>NTHP01000383.1:919383-955296 GCA_003416845.1 Oplegnathus fasciatus | reverse complement strand
AAAAAAAGAGAGAGAGATCACATCTAGGTTCCAGCACTGCATTGTCTCCGCTGCAGCTTTGTCTCGCTTTTCACTTCACAAACGCGTGACAGGGACCAGAGCCTGCCAAGCGAAGCGGGGCGATGCGGTCCGGCTCAGGAAACACACGGTGCCAAACACACAGTCTGTGTAATGAAGTTCATGTACGGACCGCAGCTAATTGTGCTAACAGCAGCTGAGTGGAACATGGCTGACTGTGAGGAACTTGTTGGGCGCTAACATCAAAGGTGACATTCTCCCTTATTAGTAAACAGGACTTTACAATAATGTCACGTGACTGGCGAACGTGCCCCGACTGTCACCGGATTACACTTAACGCAGATATGAGTTGTGTGTCGGCGCTGGCTTCAGTCGGCAGCACATTACCCCGCATGTGACAGTGAATGCATCTGTGCAGCGCTCAGCATGCAGCTGCATTCCCGTCAGACGCATCTCCGCGAGGCTGTGTTGCTACACGACACACGTTAGCATGCGGGCTAATTATCCACCAGCGCCGTCTTTACGCGCTAGCCAGCTCCAGGCTCCCGTCCCGCTCGGCCGGTGGGTCTCGGCTGCCCCTGGTAACGAGCGATAGGTGAGGTGGGCTTTCCTTACACGTCACTGTCGTGTGTTGGAATGAAGCGCGGCCTCGAGCCATGCTAAAGTTAGCTAGCTCCTGTTAGCTTTGCTTCACGTTAGCGGTCGCCTTGACAACCACATCAGTCTTCCGTCAGACTCCGCGGGTTCCATCTCTGGAGCCTCGACGCACTTCTCCGTCAGGGATGGTGCCGATGTACGGCATCCATCAGAACTGACAAATGTAAAGTAAAAAAAAACAAAAACAAGCGGATGATGTGTCTCCAACAGGAAGACTGAGTGACTGAGTGCATGATGCTCTTGTTTACTACAAACAGAAAATATGTTCACGTGTGCGGTAGTTGATTTCATTGTCTTATCCATGCAAATGTGCAGATTCTTGCTATAAGTTGGACTTGGCTGCTTCACCCAGCTCAGACTGCTTCACCCAGCTCAGGCTGCAAGAAACTCAAGTGGCTGTTAGAGCTCAGGAGCCAGTCACCAGCTGAACCCACTGTAACACCATTTTTCATGATCAAATAGTCAATTGCATTATTGATTCATTTTCACAATGTATACAGCTGCGGATAACAACTAATGCACATTATTACCCAGACTGATGTCAAAACAGTTCTAATTTCCTCATGTCTGTCTAACAACCACCATGAAAGCAATGACTTAATTAACAACACTTACCCCAGGGTAGGGTACAATAGATATGCAGGAAATTAATGGATGAACCAGGCAGTAAAAAAGTTGACTATGGAAGTTGTTGTAGTTGGGTTAGGTTTTATTTATTATCTGAATTTGTTCTGTAAATTGTTAAAGATATAATCTGGACGATTTTCATTTAAATGAACTTCTGTTAAGTCACTATCTATCACCGAATGATGCAGTACGATGGCGATTGAGGCTATGGCCCACTGATGAAAGCCTGCAGCATTTGCCGTTTCGGCGCCAGTACCGTTTTAAAGTATTGTTTTAGCACCGGTATTGGAAAAAAACCAAATGATGCTCAACCCTATTCGGCAAGCACACTCAATTATTCTCCATAATACTTAGCCATTTCTAGCTGTAACCGTTGTTTTTCTTGTTGATGCTGCTCATGTTACTTGTTTCTGGTTTATGTATGCATAGTACTCCCTCACACTAGTACAGCATCCATTGTTACATACATACATCCTCAGAAAACCACTAATGTTCTTTTTCTGACCCCAAAAAGTCTTATGTGCCCACATAGTCTTCATTTGGCTCTCAAAGTGTTGATGACAAGGAAACAGTCAAGAACAACACATTTATGAAAAATATCATTGTACATACTTTTTTGTTAATGAAGACGGGGTCAATGCAGGTCTAAAAAGCATAACAGAAGAAGTGGCAAGCAGTATAAAGCATCAGCACACAATGTATTCTTAAACTGTAGTTGGACATTGGTTTGTTGCCGCAAAACAAACAGTGGCAATCGTATCCAAAAAAGTGGCGTCTCAGCTGCTTCTGCTTACTTAGTCTGGCAGAGCGTGCAGTGTCTCTCTTGAATGATTATGTCTCGATGCAGAAAACTTAATAATCGGAAATTTAAAACTCAATTCTGACATTATGATCGCCTGTAACAATTTAGTAAGACGGGGCTGTACGTAGTACGTTCCTTACGGCTGAACCCAATTGGATGGTGAAACGTAACGGATGTAAAACATGTGCGTCATGTTTATGTTCTGAGCTAGGCTACAGCTGTATTCAGAACCACCTACTATACTACTGACGAACGCTGTATACGAATATCCGAATCCCAAAATAGAAAACCGAATACCTACCCAACGAACAAATATCCGGGTCCAGCCCTAGTTTATGCTCATGTTTATGTTATCAAGTGATTCAGAACATGCTGAAGTCCGTGTTAATTTACTACAAGGATGCTGCTACAGGCAGTTTCTTTTCTTTTCGGGTCTTTGCAATGCTGGAAATATTTTGGCAAATAACCTTCCATTTGACACATCTCTTCCATTTGTTACTACTACTGTATTAATAAAAGATAATGGCAGTAAATTCATCTGTTTATTTTAATTATGGATCATTACAAATACGCTATGTTTCAAAAGTAGCAAGTAGTCACACAGAAAAATAAATCATGGGTAGAAATCAAAAGTTTTGATGCATCACGATGCATCAGACAGACAGACAGACAGACAGGCAGAAAGACAGACAGACAGAAAGACAGAGATTCCTTGCATTTATAGTAAGATGTCTGAATGAAAATGTGCAGAAAAGTAAAGAGTCAGGCTTCAACAGTACACGCAGTAAGTTCCATTCATGTGTCTTTATGTCTAAATGAAAGAAGGCTGCAAGGGAAAGGCAAGAGGAAATGTGGCCAAACCTGTGGACAAACTCAAAGCCTGTTAATGGTTCACACAGTCAGCACAGCAGCCGTCTGTGTGGACTAAACTGTGGATCACTTTTCAGTGCTTTGACGCAAAATGCAATTCAATGACCGCATCTCACAAAATTTATGAATTGCAGTCTCACTCAACCTCAAATAAAGTTCAGTTCCAAACATAATACAAAATGAATTTGCAGTGGACAATAATTCGCTACATGTGTTTCATTTACAGAGAGAAACCTTTTGATGGAGCTCGGCTAGCAGCTACATCAAATTACTGTAAGAAACACAACTGATTACCATTTAGCTAAGGACCAGAGGTGCATTTCAAGAGAAGCCATAAGGTCTTATATGGATGAAAAGGCAGAAGACAGGGTTGTTCATAAATTATTAGGTATACAATACAATTTACTGGATTTTCATATTGTGTATTTTGGAACAATACACAGAAATAATGCAGAATTTCAGCAATTCTGCTTCATTTCTGTAACATACTTTAAGGTTGTGTATTGCTTAAAAAAACACGGTTCAGAGTAACAAACAAACGGTAAAGCTGCTGTTAGTTTCACAGTATTATTTTACAGTATTAAGGTAATTGTGTTCACTCATGTTGGGACACATGCTGTTGATGCTAAAACATGTCGGAAGTGTTTTGTTGCATAACTGCGTTCAGGATGTGAGATGTGCTGCTGCGCTGAGCTGCATGTTTAGAATGGTGAACAAACACCTGTGTCACAGGTGTCTGCTTATACTACTATGTTACAAGAAAATAACAGAACATGCCAGCCAATCAGAAACAAGAATGATCAGCATCCATATTGAGCATTTAAGTTACTGTTTGCCTGATTCCACATTCACAGGAACAGAATGTCATTTGGAAAAAAACAAAATGATGGTGCAGCTGTGTTCAGACACTGCTGTCGCTGCTCAGTGAAGACTGTGCTTGTTTTTGGCTTTTGGTGTGGTTCTTTTTGTTTCTTTATCCCCCAACAATGCAGGCTCTAGCCAAGGTGGTGCAAGAAAATGCCTGGTTGATTAAAAAGTTTGCATTCAGTTAGTCAGTAATGGCTCTCCTGTCAAAAATCCATCTGGCCACTCCCTGTAATAATCATGTTGGCAGACAGAATTTATTTTGATTATCCAGAGGAAACAAGCTTTTCTTTTGCATGAAAATGGTTTGCTAGGTGGTCTGAGCAGACAGAAACTCAAGTCAACATAATGTCTTGACAACACTGAGGGCGCCTTTGCCTCTGCAGTTTGCACTACATTGTCTTTTCACTAACACTTTATAATAAGGATACAAATCATATACTGAAGTCATGCTTAACTAATGCATGATTCGTGATCATGTGCATGAATTCAACTAAGTCCTGTTGCTCACTATTAACAATGTGGTTTCATGTGAACCTAAACATGCTAAAAACAATAGCTCCTAACACTACCATTGGAGACGATCACCCGGGTAACGGACATAAAATAAAATAAAAAATATTTTTAATAAAAAATACAAAGATTTTTTCAGATATAGGTGTAATGATTCCATTTTAGAGGGATTCGATTCAGCATCAGTTATTACAGCAACAATTCTATGCATCATAAAATCCTATTCTGCCCGCACTTTGATTTAATTAAAGTAATTACATCAATACTTGTGACGGTTCTACAAATGTGAGACCAGCTCAAAGCGTACATGAGAAATGTGATGCACCAGTGTTTAGACCCCTGTTCAGTGCCATTTGAAAAGATGTTGGTTTTTCTACCAACTTAAATAAAAAAGTAAATCAGGTATTGAAACTGAAATGATTCTTCTTTATTGTATCTTCCTCCACCATTACTTGCTTTTAACATCAGCCAGGCTGGGTGACAGGCTCCTCTTCCAATCCCTTCTGCCTTTATATTCCTTTTCAACTTTTCTTAGTTCTTGTTCTTGTGTCAATCAGACATGATATGGCTGGGCATTTCACAATATGGATATCTTTACGGGGTTTAGTTTGCTACTGTTACAACGGAACGTTTATCTTGGGTTTATCTTGATAAGAGAAAAATAAAGCCAAAAAACATAATCTATTTCAGTGCTAGCAAAACTCAGCATAGCTAACAAAAACTGTGAAGAGACTATTTTGAGTGCCAAAGGTGCCTTGGCTCATTTTACTTTTGCATACTTTGCAAAGATACAACCCTCTCTTTTGTTTTTCCTCCCTAACACAGAGTGAGTAGTTTTTCTTCAAGTCTTGTGGCGCGGACAGAAAAGGAAACAGTCCACGGGTCGAGCCTGGAGGTCAGGCCAACAAGGAAGTCCCTTCCACTAAATATCTTTAAAAGTAATTCAAAAGTTTAAAAAACGTAGAAGTACTATATGCAGCAATTTACATGTATTAATCGTTTTTTGTTGCCAATGTGTGAACAGATTGTAACATAACTTAAAAAATGAGACCTTCCCCGACTTTCTCGGTTGCCTGCAACTGCCTATGGACAGATTTCTATGTAAAGGACTCGGGATGGTTTTTCCAGGAAAAGACAGACCTGACAAAGCACAAATTCAGACTTTTTACAAATCAGCATCATGATGTAGTTATTTCAGCAACCTTTTGATCCGTTTATTGCAATTAAATCACCGCAAAATCTGTTTATTTTGGGATCATACCGCTGTAGTAAGTGGAGTCCGCTAACGTCAACAAACGACTGGCACCCACCACAACACAGACTCCAACACAAACTCCACTTAAGCACAAAAAAACAAAAGTTTGATCTAGTGAAGCCGGTCTGGCAAGACGGGAATGTGACCGACATCGGGGGAAAACACTGCAATCACATTCAGTCTCGTGTATGTTACTTCACTGTTTTGGCTGATGCCCAGCGTGCTTGCTCGTGTCTACGGAGTGCGAGCGCACAACAGGATGCTGACTGCAGTTGACTTAACGGCCACTGATGTCATTTTTAACGAGCATTTTCTGATTCTTACACATGGCACCTCTAAAAGGATAAATTTTAATTTTGAAACCTAAACATCTCAGAACCAATACCTATTTTCATCCTCATACCAACATTTTTAATGAGGTCCTAAACTTAACTCTGTCTGGCAGGCCAACAGTGGATATACGGGCCAATCACAGAGCTTCTACCCATCATTTCTTAAGGTGTTACGTAACTTCATAATTTCATGGAAATTCTCCAATTGTCATGCAAATTGTTTTTCATGTGGTGCTCATTTTGTTTGCTGTTTTCTACGTAAATAGAAAAAAATGCAGTACACAAATGCACACATTTATATAATTTTGATGGGACTGATATATTCAGCTCGTCTCCCCTCAAAATAATCCACTGGTTTGTCCTTCAAGTTCTCCAAGTGTCGAAGTAACTGCGATGGCTTCATAGACTCGTTTGATAGCATCTCCCCACATACCACACACAAGGCCTTTGGAGCATTAGCATCCCCAGTACTGATGACTCCATATTTTAGGTAGCTGTATTTTTGGTTTAAGGCCGTTTTTCTCTTTTTGCCATCTTCATTGTTTTCATCTTCAGTGGGCCTTTTTTCAGCATCCCCAGTTAAAAAAACGTAGCGTAGCCTGTTTCCTCATTTCCAATCATGCTAGCTATCATCCAAAAGAAACTAACCGCCTTGCTTGCAGAGGCTGCACGCAGATGCTGCATGCACCCGCATGATGGAGAACTAAACCCTTTGTTTTATGACTGCATATTTATAGTTTTAATTAGATAAAATTACTTTATTGGAGAAAAAGACTTTTTGAACATTCTAAATGAATTTCTCTCTGTGGTGTACAATAGAAAATTTATAACAACACATACTGCAGCCAATTACACTCTCCCAACTGCTCCCAGCTGGTTTTCATGGTAATAAATGACCTTTGACCCGGTACCGGCTCCTGGGTGGGGAACCTCTGGATTAGAGAGGGGGGTCGAATAGATTGACAGATAGATACTTAATTAATCCTGAAGGAAATTTAAGATACACTTATAGTGGAAGAAACACTCCCTCTTGTCAAAAATGGGTTTGCTTACAGGTACTTCACTGTGATGTTACAGCTTCACTGTGCAGAGTGAGTTTGTTTTCACGTTCATCTGCTGAAGGAGGAACGTTTCTCTGAGCTCACCTCAGCTGAACACCTGGACGTACCTGCAGGATTTGTGACATCACAACTAGTTTGGAGCCACTTGTGATCCAGTACACAAGTGTGGTGTGGAAACTTGAAGCTGCCAGGTCACAAACTGAGAGTGGACTTTTAAAGTGAAGTGGGAGACATCTTGTGTCCAGCAGTTAAACTTTTGAAATGAAAAGTATTTCCATATTCATAGATATTCACACATATTCATAGATTGTGGATTTTTCACTGTATTAGCGACAACAGGGTCTGTGAGCTGTAGTCGTTCAGTGCTTTCAAAATAATCACCTTTGATTTTTTGTTTATAATGACAAAATGTGCAAATTGTACTGGCCAGTACAGTACAGAAACGGAAAACCCAACAAACATGCTTCAGGTTTTCAGGAAGGATGAACAAATGCAACAAACGCTCGTGGAAAAGATGCTACATATAGGCGAGAATGGACTACTAAACTGTAGGCCCAACAGTCTGACCTGTCAACTGTAAGAAAGCAGACTGTTGTTGTAAATAAGAGCCTTTATAGAAGTCAAACCTAATATCTGTTTGTTCCTCAGCCTCGTGTATGGGAGCTCCAGGTCGTCCCACCCAGACTCAGAGCTGCTCCACCGGCAAGCCTATGGCACCCCTCACCCCCTCCAGGGCTATGCAACCAACCACCACCCAGGAAGCTCCAGGCAGGGCGGGGGCTGGGGCGCTGCCGGACGCACGCTTGGTAAGGATTCATGAGATGGTGTATCTGTAGAAATACAAATCTAGAAATTAAAAAACTGCATCTCTCTCTATGTGTAGTGCAGTCTGTATTTGGATAGTGATATTTGCTCACTCTCAGCTTTAATGTAAGGCAAAATATTAGTGGTAAACAAACTTTATAAAATATTGCGATTTTTAACTCAATGTTAATGTTGTTTTAACGCTAATGTATGGGTACATTCAGTTGTAACATTTCTGGTAATTGTCTGTTTCACACTTTTTCTCAACTGTTCAGATGCATTGTTACTGTAATAACAATATGTCCAGTTTTAAGAACAGATGATACAAACACCTTAACTATGTTCCAGTTTGCAGACATGATCTGGTATGACACTGTAGCAAAGATGTGCAGCTGTTGCCTCTTTATTTATTTTCTCATTTTACACCACTTGCTTTTTAGTTTCCCATATATTAATAATATATTAATGTATTTATATATTTCATAAATTATTGCAAAGACTTTCAATGCATTTGGTTTGTATCTTCTCTTACGGTTCTCTTGTCTTACAGTGTATC
This sequence comes from Oplegnathus fasciatus, assembly GCA_003416845.1. Lineage (NCBI taxonomy): Eukaryota > Metazoa > Chordata > Actinopteri > Centrarchiformes > Oplegnathidae > Oplegnathus > Oplegnathus fasciatus. The sequence continues at coordinate 946,937 of NTHP01000383.1, read as the reverse complement.
CCACCACGACAACCCATATCTCAAATTGTGCAGAAAGTTTTGTATAGGTCTCATGGCTTTTCTTATTGATAACATTCACTCCCATTACATTTATAAGTCAACCGTACATATTTTAACATTCTCAGTATGGTAATATTGATAAACAATGTGCAAGCTTGCGATTATTAAATTGATAATGAGAATTAAGGCTCCTTTCTAATGGTGTAGCCAAAACAACCATAGTGTAGTGATACATCTTGTGCAGAGTATGAGTGTTTCCAGGCACACCTCCTGTTTTTGCTCGTACAAGTGCTGTGGTGGCATGTGCCAAACACTTGGTTGCAGTGAAATATAAATGGAGGGTAGGGTGATCAATCGCAAATCTCTCAACCATTTAGATTACTTACCTTTCTTTTAAACAGCTGTGACAATAGCATCATTTTGCATAATGAAAATGGTTCACCAAATGAGAAGAGAGACTAACTGTCTGTCCAGATAGGAAAATAGTATTATTGTCTGGATGGTGCGGAGAGGCAGGATATAAATGCATGGCACCACAAATTTACAGCCAAAGCATGATGGCGTCTTCTCTGTGTAAAATCTCTGTGCTCTGTGTTTTCTCTCAGCTTTATTTTTCAACCCAATGATCTACATAGGAATCGCTACTCGCTACATTTCTGATTCTGTTATATTCCAAAATAAATGTAGTACAATAAAAATAGAAATAAAGGTTTGAAACAAAGACGTTTTATTAACAGTTTATATGATGATGATGTGATTTGTATGAATTAAGTGAGGGTTGTGGTTTGTTGCCAGGCCTGTCGGGGCTGTTTGATGCCAGCCTACACCATGCCAGCCCTTCGGGTCCTGACCCTTCCGTCATGAATCTGATTTCAGCTCTGGAGTCCCGAGGTCCACAGCCCCCACCCTCTGCTTCCTCCCTCCTCTCTCAGTTTCGCACTCCCTCTTGGCAGACTGGTGAGTGTCAGCCTGTTAGGGAAATGCTACCACTAATTTGTCGTTAGTTCTGGTTGCTATTGAAATATTATTATTTCTAAATAATAAATGATAATTTCATTTGCAAAATAATTTACGTTAATTTCATTTGCGAAAATATCCAAAAAGCAGAACGTTTGTAGTCTCAAACTGAACATTTGCTAATTTGTTCAATTTGAATGGTGACTTGCATTGACCAACACTTTCCATGTAATGTTGTGTCCTGTAGCAATGCATACACCGGCCCCAGCGGAGCTCTTTATTTCAGGGGCACTTCCAGGTTCCAGCTCCTTCCCTTCCTCCTCAGCCCTTTCTGCATACCAGCATCCAGGCTCCTTCTCTGGACGATCTTTCACTCCCTCACTATCCCTGCAGGACACGCCTACATTTAGCCCAACTTCCAACGGTTTGCTATCCCCCCATGATCCCTTGCTGCACATCAAAACACCCTCCCAGTCCAGCTTGGGCTTTGATCGCTTGCTGTCTTCCCAGAGTGCCACCTACCGGGGCTCCCAGGAGCCCCCAGCCCCTCCTCAGACCCAAGCCCCTTCCACCTCCTCCAGTTGCCACCTGCCCCCTCCCCAGTTCAATCTGTTGTCCTCCCAGCTCCACAACCAGTCCTCTCAGCTCTATAATGCCTCCATGTTCTCTTCCACACCAGCCCTGCCAACCACGGCCCCCCCTCTGCCCCAGCCTCCTCCAGAGAGGGCAGTTTCCCGGCAAGACAGTGTGATTAAGCATTACCAACGCTCGTCCCCAGCCCAGTCCACATCACTCCCCCTACAGCAATATGTCAGCTGTGGTGGGTCATCGGGCTACCAGCAGATAGGCAGCCACCACCGGCATTCTGGAATGTCCTGCAGTCCCCTGGGGGAGCAGAGCCCATCCTCTGACCCCAAACCCTCACCACGGATGGAATCCAAGACGTATCGACCCATCATCCAAACTCCCTACACATCCTCATCCTCCAGCTCCTCAGCCTCCTCCTCATCTGGTACTAAGGGAGCCAAGAGTTCCAGCTCCAGCAGTGGTTACTCCTCTTCAGGCTCAGCATCATCCTCTTCCCGTACTCCACACACTCCACCATCAGCCTCTTCTGCCTCCTCTTCGTCCTCTTCTAGCTCCAAGACAAGCACTGGCTCCTTGTCTGCTCCCTCTCGTCAGCAGCCTCCACCTCAGTCCGCACCTGCACCACCTCCACTACCAGTGGTGTCATCCACACTTGTTCAACAACCAGCACCCAAACAATGCCTCTCAACCTATGGCTCTCCACCTGTGGCCAAATCTAGCACAGGCCTACCAGACCAGACTCCTCCCCAGCAACATGCCCAGTCCTACTCTCCCAACCAGCCTCCACCTACACACATGGCCCAATCGTATGGAGGCTTCAACTCACCTCATGCCCAAGAGCTAAGCTCTGGCGCAGGGGGCACTGGAGGGAAGGCCTTCACTGGTATAGGCTCAGCGGGACGCTCATTTTCTGCAGAGATAGTCTTTGGGGACTCAAGCTTTGGCTCAGCTTCTCTCAGAAGAGCAGGCAGTCCTTCCTTAGGGTATGGGAGTGCTGGAGGATCAACAGGAAGTGGTCCCGTATCAGGAGCTGTAGCACTTGGCAGTGGAGTTGGATCTGCCGGATCAGGGAGTGGGGCTGCTAATGTTGGTAATGGAGGCAGCAACTCTTACCACCTGCCTGAGTCTAGTCCCTCGCCCTCCATCAATTCTACTATCAGTCGCCCTGGATTGCACTCTCCTGCTTCTGCTCGCCCAGCACAGTCCCCTGGAGGCTCAGGGGCCACCAAATACTTGTCCTCCATCCTCTCTCCTGCTTTTATGTCCTCACCACAAGGTTTCCCTGATACACGGCAAGCGCAGAGCCAGTCCTACCACTCAACACCACCCAAGCCAAAAACAGAGACCAACATGCTGGGAGTTGAGCGATCCCAAGATGAGGAAGAGGATGATGATGATTTCCTCATCCACCACTTACTACATGCCCAGAGTTCAACTCCCCATCCATCCCAGCATCACCCACCTCCTCAGCAACTACCCCAGCCGCTCCCACAGGCTAGGGATGGGGAAGGCAAGGGGGTGACCTATGACATTGACAAGATCTCAGAAGAGCGCTACCACCTTCAGAGTGTCATTCGTACCAACAACACCACCAGCAGTTCAGGTCCTGGAACGGCAATTGGTGATACAGCAAGTGGCCTAAGCAGTCAGTTGGAATTATCACAGAAGAAACAGCAGCAGACAAAGTCAGAGTTGACCATATCAAAGTCCACTGCTGGAGGGGTAGGAGTGGTCACTGACTCTCTTTCCCACTCCCATACTACCCACTCCCATCAACAACAGCATGACTCCCTGGGCTCGGTGGTCCATTATGGAAGAGGGGACCCCTACGCACAGCACCCACACTCCCAACATTCCCATCACACCTCACATGTGTCCTCACACTCTCAACAACACTCTCAGCACTCTCAGCACACTCAACACACACAGCACTCTCAACATTCTCAGCATAGCCATCCCCATTCCCACTCCCACAGCCATCCTCACATGGAGCTGAAGAAGCCTTCAGATGCAAATGACAATTCCTACTTGTGTAACACACCAGATGTGCAGCAGGCTCGACAAAGCCAGGTGCCCCTCTCTCTGATGGATTCGCCGCCAGACCCTCCCCAGCAAACTCACATGCTGCAGTCTGTACTTTCCCATACCACCCGCACCAAGATGGACCCCCAGCAAGCCCCTCCACAGCAACAACAGCAGCAGCAGCAACAGCAGCATCCTTTGAGTCAGCAAGCCATGATGGGCTCAGCTGGAGGAGCAGGGCCTGCTGGGGTGGAATCCCACCCACAGAACCAGTCCTCACAGTTGCAACTCCAGCTCCAGACCCAGGGTATAGATACCCACTATAGCCTTGGAGCCCAGCCAAGAGATCAATCCAGAGCCAGTCAGAACTCCGTGTCTCCGCTAGACATGCTAGAACAATCTCTTTCACGGACAAACAGCAGAGACAGCGGAGGAACTCTGGACAGAACTGGGGTTGGGGTGACTGTTACAGGAGGGGAAGGAGGTGGTGGAGACAGACATAGGCAGCAGCACAGACTTACACCCCACCACATTCCCCAACAAACAGCCTCAGATCTCCATGACTTCCTCTCTGAACCAGATTTGGGCTTGTCCAACCCCTCACACCTGCACCACCTCAACCAGCCTCAGGCCCATGCCCACTCCCATGTCCACCACCAACAGCAAGCACACACTCACCATCAGCTGTCACACTCTCAGTTAGCTCACCCACACTCCCACCGGATGGCAGCAAATATGGGAACTCCCCAACAACAGCAACAACCCCAACAAAGAGAGTCTGAAACCCAGTTATCACACTCCCAGTTAGAGCAGCTCAAACAGCACCAGTTTGACTCAGTGAGCCCAGTGGGTAAAGTAGGACAGAATCAAGCTCAGCAGCGGTTTGCACCTCTAACATCAATCTGTTTTCCAGACTCTCTCTTACACGATGAAGACCGCTCTTTCTTTCCTGAGATGGAGGACATGTTTTGTCCAGCTGATTACAAGTCAAGCTGTGCTGGGGATTCTGGGGCAGGACAGGCTGCTCAAGAAAGCCTTACCCAGGGTCATGGGCAGGGGCAAGAGGGTATGGAGGCCCTAAAAACAGGAGGCGCTGGAGAGGGCTATGATATGGTTGGTCATCACAGTGATCAAGGCTATGGACAGTACTGCCACAGCCTTCCAGGAACAGGAAATGGCAATCTACACTTAGACCTTGACTCTATGAAGACCCACGAGCTTCCCTCCACTGTGAATACTGACCAGCTTGGCCTCATCCAATCCCAAACTCCCACAATGGGATTGAGTTCAGCAGTTCAAGGGGATGGCTCAGTCAACAAGATGATGGGAACTGTGGGAGTGGGTGGAGGTTCAAGCACTACCAGTCTAACTTCACCAATCTTCTGTTCCTCTCGCCCCAAGAAACTATTGAAGACCAGCTCATTTCACCTGCTCAAACAGCGGCGTGAGCCACAACCTCAAACAAAGAAAAACTATGCGCAGGAGTACGAATTTGAGGACGATGAGGATAAAGCAGATGTTCCAGCTGATATTCGCCTCAACAGTCGACGCCTTCCTGACCTGCTCCCTGACTTGGTGTCTAGTTGTAGGAAGGCTGGTGGGGCATCAGGAGTAAGTGGGCTCAGTCCACTGATGGGTGACATGGACTTCTGCCACCCCTCCAGCTACTCTTCCCTTGGACACCCTCCACAACTCCTCCCCCATGATGGCCCTAAAAAAAGAGGCAGGAAACCAACCAAACCAAAACGTGAAGGCCCTCCTCGCCCACGAGGTAGACCGCGCATACGTCCTCTTCCAGAGCCTCCTTACTGCAGGGGGCTGATGGGATCAGTGGCTGGAGAAAGTAGGAGGGGTCGTGGGCGGGGTCGAGGGCGAGGCAGGAAGGAGGAAGGGCTTGTGGAAATGCATCAAGATATGAACAAAGCACAAAGTCTCCCATATCATCATCAGCAGCAGCATCAACAGCAACAGTTCAGCCAACAGCAGCATCTCCAACAGCACCCACACCAACATCACAGACAGCAGGCAGACCACCACCAAGCACCACAACAACAGCATCATCTGCATCATCAGCAGCAGCACGTTTCCTGTCCTCACCACCAACCGCATCATCAACAGCAGCAACAACATCATCATCAACAACAACAGCAACCATCCCAGCAGCCGCAGCAAGACCCAATCAGACCTATCAAGGTAATAGTGGACAAAAGAAGAGATAATCTGGGCCTGTACTTATCAAGAATGATAGAGTCACTCCTAGAAAGTTTGAATGGAGTAAAAATGGTCCTAGCTTCGAGTAGGATATCAATAAATTTCCTTCCTGCATTGTCTGCGGAATAGAAGTTCTCTGATGATGAATTAACTCACTGCTTACGACACTCAGAAATGTAAAAGAAATGATTAAAACCTTTTAGGTCTTTGAATGTTAGTGTTTAAGTTTTAATTTTTAAGTATGAAGTTATATATACATTTTGGTACTTAAATTGTAACAAAAGCTGAAAGCTAGACCTGAATAGATTTGATACCCCATCACCAAATAAAATAGAGAAAAAATGATCATGATCACTTGTGGGCATATGATAAGAAACTGTGCCAATCCTGATATATTTAAAAGACCTGTGCACAAATTACAGTTCATCTTATTCTGAATGGCCTCCACCAGCTAAGGTAAAGCGTACACTGTATGTATAATGTAGATGAAATATGATCCACAATAAAAATGTAGGTAGTGCAGTGGTAGTGGTGCTGTTGGTGTTGTCTGGCTTAGTCTTGATTAAATGTTGCGTGCATTAAGGTTGAGCCAAAATGTATCACTCTGAGAATTCTATGTTGTATATATACAGTATATATATGTATATATATTTCCCTTTGCCTGACAACAAATTATTTTAGTCTGAGAGCAAAAGTGAACAGAAAGGTCATGCTTAGCAACACCTGAGGGGTTTTAACACAATCAGCATCAGTGGCAGATGTTCTAGATATCCAGGGTAGTCAAGCTATAGTACTTCCAACAAAACAAATGTTGAATACTTTACGCTGAAAGTCCTGCTGAATGTCTTAATCCAACCTGTCTGTCTCTTAGATCAAACTGCCCATTCCCACCATGCTTCCATCAGAATCCTTATTGAGGACAGACTCACTGTCCAGCACCGAGCCAGTTCTCTCTGATGGATCAGTGGGGTCAGCACCATCTCTGGGCCTGAGTCCTGGACCCAGCACCGCCATGGACATCAGCAGAAATGAGCTGAACCAGACTCAAGACAAGATGATGAAGCATCAGCAGAAAGCTGAAGAGGTAAAGAGCACACATTCACAAATAAACTGTTGCAATAGGAACACCTGGTAGAATTCATCAAACCTCTGTATTTTATCCTAGATGATTGAATGCATGGACTAGTTAGTATTTACTTTAGCTGATAATTTACAGTGAGTGTTGTCATGTTCAGTTCTATCTGCTCAGTAGTTGCACTGCCAAACTCTTTAATTAGTTTATTTCCCACAAAGGCCAAACTTGTCTTTGTTGTGAAAATGTGCAAATTTATTTGTAGTCATTTCAGTGCCAAGTAATAGAATTCAAAGGTTTGAAAGGATGGTTTTTACCTTATGAATTCAATACAGATTTCACCATGTAAATTTGAATGGACTGGCACTGTGCAATGTGTGACCAAAGCTGAGAGTTTTCTCATCTCCCCAGTCAAATTATACACAACAGCTTGAGGGGGAGTGTCTTTTTCACGGGGGGAGGGCAAAATGACAAATATCTTGCAAAGAAAAATGAAATATTGTTTGAGCAGGAATGGGAGGCTACTGAACAGTGGATTTATGTATTCAAAAATGGGACTTGGAAACGAGATTTCCTGGGAGAGCAGAACCTGCCACCCGATATTAACCTAAAAGAAGCATGAGTCTTTTGTTCAAAGTAATCCATAATATCAGTAAAGAATAGACCAATTATTGCTTTACCAATGTTTATCAACTGAGATTCAGCTTCCTTCTTTTTGTTTTGATTCATGCTCCTCAGAGCATATGTGTGAAAGAAAGTACCAGCTTTACAGGACATAAAAAGATTTTATTGTTTTTGTCTTGTAACTTTTTTTCAACAGAATTTAACAAGGTAACAATATGTATGAATTGCTGTTCTGCTACAGTTTGTCAGTCAAATTTTTTCTTATTGTCTCATATATAGGCAGATAGACTACAGTATATGATTTAATGAAAATGTCAATTCAGAATAATCAATACCCATATTAATCAGAAATGCCTTATCTTTCTATCTTTGTAATCATAGTATCACGCAGGCTTGATGTTAGGATGTGTGGGAGAAGGAGCTGTAGATACGAAGAAGGGCTGCAGAGAACCTGAGCAACTTTGTACTTCATGTTAGAGTGAAATGAAAGCTAGTTGCCTCAGCAACAGTGAGACACAGTGTATCTGCAGTCAATATTTTGACAGTGAAGGGACACCTTACGTTTCCGAATCAAGTCAAACTGATACTGATATACAGTATGTCTTACTGATATACATACTGATATATGGTTCAGTCAGTGAGTATTTGAACAGATATCCGGCCATTGTGCCGGCTCTGTATTCCAGCACATTGGGTTTTACATTAACCAGGGACTGAGGTCAAAGTGCTGACTCATCGTTAAGGATGTTGGATGTGTTCACATCTGTAGGACTTTGCAAAACCTAGTCCCGCAATTTTAGAACAATGCAGCAGGGCAATGACCCTTAATATGGCGCAGCTAAGGGCCAAACATTGATATGTTTTTGACTGGCCAAGTCAGTCACAAGACCTCATTTCAACTGAGCATGTGTTTAGAACCAGAACAGACATGGCCAGGGGCATAGCACAAAATTCTGGACCCTGTACATAGGCATTCTCTATGGGCCCCTCCCCGCATCCACGGCTATTCATTCTAGTAACTTTGTGGGCCCTCCTCACATTAGAGCCCTGTATACTTAGTTCCCTTTGTCCGCCCGTCCTATGCCTCTGGACATGGCAGAGCATCAGCAGGGTCTCACCAAGTGCTGATGTCTGTGGGCTGTGGGATGTTAACTTGTCATTGCTTTTTCTTCCTTAAAATTTGGGGCTACATAAAGGGCTACAGTTTCTGCACTGTTCTTACTGATGAATCTAAGTACACACAGTTATTCTATCAGGCTCAAACTCCCCCTTTTGGAGAACAATATAAAAGAGGGCAATAAAAATGATGGGACAACAACATATGTTAACGATATTAACAATGGCAATAATATAGAGACAAAATTGATATTTTCTGCTCCTTCTACACCTTTTAAATGACATTATATGCACAATATAATCTAGACAGATAAATGTGTTCCTGATTTTATGCAGCCCCCGCCATGAAATCTTCAAGATAACTGGCCTCTGTGAACACCTCGAAAGGGATCACATAACATTGTTGTTCATGTGAAGAAGAAGCTAACTAACTTAACAGTCTCCTTGAAGACTTTGACCTAACCTTTGCTGAATAGATTTTATAAAGCATTTTTCTCTGATGTTAACACAGATGACGTGGAAGAAAGAAATTGATGATCCACTGAATCCTGAGGCCTGGGCTGCTATGCAGAAACTCTCCAGTTCCGTAAGTTGCTTCACACCCTCTACAAAAATGAGCAAAGCCATGAGCTTCATATATAATTCATACCTCATCCATTCAAACTCAAGCCTCTGGTAGAGAGAGCAACACATTCACTACCTTCTTCACACCTCAGGTGCCTATAGGCACTTATGCCAGTGCCTGTGTAAAAAGGTAGCATTTTGCCCTGGTATTTGTTAAAACTAAATGTATGAAATTATTTGATGGTGTAGTCTCCAGTGGAACAAAAACACAATATTTTCATGCTTTTGTGATTTGAGGTTTGGAGAGAAGGAGGTTATAGTTGACTGACAGCCAGCTCTTTCTGACTGACAAAAGAGAGAGGAGAGAGATGGCTGTTACCAGGGCAGCTGTTGCCACGGTTACTACATTTTTCAGTGCAGGACCCTTGCTGCCACCTGCTGTCTGTTAAGCTTTATTACCTATAGCCTAGTGTCCAGAGCTTGCATTTATTGATCTGCTTAAAGTGAAATTTTAAGTTCACTTTTATTCATACTCTCAAATTTATGATTAAAGAGGCTCTTAAATTAAAGAGACCTCCAGAGGTGAGTACACCATGTTTTGGTATGACTGTACAAAATAGCATTGGCCATGATGAATAATATGTTAGCTGAATCAACATGCATTCCTCACTGGTGCAGGCAACAAGAATAAAGCTGTCTCTTATTTTGTTTGCAATCACTTTTCATGCATCTTCACTGTCTGCACTTGTCTGCGTGGTACTAATTTGTATAATATATAATATTATATAATTATATAATTATATAACTATAATGTCCCTGATGTACCTCTACCAACAGCGGAATTTTTTTTGTCTTCTTTTTGTTTCCATTTCAGACAAATTCCTATTTTCATACCATAAATATATTAGATTGTTGTTCATTCCACGTGTTAATTGCTACTGTAGATATGACATGTTTTTGCAGAAAACCATATCTGAGTAAAATGTCAGGATTATTTGAAAGGATGAACATTGTAGCAGATGTCGGGTAAATTCTAGTCTCTGATTGACTATTCCTGCTCTGAGCATACATGTGATTTGTCATGTGATCACTTGAGAGAAATGTGTGGTCAGATCATTCTTCTTGTTCCCTTGCTTCAGGGATTTGAGTGTCAGTATTTGGAACCAACACAAAACCTGGCAGACCACCCAGGAATAATCAGATTAGTTACGTGCATGTATCCAAAATTACAATTACAATTGTATTAAACAGAAATCTGCCATTTGGCACAACAGCTGACACTATTAATTAGTTAAGTCAACAGAAAAATAATCTGCAACTATTTTGATAATTTATTTATCAAGAATGAATCATTTTTCAAGCAAAAATGCCTAACAACATAATCCCAGTTTATCTTTTGTGATCATATATCCTGATATCTTTCGGACTTTTTTTTACTATTTTCTGCCATTTTATAGCAATGATTAATCAGTTAATTGAGACATTAATCAGATTAATTGATGATGAAAAGTATTGTTAGCCGCAGCCTTACAAATGTCATGTCAGAATCTTTTTTTTTATTCTAGTGGAGTGATCTGTCACATGTTGACGGTCAAGGTACTAGCACTCATTTCTAGAAGAAACAGAAACGAGGGAAACTGCAGAGGGAACACCTGGAACTATATCACAGCACTGGCAGAGGTTATTTGTAGTTTAAAGCCGCACAAATCAATATTTTTATATGCACAATGGGTCAAGTGATTATGTGTATAATGAAATTATGAAAGGGGTCTTTCATAGTGATGAACTCAGAGAATCATCAACAGCTCTGCAGTTCCCCTCAGCTGTATGGAACGTTTCAGCATCTTTCAGCTCTTTGTTTGGTTTTACCGTCTGGAACTTTACAGTTTTGGTTCAGTCTCACCGCTCTCATCAGCTTTGTTTCCTGCAGCAGTAGGCAGCTGTTTTCAGCTCTCTGATAAATCCACTGTACACTACCTAGCACACAGCACCAAACAGTAGAAAGACACAGTTAAGAGACTAGCTAAAGAGCCAGATATTTTCCTCAGGAGTCGGTGGAGACCAAACCAGAGCTAAAAGAAGAAGGAGCATCATCCATGCTTTGTGTCTGCTGGATGTCTAAACTGACAACTGTTTGCTAACATGTTCAACATAACCATAACTTTATAAGGTGATAAAGCTATGCTGCTGCCACCTAGTGGTAAAAAAAAATCAATTAATGCTGCTGTAAAGACAGATAAGTCCTATCGAGTGAACATGAGACCAAATTACTAGTTGAAACTGTTTTTAACAGTGTACAGAGAAATACAGCTAACTGACAAACCATGTCAGTACAGTGGACAAGGAGTGACAACATCATAAAGCACATCAGTGACGAGATTCTGCTCTTTTGCAGGCTGATGAGAAGGTTTTCGACTTCAAACCTGGCTTCATGGCCTCTTTTTTGGATTTCCTGAAGACAGGCAAAAAACAGTCAGCCCTTGAGCTGGGACATGATGGAGGCGAGCAGGAAGCCCTAAACCCATGTTCCTCTCTGAAGGGAGGGATCAGGCCCTTATCCCCGCCTCCTCCTTCCCTGTCACCAACTCCTCCCCAGCAGCCTCCAGGAACATTCAGCGAGGGAGGGCAGAGCGAGGGAGCGGACCTGGCTCTCAGCAGCTGCCCGAGTCCCTGCAAGCCTCTGGATGAAGAGCTAAAAAGGAACCTGGAGACGCTGCCCTCCTTCTCCTCTGATGAGGAGGACTCGGTCAGTAAGAACCAGGACCTACAGAAGAGCATCTCATCTGCCATCTCTGCCCTCTATGACACCCCGCACTCGTTGGCTGCTGCAATGGCTTCTGCCATGGTCAAGGCCCCACCCACTCTGTCCCCGCCAACCCCACAGGAGCCGCCACTCAGCCCCCCTCTCCCTGCCATGCCTCCCCTCATCCCCAGTATGGAGAACGGAAAAGAGGAGGCACTCACGTACACTCAGCATCACACACACGACAAGGAAGAACAAAAATTGGTCTCCCCACAGTCAAATAGAGAAAAAGCAGAGGAGGGGGAGGTTGAGCAAGGAGATGAAGAGGAGGAGGTGGAGGAGGAGGGAGTAGGGGAGACTGAAAATGAAGAAATAATGAGAGACCCACAGAATCTGCAGCCGGGAGCCCTGGAAGAGCAGGAGGAAGAGGAAAGGATGTCTGAAATGCAGATTCTGGAGGTTCCTAAGGTTGAAGGTAATGTTCTTCTGTCTGATCTCTACTGTGTGTCTTTCTTTAAAACTGTCTTTAACAAGGAAGGTTAACTGAAAGACAACTTCGCACCCACTCAAAAAAATGTATACCATGTCTTGAAAGTTAATGCTCGACCTTGGACATGATAGTTTGACAAAATAATCTTAACTCGCTCACTGGCTTTTTTCCGAGCTTTTAACTTCATCTCATGGCCTTCATCAGCGAACGGAGTCACTGAGTTGTCATGGAGTTGGTTCACCTGTCATAACATGAACTAACTATGGAATCTCGTCATGTAATAAGTGGTTGTAAATTGGGGATGATAGTTTAAAGATATTCTTCGGTGTCCTCCTTGTTGACTCCTGGTCAGTGACGGTCGACTCCTTCCTCATTGCTGCTTTACATCATGACATCTGAACCAACTTCATGGTAATTGAGCTAGCGACTTCATTTACTGGTGAGGACCATGAGAAAGCTCTGGAAAAAAAACTAGTGAGTGGACCTTGATTTAAAGGTATAACGAGTAGGATTTGGCGGTTGCTGTTTGAAAACACTTTCAAAGTTGGCCTCTCCTCCCCGACTCAATCTTCTGGTGGTCCCACATGCTTACGATCTGGCAATTCGTTGCTACGTTTGTATGGAGTCCTGTCCCGTTATTGGCTGGGGGCTACGCACCACTGCCCAAACATTGACGCCCAGAAATGTCCTGAACACAGCAAAATAAGAAAATACAGGCAGAGGGCAGGGTCTCTGCAGATACAGACACCACCACACACTTCTAGTGGGTCATAAGTGATGATTGAGAGGGATTATTTTTGTTTGAGTCTATACATTGTTTTTTAGGAAAATCCTACTCGTTATACCTTTAATATTATTTAAAAATCATTTCATGTGATTTTAAAAACTTGCAGGAGTTAGAAGGTTATTTTCTCATTTCCTTGCCCCACCCTGTTTTTCAGATTCTCCATCAGCACCTGTGCTTGCTCCTGCACCTCCATCCCCATCACCGTCCAGCTCCCCCTCACCACCCATCTACTCTTCACCCTCGCCCCTGCCTCCCCTGTGTCTCTCTGTGCCCTCCCCCCTGCCGATCCAGCAGGATGAGGAAGAGGCGAATCCAACTTATCCTTCATCTGAGCAGCAGCAGCAACCCTCCTACCAACCGCCTACAACTGCAGGCACCTCCCCACCCCCCTCCACCTCCCCTCCGGCCATCCCGTCCTCACCCCTCTCCAACCTTCCCCTGGGCCAGTCCATCCCCCCTCCGTCCACCACACCTCCCCCATCATCCTCTGATCAGGACCAGGAACCTGAAGCTGGGCAGCCTTCCCCATCCTCCCCCTCCTCTTCCTCACCATCTTCATCGTCCTCTCCGCCACCATCTCCTCCAACCCCGGAAGAGGCCCCAGCTTCCCAGCGTCTTACCTCCCTCCACCTGGCAAAGAAGCAGGCTGACGCCGCCATAGCTGGGGAGAGTGAAGAGGAGGACAGTGAGAGCGGGGGCGAGGGAATCTTCCGTGAACGGGACGAATTTGTGGTTCGAACTGAGGACATCGGGACTCTTAAGGTGAGTCCCCCCGCAGCTCCCAGGAAGTGTGTATGGTGAATAAATTATTTACCATTAATGATATGCACTTTGTTTGTGTCACCAGATGGCCTTGCAGACAGGCCGGGAGCCCCCACCCATCTGGAGGGTGCAGAAAGCCTTGCTCCAGAAATTCAGCCCAGAGATCAAAGATGGTCAAAGGCAGTTCTGTGCAACCAGTAATGTGAGTTTTCCAGCAGACATACGTTTAACTCAGGACTCCCACAGGTTCCATCCATACTAAATCACACAAGGCCAAAAACTGCTGGTGTACAGAACAAACCAGTGATGTCAAACTTAGTGTGATACAAGCCATGACCCCCTTTCCCAAAAGCATCTGGATCGATGATTGTAGAATCCATCTTACGAAACTTATTAAGCTTAAGAGGTGTCTCCCTCTCAATGATGATGTGGGTGGCCTAATGGTTAAGGTGCACATGTACAACCACAAAGTTCCTGGTTCACAGACAGTTAAACAACCCATGCTACTTCAACAGCATCCACTTCAGCAGCACAATCTAATTCATTGTAGTTTTGGCCACCATTCCTCTCAGTGAGGCATAGCGCAGGACAAATGAATACCAATACAGCAACACTTGTATGAGATATCTTTATTTTTCCCTGTTCTGAATCTGAAAGGCCGGGAGAGCAGCAACAGTAAAAACCACGGCGAACACTGTTGTAGTCTTTATATAGAAAGCTCTGAAGAAGCACAAGGACTGACTGACAACACAGTTGCTTGTTGTTGGACTTGAAACAAACCAATTAATGGATTTAATCTGATTGGTGTCAGTGCAGTCTGAGAGCAGATGTTTTAGTAGAGAGGAAAAACCTTTATGGGAAAATGGCTGAGCGCTTCTTCAAGAGTCTAATCTGAATGTGTTTCTTTAATAGCAGTGAGTGCTTTGTCTACAGTCAGTTGTACAAACTCATGTTTGATTTTTACCCTCCATTTAGAGCATGACAGTATCATATTTAAATTCTCAGAATTCAGGCAATTCACTGTCACTGCAATTTGGGACATTTAAGAGTATCCAGTTGGATTGATCCCCACTTGTATCCTGTGTAACATAATTCGATTTTGTTTTCATATGGAACAGTACTGTTCACTGAATTGCCATTCTTATTGTTAATGTCTCTTCCCTCAGTATCTGGGTTACTTTGGTGATGCCAAAATGCGCTACCAGCGTTTGTACGTGAAGTTCTTGGAGAACGTCAACAAAAAAGATTATGTCAGAGTGTGTTCTCGAAAGCCGTGGCACAGAGCCGGTCTGACTCTGAGGTAAGGCTGTGACTTTGGTTTTCTTATCAAATGTTTCTGATTGTCGCTCAGAGGTAAGGGCATAAAGACGAAGTGATATAAATCACAAAGTGATACAAGAATCAGAGCTACAGCTAACACATGCAGTGACAGTTAAGACATGAGCTTCATTCACTCTGGCTCTTTCTTTTTGAATTGACTGACAGGCGCCAGTCACTACCTAAACAGCTGCCCACCATTCACAGTCAAACCCCACCTCGAGTGGAGAGAGACGACAGAGACAAGGAGAGACAGAAAGAGAGAGAGCTGAAGGAGCAGAGAGAAAGAGAAAAAGAACAGAGGGAGAGGGAGCACAGGGAGAAAGTTGAAAAGGAGCATAAGGAGAGAGAGAGGAGAGAGAAAGAGGAGAGAGAGCAAAAAGAGAAGGAGAAACAGGAGAGGGAGCAGAAAGAGAGGGACAGGAAAGAAATAGAAAAGGTGGAGAGGGAAAAAGAGGACAGAGAGCGAAAAGAGAGGGAGCGGAGAGAAAAGGAGAAAGAAATGGAATGGGAGAAAGAGAGGGAGAGTGAAAGAAGGGAGAAGGAGCAGAAAGAGAGGGAGAAAAGAGAGAAAGAGCAAAGGGACAGGGAGAGAAGGGAACATGAGAGAGAGCAAAAAGAGAGAGAGCTGAAAGAGAGGGATAGAAGGAACAGAGAGCAGAGAGAGAAGGAGAAACAGGATTGGGAGCGGAAAGAAAGAGAAAGACAGGAGAGAGAAAGAAAAGAGAGGGAGAGACAGGAGAGAGAGCAGAAAGAAAAGGAAAAAAAGGAGAGAGAGCAAAGTGAAAGGGAGAGGCAGGAGAGAGAGCAGAAAGAGAGGGAGAGGAGAGATAAAGAGAGAGAAAAGAGAGAAAGAGAGCGGAGAGAAAAGGAGAAACAGGAGAGGGAGTGGAGAGAGAAGGAGAGAGAGCAGAAAGAAAAGGAGGGAAGAGAGAGGGAGAAAGAGAAGGAGAAACAAAGGGATCAGGAGAAAGACAAAAGGGAGAGAGAGGCGCGAGAGAGGAGAGATGGCACAGTGGAGTTTGCAAGGTTGAAGGAGGAGAAGAGGGGAGAGAAGAAGATGGAGCGTCAGTCCAGAGCCAAAACTTCAAAGGACAAGGCAGAGCCTCCCCCTAAGAAGAGGAAGAAGTGGCTGAAGGAGGTGCCGTCCTCCTCCTCTGAGTCTGACTCCTCCCCACCCAGTGATGACGAAGGTCAGCTGTTCTGCCTGTTTGTGTGTATCAACAGTATATAGACCTCCCTCGGCCAGTGTTCTGCTGTGTTCAGGCCCTCAGCGCAGCTTCTTTGTGTTTCAGGGCCTGTGCGGGGTGGAGTTAATAGCCGAGCCATGAGGGAGATGTTCAGGAGCTACGTGGAGATGCTTGTCAGCACAGCACTGGACCCCGATATGATCCAAGCACTGGAGGACACTGATGGTGAGCACTCAGATGGAGGAACACAATGTTTCAGTGAAAGTGCGAATGAGCTGAGAATAGAACTGACTTGTCCAGAGGTAGAATGTTGTCCGTGTGTTACCAGACCACACTGGTTGGTTGGTTTTCAAGGACCATACCAGTGTTTTTGCAAAGTTTCAGATTGTTCAATGTATTTTCTCTAACTTACAGTCACTGTATTCTTTCCATTAATTGTCGTAGACTCTTAAACTTGACATATTTAATCATTCACAGTGAAGATAAAGTCTGGAAATTTTTTCCCAGTGTCCCATTATTGTTGCGTGGCAACGAAGTTGTCAGTGGAGATTGATTTGAAAAGCTTAGGTCACAATAAAGTAACCTTGTTCAGTGTGATGGATTACTGTTACTTGCTTGTAATGTACAGTGAGTGACCCAAGAACTGAAGCTTAAAGCAGCTCTGTGGAACTTTTCATATTGGGTTGATTTTGGTGGTCCTTGTGGACAAAGGTGGTCGTGTTTCACCTCACGTTAGGTTACATGTTGCCTCCGTTTCACTCCCCGCCGCAAAGAGACTACTTCCCCGGGAGAAGAGCGGGCGGCAGCTCCAGAGACGGACCTTCAGTTAGAGGCTGAAGCAACTGGAATTCAGCCAGAGCAAACCCCAGCTCTGTTTCGTCTGATGTCGCGGAAAACCCCTACCCGGTTGCAGGCATTAAGAATAACTATTAGAAACTAATAGAAATAGCCAATCTTCTCGCTGTTGGTCTCGTTTGCTTATGCAGGTCATATAAAGGCATCGGTATTAAACTGAGACTGTTTCATAACCAGTTAAAAACTCTGTTGAGTACTTTTAAGCTACATTTCTGTAGTCTCACAATAACCATGCCATTACATGCCGTGGCATGATCATATTTATCATACGCGTGCCTTCACAGCAAGGGGTAACCATGCTGTCCTGGAACATTATGATCCTGCTTCGCCAAACCGTGACTACCTCTTGTTTCAACCAAGCTGTGTCATCACTGTAACTGTAGCTAAACATGTGGTCAAGTCTGGAAGGAAAACATTTTTAGAGATGCATGTCAAATGCATGTCAAATGCATGTCAAAACACTTCACTAGGCCTGTACTTAAGAGGTTGGCAAACCTTTTGATATTGATTGTCATGTTGGCCTTTAAATGTGGACGAGTGAGGAGGCTCTGATGGAGATCAGTACAACCCTTGTATAGGCATTGATTGAAACACCAAATGCAGCAGGGCGACAAAACAACAACAGCAGCCAACCACCCCTTATATATTATATATTACATACCTGGGACACAGTTCACATTTGGACTTGGACGATTGTTAAACAGAATTTGTTTTTTTCGCGGGTGACCTGCAGACTGATGCCATTAAGCAAAATATAATCCAAAACAGATTATACTTTTAAAAGTTTTTATTTAACTGTAAAAACAGCCATCTAATGCAAAACTAATTTACTTTATACACTGAAGTATAGACTGCAACGCATTAACACACCATCTGCACTACTACAACACAGCAGTAGGCACTGATCCTAACACAGGATTTCACATAACAGAAATTATCATCTCTTAAAAAAGTTACTTTTGCCAAATCTTTCTTACAGGAGATTTACAGGAGACAATCTGACTTTTAAATTCCATTTTAGTGTAATTAAGACAAAGGTATCTTTTAATCTTAGAGTAAAGGAATTAAACAGTTCGCCAGCCAGCCAAACTGTAATGCAAGACCTAAATGTTTAGCTTTCCTTTAAGTAACTCAGGATCATTCTTTACAACGCATATTACAACATAAAATAATAACATACAGTTTTGTTGGAAGACTAACCAGGAAGCTTTTCATTTACTTTTCTACATAACGCAATCTTGACAAATTGAGACTCAATTTTGCATCAATTCCTAAAACTTTTTAATTAGAAAATATATATTTGTATGTATGTATATTTAGTCTTGTAACGGGTCAACAGTGAAATATCATTTCATTTCCTCACTCTATTTTCTAAACCTGTTTTTTTTCACATCTCCTAGCATTTCCATAAATTTTACATGTTAATATTACTGCCAGAATTTCTAGTTCAACTTCAGAAGAAGTTGGTTTTTAAAGTTTTTTGAGTCCAGTCTGGCTCTTTTGGGGGAGAAAATCTGTCTTGCTGTACTGAATATTCTTTCGCAGGCTGCTGAGGCAGGCAGGGGTGTGTTTACCTTCACTTTACCTTATGTGTGTCTGCATAATGACAGACCAGACAGGCCAGGCAGTGGGTGTGCTACATTCATCCAAACAGGAATACAGTATAGAATATGTGATCAGAGTCATCTTTTGAATGCATGATAACTGTTGAGTTCTCAGGGGAAGATTAATTCATATTTACAACCCATGCAAGCCTTTATCACTGTATGAGCTTGAGGAAATAATGAGTAATGGTAAGGGATACTAATGGTGCTGTTATTGAGGAAGTCTTAGATACTTGCAGTGTGGTTATTATAAATGACAGCAGACCAACTAGATTTGAAATTGTTACGCCTAAAAACTGCATAGATTATAACATTTGCCGCCTTGGCTCGGGTTGGAGAGGGGAATGTTTTGAAAAGACATTCAGTGGGTCGTAATCACTTGGTTGGATGATCCTTGCTGATGGAAATGAGAGTAAAAGGTTTGACCCATGCTCAATGGGACAAATTTGAGGAAGGCACAGCAGCAGCTTTAGGGGAAGTTAGCAGCGCTGGATGCATTGATAAGTACAATAATTCTTTAAGTGCTATGATGAATGACCTAAGTGATGATGCCTAATTGGGATACGCCCAAAAACGCATAGTTGTTCCATGGTGGAACAAGGATGGTGACCTGTTCAAACACTTGCTCAAACTTGCATGCCCTTGGGCAGGCTGGAGTGTTAGATGAAGAGGTGCAGGCAACATGCATTTATTGCACTTTAGGTATTATTATTGTGAGGAACACCTTTTACCATATCAATACTTTGTACTGAAAATCACCACTGAAACCACTTAAACTACTTACACTGTTAATGTGCTGAGGTAGTGACAGTGATTCAAATGTAAGATTTAAATGTAAATGAGTGTTCTACTACTTTAACTCCCCAGATGAGTTGTACCTCCCACCCATGAGGAAAATTGATTGCCTGCTCAGTGAACAGAAGAAGAGGTTGTTGAGGAGAGTCAACATGAGTGCTCAGCACCAGGTAAACCTACACATCCTTCTAGTTTGTTTTACAGGCACTTCTCAAATCACAAATCTCATGCCTTTGATTGCATTCTGCTTTCCTCTCTCCAGGAGGCTTTACATATATTCCCCAAAATGACGGCAGACCCACTGGAATCTGGAGCTGTCAGAGTTCATCTTGGTGGGGAGGGTTATAACCGCAAAACCCTTAACCGAGTCAAGAGGAGTATTCCTAAGCAACAGGTAAGAAATAGCATGGCTACAACATCACACTTTCTACTTGTACTTGTACTGGGCTGTGGGTAACCAGTCCTTGGTTGACACAAACACATATAGCAGACAAGATACATATTAAGATAGACTGATGGCAGATAGTGATCATATAGTTGTAGAGTTTGATCCCATGACTTGACTTGACAAAAGAGTAACAAACATACAACATATGACACGGGGAATAGGGAAACTGACCTGAGTAGCCAGTTCAATGAAATGGTATATCAAAGAATATTGACCCATTAATGTCCAGTGGGAGACAATTTGTTCTTTGTTCTGAGCATGGAAGTTCATTCTTTGAACTGTCAGAACGTCTAACCAGAGACTTCAAGTCACAAGAAGTCAGCACTTACCTCGTCCCATTCAGCACTGCAAGATAGTTTGTTTATACACTGTTTCAAAATGGCCACAGCAGAGCCCAACTTCTTTTGGGACAGTTTGCACTTTAAACATATCTTATCTAAACTTCACACTCTGTCAACATCCTTCATAGGATCCATTTTTTTCTCCTACTTCAGGCACGCGAAGTCTTCGGACAGGTGTAGCTGGTAGATGCAGCTTTTAATGCAGGTGTATGGCGAACACTGCATGCCGTTAGGGTAGCGTTGGCAATCTCACACGGGTCAGACGGTGGTTTTCTGGGTAGGTTGCTGGGGCAACCACAGCATGTGGAGGGGTGAGCTGAAGGAGTCGGGCTCACACAGGAGAGGGGAGAGACTCTGGGTCTCTGCTGTAGATGGTTCAGTGTCGGGCAGCCTGGTTCATTTTACCAGACGAACCAAGAGGTGCAGGCTTGAGAAGTTACAGCAAGTCTTTGCTGTTTCACTCATTTCCAGTTCTTCAGTTCAGTCCAAGAGAAAAGGCAGTGACGTGGAGATAAGGGCAAGTGCCTAAAGATGCGAGAGAAAGAGAGTAGACTGCAGGCTGTCCAAACCAGTCACAGTTTTGGGTTGCAGGGGAGTCTTGGCGGGAACCCTAAGGTTACACCTCTGTTACCAGATGTTCCTATACTTAAATTTAGACATGTCAGATGTAAATTTGAGAGTAGTTTTCCCAAAACTGTCATTATGACACGACATCAAACGTGACATGTGTACAGTAGCACAGTGGAAAGAGAAATTAATTATACTGACATTAATTATTACTTTAACAATAAACAAAACATTACAATACATGAATTTATGCTATTAATATCAGAAATTAGTTCACTCCTGCTAGAAAATGTTGGGAAAAAATCCTCAATCTTTTTTCTCTCTCTCAAACCTTTTCAGGATCTGAAGCTCTCGATTGAAAGTTGCCGGATCTACAGTCTGTATCATTCCCTTCACCACTACAAGTATCACACCTTCCTGCATTGCAAGAAGGAGGTAAGGACGGCTGCATTAATGCTAAAATGTATTGCGTTTTTTAGTTCATACTTTGCTCCAATATCCGATCTGTATTGTTGAGTATAGAAAAATGCTAAAACTGGCATATTTACCATGATTGGACGTTCTCTTGAAAAGTGTTGATCAGGCGTTTGGGCCACCGAAGTTAATAATTGCGTTGAAGTTACCTGGTTGGGTGGTGACATTTCACTCTGCTAGATTGCTGAATACCCACAACGACAAGGCCAGGCATCCAGTAGATGACATATCACATCGCCTAACAAGCGTGACTGGAGGTGGACGGTCTTTGTTAGAGTTGGAGGGTGACGACATATGGAAAGTTTCAGATTTCAGCTTTCCTTCTTGTCTTTTCAAAGTTTACATCATGAATTAAATGCTGCCATTCTGGCAAATGGAATAGAGCCCTGTAATGGTAGTAGCAATAATGCCAGTTGTGGTGACAACAGCAATACGACTAGCACTGGTAGTAGTGGTAGTAGATAGAGGTCTTTATGCACATAAATAAAAAAAACCCAAAGTGGTCCATTGGGACAAACCCACACAGAGAAAGAAGAGCAATAGAGGCAGCAGCTGCAGTGGAAAACATCAGCACACGTCATTCTTCCTGCACTTCATATATAATCAGACTGATAGTCATGTCCAATCCATCTGTCCAATCCATCTCCACACAATGCGATGCACAGACTTTTTTTAGACTGATTATGATTTGTACCCGGACCATCTAGGGGCTCGGGTCAGGTCTTTTATACTAGACCCCAAAGGGGTCAGTGAAGACCTCTAGTAGTGGGTAGATGTAAATATAGCAGCGTTAACAGTAATAGCAATATTTCTTGAGGATCAGGTGCCAATGACCAAGCCCTGGTTGCTGGGGATACTCTGGATGGCCGGGCTAGTGTTGGCAGTGTGGAGAGAGAGGCCAAGGTCCCCACTAAATCCACGTCTAATTACAAAGATGTCCCTCAGTCCCAAATGAACAGGCTCCATACTGAAGTGTTGGGGGTTCTAGGGACGATCGGGGGCTGTATTCACAAAATATCCTAAAAGTAGCAGCTAACATGCTGAGTTAGGAGAAACTCCTAAAAGTAATGTTTGTGTCAGTCCTTTCTTCAGGACTCTGCTTGGACTAAGAGCACTTAGACCAAGAAGTACTTCACAAAGCATTTTAGCTCTACTCCACTTGTACTTTTCCTGCACTACAGTTAAACAAGTATACTTATTTGTAAAACGTATGAGTTTGTAAAATGTGATGCAGTGTTATAGATTAGATAATGTACTCAATGATATATACAGTTGTTAAAATTAGGTTTGACATACTGAGTTTTAGGCCACTTGTTATGCTTTTACTATTTATGAAAACATATAAATATATGAAAAGTATATTTTGTTGCTAACACTTCTGTAGTTTCACTTGTAATTGTAATGTCAAATGCAGGATTGTGAATACCCGGGTGACCGCACTCACCTCCGCTGTCATGACAATACCTCATTCTGATTGGTTTTAATCAATCAGTTGTCAGTTATGGCCATTTTACTGTATGTAACTGACTTGTTTTTCCTGACCAGACGGACAGTATTGAGCAGGCAGCGGAGGACCCCGGCCAGGAGGAGGTGGTGCAGCAGTGCATGGCTAACCAGGGCTGGCTGGAGAGCCTCTTTAACTCCTTCATGGAACTGCTTAGCCTCAGTGCCAAGGCCTGAAGGAGGACCGCAGCCCCAGCCATCAAACTCACACATCCACCTGCAGTATTAAGTAGATGGAGGCATCCAGAGTTCGTGAAACAGAAGAATCACACTACAGAAACTGTGCGGATGCTAGTAGTGCGATGGTTCCAGCAGAACAGCCACTGTTGGCGTGTTTGTGGGAGGTTTAACTTTTAAAGTATTTGTTTTATTATTGAGTCCATTTTAAGGTACCTCTTGATTGAAAGTTGGAGGGTAGTGAACTATGTGAATGTGATGGGTTTTCCTCAAAAGTCAAAGAAAGGGACCACAAGATAATTTGGTCAACACTACAAAAGAGAGTTTTGTCAAGACACACACAAGTTGTCTATAAGTATGTATTGACAACTATGGTTTGTATAATTTATACAAGGACATTTCTAAAAATGACCGTCCTAAGATGGGATTGTTTGCTGTTATTATTTTTGAAAAATGTTTTAAAGGGGTATACATAAAATGGCCCACCTGCAATGTTTTGCTTCTATCAGACCGACAGAGGTAAAATGAGAGTCGAGCGAGACAGAAGTGAGGTTTAAAGGGACTATGTGATAGTCTCTTGTTTCTACCTGCCTCAGTTAGAAAGCAGTTGAGATTGAGGGGAAATGTATTTAAAACTAAGCTGTGTTCTTTCTGTTTGTTCTTCAAAAGACAACGAGAGAGAGGTTTTAATGCCTGTAAAGACGAGGAGTGAAAAAAATAAAGCACGACTTTCTTAAAGGAAGTGTGAGGTGAAATGATCCAAAAGCATAAATGTCAGTGTTTAATGTTAGTCATTTTTATCTGTTTGTTGTCGATGGATATTTCCTATTATTTCACCTCTCAGAGGATATTCTTGCAGAGCAATTTTGTTGTTTTGGTGTGTAAATATTGTACAGCTATCTTATTCTCTAGTTCCCAGTTGCTCTTCTGTACATGAAATTCCTGTATTTGACATAATGAAATAAAACTGTTCAAACGATGAACGTGATGATGAATAAACCACCTCTGCTCCAGTCATTTCACTAAACTATGAGCAACACATGAGCAAGTGGATTTGAGCTGATACAGAGGCACCACACAGAGCCACAGGGTAGGTTCATGGTTCAACTTTATTGTCATTATACAGGATTACACCATGAAATGCAGTCGTTAATCCACTAACCTCGAACTAGACGTAAAAAGGGAACAGCTAACTTTTACATACCTATCTGGAAACCCCAAAGGGCCACGGTGCGATTTTTAAAGTCTACTACACACAACTCATGTGATGCATGTTCCTGGCAACTGTGGTATTTGCTTCAGTCAAAATCATGTAGGGGAAGGGAAACGAGCTGCTCAAAAGTCAAAAGTATAATTAACTCTCCTGTTGTCTTAAGGGTCAAAAATGACCTGTCCATGGATTTAACAGCAAAAAACCCATTTATTCAGTGTGAAATTTGATGACTTTTCCTGAACTGACTGCACCATTAGGAAAAGTGAATCACTTCCCTTTTTAAAGAAATATAAAATTATTAAAAATTATTTCTGGCAGGAGAGTCTTGTTTTCTCACAGGGAAGTCAGGGGTTAATGTTAGAAAGGCGACGCATGTCAGTCCCTCTTTGCTGAAGCAGTGAGTGAAGCCGCCGCAGCACATGTGAAAGGTGCTCAACAAGGCTGGACTATCAACCAGACAACATGGGCAACTGCCCTAGGGTCCCAGACCTCCAGGGGCTCCAAAAGCCCCGGGTTCACTCTTTGTCAATTTTGGGAATTTAATCACTTGCAACTTTGTTTGGGAATATGCAACACTAAAGCACAGTATCACCTGTTTTCTCACCTTCTGTGGAAGGCATGTGGGGACACTCTCCGTCTCACCTCAGCCACATCACTTGCCACAGGTGAAGTGTGTAGGTATAGTGTAAGTGGCCAGAGTAAATCCAGGGCTTAGAGAGTGAAGGAGAGAGGGAGAAATAAGATTACACAGCCACTGTGTTATCATAGAGAAGAAGGAGAAGCTGTCGGAGGCTGTGTGTCCACTTCTCTGAACTACACCAACAGGTGAGTGCAGGAACTCATGCTCACTGCATACTGCTGCTACTGTACTTCACTACAGTAAATGCTTTGATTTCATTAGCTGTCAGTTCCAACACTGGCTTTCTATCATGTGTATGTTGTAAGAAAAAACAAATGAATTTGATGATGATGTCATTTTTAAAAACTTCTCACTCTGTGTTAGATCATTTCTAATTATGATTCATTTGTTTGTAATTATTTGATCACAGTGTATTTCATTTTAGACGTGTAACTCAGTAGTGTAATTACTAAAATGGTGAGAAAGAAAACTACGATCCTGTTGGCTGACGATGGCTCGTTGTTTCTAAGCGCTGGACTGGTGGTTTTGGTCGGGCTGCAGGCATGGTGCCAGACGTGGAGAGGATCATTGAGAGCGTCATCCAGGGAGACCAGGACACCGTCCAGCTCCTTCTGCACACCTACAACACGCAGGTCATTGATTGTTGCTATGACTACTGAATCAGTCTGTAACTAGAAATATTTTTTTGTAACCATGGAAACAGTCTGCATGATTACAGTTGGAAATATAATAACTTCACATTAAGTCATGTAATAATCAACTGATGATACTTCAACAATCCTGTTTACTTCCTGTCAACCCCCGAAACTAGTTTTGCTTAAACGGTCAGATTCTCTTTTGTGAGGCTGACATCAGCAAATTGTGCTTAAAATAAGAATGGATATCATTGGCTGAATGAAATAGTACAAAAGTAATGAGCACATTGCTTTTTCATTTGCACTGATGTGGGCCATCGTCTGCATAGTTCCCTGCTAACCACTGAATGATTTCAGTGACATTAGTACTTTTCTTCTCTCTCTCTCACCTGTCTACTCTGTGTCCCTCCACCAATGTGGACACAACCACTGCTGCTGCTACCCCCACCACCTCTCTCAAAATTAAGATGTTAAAATAAGCTTTATTGTCATTCTTGCCTAAGCTAAATGACTTATTATTACAACTATTACATTTTAAGGAACCAAATACAGCAATAACCACAAGATATCAAATACTTTAAACAGCAGAATCTGTTAGAATGTATACACACTAACACAACACACTAACACAACATAGTATGAAGGCGGATACACATTTTGCAGCCTGCTTTCAGAATATATCATGCTGGCACCTGATGCTGCACCAGACACATGGGGCCCCTCTCAGCACTCCCCATGGCCAGTCCACCCTTGTCTTGCTACACACTCTTGTGCCCTTTATGTTCTTGGTCACTGCACGTGTTCCAATTCTGTACTACACACCAACTCTAAGCAGGTTTGAATATGTCAGTGTGTCCACAGTATAAAAGTGACAAAATTAGGTATTCTCAACAAAGTCTGTTTGCATACTAAATCTGCATTTGTGTGTGCTATTATCCCACTATTGCTATTGTATTGTGCAACTGTCCTCCATTTCCTAACCCCCTGTATTCTTCTGTTTCTCCACAGTATGCAGACTGCTTCTTTTTCAACACTGAGGAGCAGGAGAGAAAAAAGGTCAGTACACAAAAACATCTGACTGTCACTCACTGTGTCTTTCCCGCCCCCACTTTCTCTTCATCTGTTCCATCATTCCATTTGTCATTTTCCATTATTGTCTTTCTGTATTTCTCTCTTGCCATTTTCTCCTCTCGTGCCACCTTCACCGCTGCCCTTTCTTACTCGTAACCTCTGAGCTTTTTCAACCTCCATCCTTTCTGAGTCCAGCCTGCTTCAACTGATGCTCCATCCTCCTCCAGCTCAGATTAGAAACACCTGTTTAGACTGAGGCTATCTTTATGACAGGCCCTTTAATGGCAAGAGTCCTATGCCTTCCTTTTATATACAACATCTGCATCCCATATCAATATATTTGTATCAAGCTTTCACTGTATTTAAAATATTCATCCCCATACGTGAGCAGGTTTTTAAGATCATCATGTAATTATGTAATTTACTGTTGCAGCATATACAGCATATCCTTTATATACAGCATGTCTGAAGAATAATCAAACCTGATCTGAGTCACAGCAGGAGTCACGTCATTTGAGTGCTTTTGAGTTTCCATCAGTCAATCAGCCTCTCACTGTTGTGTCTGTGGAGCCTCGCTAGCAGCTCCAAGTGGTTGCAATGTTCATTACATCCTACAGAGTAAACACTTTGGACACAATGATACTTTCTCTCTCAGTATTTCTGTGTTCCACTTTGTGTAGTCTGTAGAGAGTCCATGATAGGCACAACAGAACTAAACAAAAACACAGTGTACTAGTCCTGTGGCAGGGGGGACCAACACACACACACACACACACACACACACACAC
>NTHP01000383.1:893289-918618 GCA_003416845.1 Oplegnathus fasciatus | reverse complement strand
ATCTATAAATAAATAGACTAAATTACAAAGTAATTCATTATTTGATATTTTAATGGGCAATAAAAAGAGGAATTATGAAAATAAATAGTTCAAATTAAAACGGGATTTACAAAAACAACGTAAAACAGTCAATAAGTACATCATTTAAAAATACACAATTTATTAAGAACTTTACACAATTTTTGTCAATCAATGTGGTCAAATGCTTTCTCTGCATCAACTAATACCAACTGATTACAAATCCTCATTCTTTGGTTGGACGTGACACCAAATGATGCAGTGTTTCAACGTGGCTTCTTTCTAGTTCCTCTGCTCCGGCTCCTCTAATGCCTCCCCTCCATCTAAAGCTTCATCTTTCTCTAATGCTCGGATCTCAATGCTTTTTTTTACGCATGTATTTCTGCCACTGTCCGTGGACAAACTGACTGCAGCAACAACAAATGGAAGAGGTAAATAAATCAAGAGGAGAGCGAGAGGGATAAGCTGACTAGGAGTTTAAACTGTATTACAGTAATCTGTAAAAGTGCTTAGAATACTTAGTCACCCCCAGTGTGTGCATGCATGTGTGAGTGTTTCCAAACCGATTGTGTAATCATGTCCAGCTGTATGTTCCAAAGCTGCTCGGATACTTCATGACTCAGCACGTTAACCCTGTTAACCTTCACCTTGCAGATATCCTTAGGCTTCACTAACTAGCCCTGTGCAGGAAACCTTGGACTATATGGCAATCATTGTTTTCAAGATGTTTGGTAACCTTGTAAATCAATGAGTGCAAAAATGAGCGGAAATAATTAGATAACAAGCAAGTGGAATAGTTTTATCATTGGAATGACTGATCTGTTTACTTTGGTCACCTCAGTACAGTTGATGATGACAATTAAAAGTTCTGTATAGTTTTCAGCTACTCGTCGCTGGCTTTTTTTATTCAAATTTTCATTGATTTATTGACTTTGATCAATATGTTATAGTGAAAAATGAAGTGAATGATCAACAGCTTGTGTGTGTTCATGACAGAATACTTCCAGGCCTATAACATACACACAATAACAGAGACATGAGGACTTGACGTCCTAAATTACTGTGGCTAAATTTAAAGGGTCATGCAGTTCTGTTAGTGCCAGGGTCCTGCTGTATAGGCACTGTTTCCAAGGCTGTCACTGCATGCCAGGTGATATTTAGTTTTCCTAGTGCTACACCTTCCCTTTTCTCTGCTAATGACAAAGTCATCTTGAGGCTGAACTGAGTCCTTCTTGCTCGTGCTGTAGGATGAAGATATGATGAGTGATGACAAATGTTTTGTGACTATAGTCATGTCATCCCATAACAACCACATTGTAAAAAGGTTTAAAATGAGCAAATCAGCACTTTGCCTTCTGTCCTCCTCAATCAGGGAAAAGGAGTAGATCAAATTCTAAAATGTGTGTATGTTGCAGTCACCAGTGCTGATTCTGCCTCTTGGTTGATCAGTTCAGGCAGAACAAAGTGAGAGACTATGCTCCCGACTCTGACTCTGACATTGACTCAGACGACGATGAACCTGATCTTCTTCTCCGACAGGTAGGCCAATGATTGTACATCTGTACATTAGAAACTAGTCATCAGCTGTGTGTGTTCCTGTTGTCCAGTTAAACCCCTACTGCATGTATGTGCATATTGCATATCCCTCATGGTTTTTCACTTCTTATTCTTTCATTTTACTCCATGTCTCTTCCAAATGATCCCTTCTTGACCTTCATCACTGTAACTTGTCCCTCTTGACAAACGTTTCTCCAGCGTCTGGCCATGGCCCTGCTGTGCTTCATCAGTAGTCAGCTACAGCCAGCGGTGTTACGGGTTTGCCTGCATACGCTGCGTATCCTGTCCCGCGACCGGCGGGCCCTAGGGCCCATGATCACTGATAGCGCCCTTTTTACCTTGGCACACCTGGGGGGCATCAGCGTACTGCAGGGATGCCAACAGCAGGAGGAGGAAAACGCTGCGGATGCAGATGCTGCACCGTCAGCTGTTAGCTCTGTGCTTTCTACTCCTGTGGAGGTAGCTGGTGCTGCCACCACAAATGGTTCAGTTTATCACTGCTATGAGTGGAGAGGTGATGGAGGTCATGTGGTGCTTGCCCGTGGGAAGAAGGACACCCGGGAAGAAAACAGTGAGGAGAAAGAGAAGGAGGAGGATGGGGAGGCGTGTAAGAAGGAGGCCATGAAAGTCTTGTGTAATGTTATCTACAACAGCCCCAGAGCACAGGAGCGAGCCAGTGCACTAAGGTGACTTTTTCAAATGGGTAGGCTGAGACATAAAATGTGTAAACGTTCAGCCTTTATTAGAGTTCATGACAAGTTAAGTCACACAAAGCCAAGTAGTTTATGCAGCTCCATGTCAGCAAGTGCCACAACTGACAGCTGGTTCCAGGTTGACAAAATAACCCGAAGCTCTGCTACTAAAAAAAAATCTCTTATCAAACGTTTTATCTTGTTCACTCATTTTTATTGGATCAGTGTACAAAACCATCGTTTTCAGCTGGTACTGAACCAGCATGGTCCTTGGTATGTAAAATTACACCTCACAGACGGAGGATTATTCCAGCAGCAGTTTATTATTGGTAACTTTTTGGTGACAGTTGAAATAAACTCTTTGACTGTTGTTTGGTTAATGTGCAGGCTGGTGTCTGTACTCAGCCAAACAAGGAAACATTACTCTGTAATGTACAATTGTGAGCGAACTGTGTGTTTTTGTAGCTCAACAAGATCAACAGCACACAGCCACAAGTAGTAGTGGCATATTCAGATTATATTCTATCATATAATAATATAGAAGAAATTAAAATAAAATGGCTCATTCACATGATTCCAAGTGACACTGCAACCTGTTTAGCTTTTAGGCAAAGAGCCCTTTGAGCCCTTATTACAATTGTGAAGAACCAGTTCTCGGGACCTTTGTCAGCAGTCTGACATGGATTGGCATTAGCTAACTGGCGGTGTGATATATGGACATACAGACATCACCCGTGTTTACTGACTGATATTAGGATGAGTAGTTAGTTGTTTAACCACTAGTTCACCCAAAATGATATTAGAATAATATTAGGTGTTCTTTATAACACAAAAAAGTGATATATGAATGATGCTCACCAGCTGCTCACCAACCCTTGGCCTCACTTGTCTTTTCATTCCTGTTTCTACGGTAGGCTTCTGCAAGGTCTGTGGGAGAGTCTGAAGCAGGGGACCTGGAGCAGGGTGCCGTCCACTGGACAGTTTTACAAGCTGAGACTGCTCTTCTTACTCACAGCTCTGAGGCCTGAGCTCAGGCTGCAGCTTCAGCAGGTCAAATGCTTTTAAATCTATGGAGGCCACAGTGGATAGAATCATATTTTGTATTGTTTTCTTATCATAACAGAATCATAATTTTGTGATCCTGAAAAACAAAACTGATAATGTGATTTTCCCGAACTTTCTTGTGAGTAATAGATGTGGTAGTCATCTATCATCATCAGATACATGGTAATCTCAAGACAAAGATGATTATGATAGTCTACTGCAGCTGTAACCAAATGAAAAACCTACTATCACAAGAAAAAATGATGTTACATTTATTTCTCCATCATACAATATCAGTACACTCTAATCCCCACACTGAAAAACATGCTTAGATACAAAAGTAGACAATGTCGTGCATGACTTCAGTCCTTCTCTCAGTCTCATAGATCAGCACTTTACAGCTTCATCGGTGCTCAGTGGTTTATTTGCCCCCGTCAGGAGCGCGGAGTGTCGGTGCTGACCAAAGCCCTCGAGCAGTGTTTGGCTGTGAGGTGGGGTGAAGGATATGAAGTGCTTAGTGACAGCACAGCTCCTCCCATCTCCAAGGAGATGTCCCAGGACGTCATCGAGATCCTCAAGACACTCTTCAACATCGCTCACACGTTCCACAGGCAGGAGCCGGATGAGGTGACCCCTTGAAAACACACAAATCAGCCGTGGAACTCACAAATCCAACAAACACTTTGAGCTGAACTCATTCATTCATTCATTCATTTGCTGTGTGCTGGTTGCATTCACCTCCTCTCTACAGTACTGCTGAATTGTGTAGGGAGCCTCACCTCCATCACACCATGCACTTAGTTAGATCAAAGAAACACACACTGTTTACACTCTAATGTTGCTGGTAGATTTGACCATTTATGTAAGTGAGAAATTGCTTTCTTCCATTTCAACCCCTTTCAGACGTGGAATCTGCAACTTGGCTCACTTTGTCTGTGTGTGATGTTAAAGGAAAATTCCAGTTTATTACAACTTGATTGTTGTTTCCGTAGTTTTGTCACCATTTTCATCGGTTATGATAACATTGTACTCACCAAAGTACAATATTAGTATCCAAAGTAAACGAGCAGTCAGGTGATCAGAGCAGATTAGACAATGTCTCATTTTTCTTCATGCACAATCGTTACCGTTCCACTGTAACTGCAGATATGCAGCCCTGTAGCAGGAGTCAGGCTCATGACTCCTGCTACCAAACAATCACTGCCAGTGCAGACTGTGGTGTGTACTTTAAATATCAAAGTGGACAGTAAAGGTGTGGAGTTCAGGGTGGTGGATGGCTGTGTAGTGTGCCCACCTGTCATGTGACAGGTGACCGTCATAATCCTGTCACATTTCAGTTAATGTTCGCGTTTTTAAAACCATAAACACGATCCTTTCCTAACCATGACCATACCTTAACCCTAGTTAACCCTCAACCTTTAGTATTTTGTAGTCCATTTTTTATGCCACATAAGCTTGCCCAGGGAGGCAGAGCAGTTCACGAGTTCCACAGAGTTTTCCCTCCACAGTCTGATAATATCATTAGGTCGGCAGTTCTCCTCCCCGGCTAAAAACAGCCTAGATCCGGCCCTGCCTCCTGTGCAGTCTGATTGTTTGTGAGAACCTCTTTGAGACTGACTGAAAGACCTCCGGGGTACCACCCAGCGCCTTTCACTCTGGGCAACTCTGGAAAAGGGAAAATCCCCTATCCAGGTAGCAGTTCCTCCAGCCGGTGCTTTGTGTAGAGGTGAGCCCAACTATATCTAATTATACCACTCCACCTCTAGCTCCAGCTCCAGCTCCTTCCCTATCATGTTCCATGCCACTATACCCAGTTTTTGTAGCAAGGGGCATGCCAAGCCCCGGCTTCACCTTCCGTCCAACTGGCAATGCACCCAGTGGCGACCGCCTTGTGGGTACCCGATGATGTCTCTTCGGCCCAAGCCCGACCAGACTCCATGGGTTTAGGCCTGGCCGCCAGGCTCCAAAAACACAGCGTTCTACTCTTTCCATAATGCAGCTCAATAGTGTCTTTCATTAGACCCTTGGTTTTTGGTAAATACTCACGTCTTTCAAACTCCACACCCCAATATTTTTAACAGTCTTTCTTTCTGTTATACATGTGGTGTTTTAAGCTCAAGCTAAGATGACCTGATGACATCACAACAACATCATTAGGGGTTATTTTCTCAAACTTGACAAAGCTCTTCCAGAGCCACAGAGGACATTACACATGCTGAGTAGTGTTAACCATGACAAGGAAACTGACCTTGATGTGTTAAACGCCCCCCTGGAGTGCTCCTTTAAAAATGTGTCTTTTTCAGGAGGATGCTGCTCTGTATCGCCACCTAGCAGCTGTGCTGCGCCATTGCCTGCTGCTGTCATGTGATGGAGAAGACACGTCAGAGGAACTCCAAGGGTCAGACTGCTTTTATGCACCTTCAAACATACATGACTACATCTATTTGAACATTCTTAGATGGATGATGTAATATATGTCCATCTGATCTGTAACTAAATGAGCCTACACAATAGATAAGGGACTCAAAGTTGATATCTTAGCTAAAGAACATAGACCTTGTTTTTTTATGTTAATGTTTTTAAAAGTTATGACCTCTCTCCGTAGACATACAGTAAACATCCTGTCAGCACTACCGCTGACATGTCTGGACGTCCTGCTATCTGTCCGCGTGGACCAGGCATCCCACAAGTGGGAGGGAGTCAACATGGACTGTGTCCACACGTTGCTGCTGTTTATGGACAGACGCCTGAACAGGGCAAGTGTGTGTACTGAAGTAAAAACACAGGCGTTGTGAATACTTGGTGTTATCGCCTGAAGGATTAATACTTGTATTTGAGCAAAACAATCAATGTGTGTGAAATATTCAATATATATATATTCAAATATTTCAATTAGAATAGAATAGAAACAATAAAATAGGCAATAAAATAGAACAAACTATATAAAAGTAACACTAAATGAAAAAAACAAAGGAAAACTAAACTATGTTTATCCTTAACCCTTAGTATTTTGTGGCCCATTTTATTGAGTTTTCCTAGGGAGGCAGAGCAGTGCGGTAACCTGATGTTTTTGCTCACCCTCCGGCCCCATTTTAAAAAATGAGAACTATCACCCCGGTCTGCCATTCCACAGGCATGGTCTGTGACCTCAGTGCAACACTGAAGAAGCAGAAGAACAAGAAGAACAGTGTTGATATATATACAGTTATGTATATACATGATATATGCAGTATATGTACATATACATACAAAAAATATATACAATATGTGTAATAAATGTTTTAAATTATAGTGCAAATAGAAGGACTTTGTTATAATGGGAATGACAGATGATGAGTTGAGAAGTCTCACAGCCTGAGGAAAGAAGCTGCTCTGTAGTCTGGTGGTACGACAGCGGATACTTCTGTATCACTTGCCAGACGGCAGCAGGGTGAACAGGCTGTGGCTGGGGTGGGTAGTGTCTTTTAATATCCTTTGGACTCTGCAGACACCTCACCTCACTGATGTCACTGATGCTCGGTAGATGGGAACCAGTGATATTCTGGGCGGTTTTAATCACCTGCTGCAGAGCCCTCCTGTCCTGGGCTGTGCACAAACCATGCCAGTTTCTAATGTTTCCAGTCAGGATGCTTTCTATTGCTCCTCTGTGAAAGTTAACAGGAACTTGGCATGGGAATTTAGCTTTCTTAAGTTTCCGTAAGAAATACAGCCGTTTCTGAGCTTTCTTAACCAGGGTGGAGATGTGAGATGACCATGACAGGTTCTTTGTGATGCTGATTCCAAGGAACCTGAAACTGTTCACCTGCTCCACCTCAGCTCCACAAAAGATAGCCCTAATGTTACAACAAGTTAGAACAGAGCTCTCATACCGTAAAGTGCCAAAATACCAGGACAACAGCCTCCCCAAAATTGATGCATGAGACAAATTGTCCCTTCATGCAATTGCACACTGATCAGCTCAGATCAGCACCAACAACATCCACTAGAACCATTCTGAGACAAATGAATGCTGAAAAACAGAAGAACTGTAAGAATGCTTCTCTGGGCTCACTTTATTGTGAACATGTGTTGTGTTCCTTTTCACCCACCCACAAAAATTCTCCCAAACAAAAGATTATTCCAGTTTTTTGTATAGTCAAACTGACATCATGAATGACATCAGAGCAACCGGAAACCTCACTAGTGACTGGTTGGACAAGATCAAATCCTCCTGACTAAAAAGAAGGCAATGTCAAACTGAACACGAAATTGTAACAAAATGGCTACATGTTGACACATGTAATGACTTGGAATCTTTGCTAGTTTACTCACACTGACTTATGTGAACCTGTTTGGCTTTAATGTGCTGTTACACAGGGTCAGAAGCTGAAGGAGAAACTAACCCCTGTACTGAATCTGCTGACTGAGAGTTCTCGGGTACACAGGGAGACGCGTCACTACTTACGGCATAAGGTAATGTATTTTTTCAAATTTCATTTTGTAAAAGTGCGCCAAATATTATGAGCATACTTTCGCAAGATTTGGAAAATTAATAGCATTGGGATAGCATCCCTTTCAATCTACAGCAGAGTGCTACAGTTAGCAGGGATTTAATGCTGTTGAGAAAAATAGCCAGATATGAAAGCTTCACTAGTAATGGTACCACCCTGGGTGCATTGACGGTGGTAGTTTAGTCCAAATCCCTGAGCAGTTTGTCTAAAAACTGGGTAATAAGAACTACTTTTCCAAACCCAGGTGTGGACCAGGAAACTGGATCTGAGATCCCCTGAAAGTGGTGGTCTCAGATCTGATCATCAGGGGCTTTTCACATTGTTAACAAGAGAAAATGAGAGAGACAAAACGTCTCACTGATGCATGAGCAGAGTATGTTATGCTCACAATGTAACGTGCGCTACTCCTGCGTTGAAAAAGGCATTAAGCTGCACTTTTTTGATCTCGTGATACAGGTAAGCTATTATTGTTCCGTCAAAGAGGGGGTCAGAATGTTGTGCTATACTGACTGCTTTATGCATTACAACTGGGAAATGCAACCAGTGCAAATACAGGTGCATGGAAATGAATGAAACCTTAGTCTGGTTACTTTAGCATTGGAGACAGTACTAATGACCTTTCATCCGACCCCAACTTTCGGCCCAGATCTTACCCCCACTGAGAGACGTTGCCATCCGACCTGAGCAAGACACCACACTGAGAGGCCAGCTGGTCCGCCTGATGACCCACGTTGACACAGATGTGAAGCACTGTGCTGCTGAGTTGCTCTTTGTGCTCTGCAAAGAGAATGGTATAGTCCCAAAACATTCCTTTAGATGCTTTTGACAAATGAAAACAGTTTAGAAACATTTGCCTCTTGCTCCTACAGAGACCACTGGGGAGCTCCAGGTAGGCTGTCATATTTGTCATGCCTTTTCCTGTTGAATTCTTGAGTGTTTGAGGGGACACACAAGAATCAACAAAGAAAGCAAGGACACTGTGACAACTGTGGCTGTACTACAGTTTTCAAAGATGTGTCTTAGTGCTGCTCTGATTTTGAAGATTGTTTTCATAAAAACTAATAAATACAATGCAGCTCTATTTATTGGAACTGACATGTTAAAAGGTAACGGTGACCCTGTCCAAACATTCATAGTCTTCCATCGCTCCCATCTCTTGTCAGGGCCTATAGGCCATGACCAGTCATACTGTAGGTGAGTGCATATTTAAGCCTCTCTGATGCGACTATGGCGGAAGCTCTCTTGGCCCGATCATAGCAGCATTTACAACTGTGAAATCAGTTCATTACAATGGAATCACCGTCACACACATAAAACAGCTTTTAGAAATATGCATCAAGAGACCAACTGAACAACTATGACCGACTTCACATGTAAAGAGTACCAAGCGGTAAAGTTTGCATCTTGTGTCCCTTCACAGTCAGCCGCTTTGTCAAATATACGGGTTATGGCAACGCTGCCGGGCTGCTAGCAGCTCGGGGACTGCTGACTGGCAGAAGGAATTCAGGCGATGGCCAGTATGCCTCTCGGTACTCCAGCGACTCAGACTCAGACACAGAGGAGTACCGGGAGGCCAAATCCAGGATTAACCTGGTGACTGGCCGGGTGGAGGCGGAGCAGCCTGACCCAATGGAGGGCATGACGGAGGAAGAGAAGGAAGAGGAGGCCCGTCGCCTCATCAGCATGATCAACAGACTATCACGGTGAGTGAAGTTTTGCCCATAATGTAGGACAAATACCCTTTGGAGGATCGAAGACAAACTAATTAGATGCTACTGTCCCTTCCTGTCTCTTACCCAGAGACCAGATCATTCAGCCACTGGGTGTGACAACAGAGGGGAGGCTGGCTCCACTCTGGGGCCAAATGAGGGGCTGCACACTGGAAGAAGAGGAAGATTCAGACGAGGATTTGGATCTGATGCCAGAGGGGAGGAAAGACAGACAGGTGGAATAGATGTAAACAGTGAGCTGTAGACTAACAGGACAGAGACACAGAGTCCTGCTATATTCACACAGCAGCAGTGAGACACTGTTAGAGCAGATGCTACATCATATGGCTGCAGGCATAACAGTCATTCACAAAGTGAAATTGTGACTACAGTATGAATGGTCATCCTGCACTGTGTGAGGTGTGCTGCAACAAAAGTGCAAATTACTTTGAGTCCTTTGAGAGACCAGCCAATAGCTGCAGCCTGCTGTAAAAGACAGTGAAAGAAATACTTCAGTACAAGATGTGTTGAAGAGTGACATCAAAGAGAGAGACAAACCTATGAGACAGGTGTGTGAAGGAGTGTGAATGGGAAAGTGGGCCAGGCTGAGCTGGTGAAGACAGAAAATGGAACACTATACTGAAGGAATTTGTATTTGGATCATTTGTTCATGTGGATTCACAGAAGAAAACAGCTGCTGACAGAAGATGTAAGCTTGTAGATTTGTTTTCTCATGCAAAAACAAATAAAAATGAAACTTTCTCAAATTCAGCATTGCAACTTCTTCAATCCTGTTCTATGTATCATAAACTGTTCCATTCACACGCATTTATGTGGTCACTTCCCAGAGTTCCTGGCAGGATGTGGCTGTTTATCAGACCAACAGAGGAGCAGCAGAGCCACACCACACAGAATTCCCACCACTAGAATATTTGTCCATTTACTGTAATGATCAAGCTCAGAAAAAACGGTTTGATATTTGCCAACAGCGGGCTGAAACTCCTCTATAGAGCAGATGTTAAGATGACTGTTTAGCAGCTGGATTTTCAATGAGTGGACTTGAGTCAGAGGTGAGGTGCAGACCAACCAGGTGTTTATTTCACCAACAATCAACACATAGTTCATGTGCAAATACATGTGTTCCTGTGAGCAGCTCCGCTTCATGGAGACTGGCAGCCTTATGTACCCCTACCACAGCATAAGGAAGTCTGAGCCTAATATCACATCAACACTACACAACCACAACAAATCCATAAACATCTATATTCATACTTCAAAATGTCAAGTATTTTGCACATCACATAGAAAAAAAGTAAATCTGAAGATTAAAGTACACTAAACACCCCTCCACTAATCGCTACTTGGTATCTCCCGAAACCTTTAAATCAGTGTTTGGACTTTTTTTACAACGAGCACCCTGGAGAGGAGACATGACAGCAGAGGTAAATGATTTAAACGAAGACGTTGCTCTTTTATCTTAATTACTGCACAAGCCAGCGTTTAAACATTGAATCAATCATCATTCATTTTGGCATGGGTGAAACAGCAATGAAAACATCATTCCATGTTGAAATAACCAAACCAGGCAGCTACAGTGTCTACACAACACACCACCACCAATATGCATAAAAGCACAACAATCAATAAAATCCATTCAACCCCAAAAGTTTGAGCAAATATTTCTTGTTCCATGTTCAAATTGATAAATTAATTTCAGAGAGACAAGAGCTCATTACATGCTCTCTCTTTCTCTCTCTCCTAGCAAAGTGTACATCTTTTGCTTTGCCGATGTTGTTCAGAGTGTGTGCCCACATTTCTTTGACCATTAGGCAATACCACAGCCTGTGTCCAGATTTAATTAGGGGATGACTCAGGTTACCAAATCCCCAGACTGACATAATCAGTTTAGACACCTCCAGCCTGAGCATAAGAGCTGACCGGTGGATTATATCCTTTGCGGTTGCACTTGACACTTTTAACAAATAGAGCCTGATTTAATCAGGACATTTGCCTGAAAGAAACAGGAGTTGGCACACCAGATGGAGGGCCAGGAAGAAACCATAATTGGAAATGGCGAGGAGTGCCAAACACAGAATGGTGAAAGCAAAGGGGAGCAGGAAGAGGGAGGGTGGGATGATGAAGACATGGTGGTCGATGGAGGCATGGAGGATTGGAACGGATTTATTTCAGGGGGGACGGCATTGCTCGAAGCAGAGGAAGGGGAGGTGGTGGCTGAATGGAGACCTGGTGAACCAGTGACTCCACAGCATGTCTTATGGCTGAACAGTTACACTAAGGGTGAGTCAGCTTTTGGGTTTCTTAAGTAAGAGTTTCACAACAGCTGTTTTGAAAGCATCTGGCGAAGATGCCTGTTTTTCAAGAGATGTATTTATAATCTTCAGGACATGACTCGAAACACTGTCGAACACCCGTTGAAAAATGCTGTAGGTACAGGGTCAATACATGAGGTGGAGGAGTTGCACTCAGTGACAGTCTTGCAAAGCTCAGTTCATGTAATACAGGTAAATTTTCCATGCTTTTTTCCAGGGTTTGCTGAGGTCATCTGTGTTTACACCAGCAGCAATACTGGCTCTAACCGGCTGTTATTGACAAATGTATCTGTCTGATCACCTGAACACGACTTTAAAAGAGCATTTTTGGGCATCATTGAGCGTTCAAGACAAGCTCACTGATCTAAATCTCCTTAAGACCACTTCCAGACGTCAGTAAACATTCAGAGAACAGGGTCAGACATCTGGTCAAGACCACTTACAAGCTGAGATTGTACATGTGGTCCAGTTCTTCCTGTATGTTTGCTAACTGTAACCAAACCTAGGTCTGCTATATCACATCTTCCATCACTCCATCCTGAAACAAGTCAGCATGTATGCACCATATCTGGCATATGGCATGTCAATAAATTTGAAAATTAAGTCAGTCTTGTTTTCATTACTTATTTTTATAAAAGCATACTGGGACACACCCACTAATCTCACTCTTTCCAGTTTCTCTCTCTAATTCAATGCCATGTAAAGCATAAAACGCTTCTGAAGAGGTGAATTTTCTACTGTTGGTTGGATGTGTGGCAGAGTACCTGTGTTCACCAGA
The DNA here is from genome assembly GCA_003416845.1 of Oplegnathus fasciatus. Taxonomy (NCBI): domain Eukaryota; kingdom Metazoa; phylum Chordata; class Actinopteri; order Centrarchiformes; family Oplegnathidae; genus Oplegnathus; species Oplegnathus fasciatus. The sequence goes on along the minus strand of NTHP01000383.1, from coordinate 906,000 downwards.
GGACAACATCTACAACGTAAACTTCTCTCGCTTCAAGATCAGGGACCTGGGCAGTGGAGCAGTCATCCTTGACATCAAAAAACACAGTCCGACAGGTACTTTTTCATCTCTCTGTTCTGAAGCCCAGAGGCTGCATTAGTCCTTACAGCCCACATTGAAATGTGTAATGTGATATGTGAAAATGTGTGAAAAATGTGATATTTATATTTGTATTTTTATACAGAACGATGACTTTTGGATGATTTTGGATTCTTTTTCAAAATACATATGGGATGTTTTTTTTTTGGTCGTGAGAACCTTGCATGAGAGCAAAGGTCAGAGGGTCATCAACATTAGAAATCATCCTCTGGGGATCATAAACATTCATACCAAATATGACTGATAAGTATTTTTCTCTGGATCAAAGTGTGTGAAGACACAGCTTCACAGCTTCGATGACAGATGGTTTCATCCTTTGAGCAGGACAGTTCTCCTTACCTGTTATCCTTAAATAGATGTTGGAACCAATTCATATAGTCACAGTAGTGTTTAGTGCCATGGAGATTGGAGAACATAGGTCCATAAAAAAGCTAGGAGAGGTTGAGTCCGTCACCTGTTCTCGTGGATGTTCCCAGTGGATGGTTCACTGATGGTTCCTTATAATATTAGTATAATGCCCTACAGTGTTTTGTATAACATACATGGAGAGGAGAGTCATTGTGGATGTTCTGCTGCAGCCAACAGTAGCAGTGCAGAGATGTGAGGCAGCTGCTAAATGTTACACATTCAGTGCAATGTGATGTGCTCTGAAAGGCAGTGGTGCTTGGTGGGACACCCTGCTCATAATCATTTTTATCAACAGCTCTTTTCCAGTTTTTTGTTGAAATTTCTCTCCTTCTCTCTTTATTTTTCTCCAGAAATTCAAGACGTCATTGAACTTGATACAAGCAGATTCATCCAGTATCACTTCTCCCCTGCATTTCTGACGCTCAGAGAGATCGGAGCTACGTGAGTCAGAGATATTTTATTCTCTTGGATTAACTGCTGAGGCTTCTGTGTGTATACCTCATCTAAAGCGGTCCGCGCATCATCCGATCATTCAATTACTCCATTCAATCTGGCAAATGAAAAACAGGTCTGAATTTCGTTTTTCAGTTTTTTGTGGGCACCAAAAAGGGAAATGGGCGTGTGTTTTCTTGTTTTCGTCTTGAAGTGGGTAATCTAATAAACAAGAGAACCAAAACCAAAAAACAAGTCTTTCCATCTGGTTCTCTGTTATTTTGTTCAGTACCGGTTCTCCACTGTGCGCATGTGCAGTCTGATCTGCAGCGTGGACTTTTCGCAGATTCAAAGAAAAAGTTTTTAAAGCATTTTTGAAATTAAAAAAACAAGTTACATTTCAAGGAATTTGGAAAAAAAATGTTAGAAAATGACTGTTAATCAGAGATAATAAGCAGGTTCATCAGTGATGACAGACGGAATTTGGCCTGTTGTGAACGCAGGAGTGACCAAGTGCACAGACATAGTGTTTCCTGCAGTGTGCAGTTTCTTGCATTAAACCCACTGGCGAAATCATTTTTCATCCTCACTGATATGTTTTTAAGTTTAGAGTTTAGACCATAGACTGTATGGTTTAGACAGTGATCCTGTGAGTACCAGTAGTACAATTGACTCTTTGATTGGACATGCTCACATCGTACAGCGACATCTAGTGGCCACAGTCAAGGCTTGTTTTTGGTTTGGATTTTCTTGTTTATTAGATTACCCACTTCAAGACAAAAAGAAGAAAACACATGGTCACGCTTTTTTAAAGCTTACAGAAAATGAAAAATGTCACTCTGACACGTTTTTCTGTTTTTTGTGTTTTCCGGATTGAATGAAATGACTGAATGATCAGATGATACACTGACCTTTCAAGACATTCAGGGCTCTGTTGGTTCAGTGACTCATGTAGTTGTAATGTCAAAAGTCACCCAGTCAGGATGAGCCTTCACATCACAGCCCTGATCACCACAGACCTGGGTGTCTCGTGGCTTGGGCTTTGAGAATCATGTCACACACAAATGGATGAACCATCTGTGTCATCAGGCTTCTGACTGAGGCTTTGCAGCCTGGAGTTTGGGTTTAAGCAGACAAAACTAGGCTTAAAAATGTCCATTTAGTCCATGTATGGTAAAGTGGTCATATCACAGTGCATCAGATGGCTTGGGGCTCATAGGTGTTTAGGTGTTGACAGTACCTACTGTAGCAGATGTTGCTTTCTGAGTAATGACGCGGTAAGTAGGTCAGTCATATAGTTGTCAAAGGCTTGAAACATCTCATGGTCCTCCTCCCAAATCCCCATAAGACAGCAAACAAGCCCACTGCCCAGAGAAAGCCAGGTGACGTTATTGTGGAGCGACTCATGAAGTACAGGTTTCCCAGTGCTGTCAAAGTCATTGTTTTTGATAGAGACTGACTGGGAGGTTTGTAGTATTCACATAAACTGTGCACCCATCTGTATTATCATTATCTACTGTAGCTGTCATATCTCGTGGGACTCATGTGAGCACAGTTTCCATGGGAACGCAGCCGTCAAGTCTTTCATCACACAGAAGTGGGCGTGGTTTCATCTAAAGCTAGTTGGAAAAACGATAAATGCCACGATCCTGCCATAACCTTAACCACATGTTTATTATTGTAACCATGACAACGAAGGTCCCCTCATCTTAACAAAGTAGTCATTTTAACGCAAACCACAATGTTTCCTTGACCCTACCCAAGTTGTTTTGATGCCTAAACCCAATCAAACATTAGCCATAATGTTGTCACATCATCAGTGGATTTATTTTTCAACAGTGTTTGTAACCGTTTTGGAAGACACAGACAAATGATGTCATTCTGCTAACCGGGGCGTCTCATGAGAAAACATCTCTATATGATGTGCTAGAGGGCATGGACAAACAACGTATCTTGTTGTTTAATTTGGTGGACTTGATGAGATTATTTGCTGAAAAGAAATTCCTAAAATCAGTTACACATGATATAAAGTTTTCACAAATTTGAGCAGAATTTAGACAGATTAAAAAAGATTTAAAAGAAACATTTAAAAGCAACGCTTCAGCCAGGTTTTTGGGACAGAGCTCTGTAATAGTCAACAATTACTTGGGATTGAAACAGGCCTGAATGAGAATGGCAACAAAAAAGTCCCAGGAATGAGTGGGAACGTGTGGGAATGGGAAGAAAGAAACGTTTTTTACTGGTCAGCCTTCTGTCTCTCAGGTTGGAGTTCACAGTGGGCAGCAAGGCACTGAACCGCTTCCGTCTGATCGAGAGGCATTTTTTCAGAAACCTCCTGCTCAAAACCTTTGACTTTGAGATTGGCTTCTGCATCCCATACAGCAGAAACACCTGCGAGCACATCTACTGCTTACCTGACCTGGAGCCAGAGACAGGTATGATTAAAGGACTACACAGACAGACGCACACACAAGACACACATAGACCATTTCCACAGTAATGCAGGTAAATATAAATATGTTGTTTGTTTGTCATAATAGGAACAGTATAAATATTATTGGGGAGGGGAGGGGCAACCTTCTGTTTCACTTTTGATAACCAGTGTTACAGTAACAATATAACAATATAAGTATTGAGTTGGTACAACCTGTTTCTTAAGAATTTAAAATGGTGCGCTCCAATTTAAACCTTAATATGTTGATGGAGCAATAAGCACACATGAGACATGGAATTAGTCATTTCCAAAATGATGGCATTATGACTTTGCATTGTTTGGAGGATAAAATGTGTGTTTTGGTTTTAGTCTTACACCTTTCATCTTACAATGTCTAACTCCTGCTGAACATGTTTCTCTTTTGCTCCGCTCAGTTGAGGAAATGATTGCCAACCCGTTTGAGACGCGCTCGGACAGTTTTTACTTTGTCAACAACAAGCTGATCATGCATCACAAAGCGGAGTACTCCTTCACGCCGCACAGAGAAACTGACGCATCCAGGGAATAGGGACAGATGAAATATCAGAAATATGAAAAGTCGGTACTGTTACAGCTTTATGATGTCTGCAGAATTGTAGGCCTATTCTTCTTGGAGTTGTAAGCAGATGACGATAATAATTGTGATAACTGTGTTGTATCTATCAAAATAACAAACGTTTTCATTCAGCTTACCTTGTCTTTATAAAAGTGTAACTTAAAACTAAATCTACTTGGCTGCACAATGACAATATATTATCTGAAAATCCTTTTTGTGTGATCACAGTATATGATGGAGAGAGTGTAAAATGATGTGGGTGCTCTGAAGCTACACTGAGACTGTCTCAAAGCAAATGATGTGTTGCACTTTCACATCTTTTTTTTCATTGTTTGTTTGTCCATGTTTTGACATGAATATAAGAATCCAGTTTATACATTTACATGTTACTGTTGAAAAAGAAACAGAAGATTTGAATATGTATTTTGTTTATATTGGCATGATGTCAGCAGGAAGCTGATTTTAGTTGACACTGTGAGGTGCTGATTTCACATCAAACTTGCATTAAAAAAAAGTGCAAAACTGAGATTTAGTGTAAACGTGTCAGGACTCCTTTATTTTGCCACAATACGCGTCTTTCAACTTAACTTTGAGAGAGAGACTGCACAGACAGAGGCAAGTCTAATCTGAAAATCAATCAAAATTCTTTGTAAGTGCTTTGGGTGGTTGTGTTACAGTCCACGCTCATCAATTTGGGGAATCCCTGACATGTAGATGTTGGCTGCTCATCACCTCTTCACAGGTTATGTTTTAAGGCACAGGATGCACAGCACAGTCCAGTGCTCTGTGCACACCACAGGGTCTACTGTGTGTCATTGTGCCTCTGCCAACTAAAATGAAATGAAAAGCAATACAGAACATGAGTGCCCTATGTGCAGCGTGCTGTTGACCAGGTCCAAGCAGGCGGGTTACTGACAGTTTAACTTCCTTTACAGCCACATGAAAGCAACAGGCCCCCAGATACTGAGCAGGTGCAGGTGAGAGACCAAAACACGGTGCTTGCTAGGCAATGATAACATAACTTTGGCAACAAGGTTTAAATCTCTGCAAGTTGACGATCATGTTGTAGTGAAAGGAATAGAAAGCAGCGGCCAGCTTGAAACTCTAAAACACAACAGTATGCTTTGGAAATGGTCAGCAGTGAGGCAGACCGAAGAGCCAAGATTTCTGGAACAAAGAGAAAAAAGCGGGGTAAGTTTAGAGAGAATAGGCAGGCGGAGGTTTAGAGGCTGTGGGCTGGAGGAGGGAGGAGGGACAAGAAATGGGGGAAAAATGGGAGGGAGGGAACACAGAGAGGGACGGGCAACAACACACACATCTGGAAATGATTGAGGAGAGAGAGAGAGAGAGAGAGAGAGAGAGAGAGAGAGAGAGAGAGAGACAGAGACAGAGAGACAGAGAGACAGAGAAAAACACACTTCTGTTAACCAAAGGGAACAAAATGAAAGGTAAAACCTCCTGGATGGAAAATTAAATCAATTCAACATAAAGCTCAGAATCGGAGAAGTTAACTGGGGAAGCAGGCGGACGCAGTCTATCAGCGAAGAACAACACAGAGGGAGAGAAGAAAGGCTGCTTGATCCAGAGCAGACCTGAAAAGGAAAGCTAAGTAAAGATCAACACCGAAGACGGAGTTACAAAGTGGAGCGTGACAAAGACAAGATCTGAAAGAACTGAAACTCATCTTCAGGTAAAGTCTATTTGAAATACAGTTGTTACAGCAAAGATACTAAATCTGGACACCAGAAATGCACTTTAATGAAGTTTGCTGATAAGGATGTTTGATTGGCTGAAACATATTACTTGGTTGAATACTTACAGGTTAACTGGTTTTACGCCCGGACCTTATCAAAATGTTTTCCATTATTTATAATCATACTTAGAGCAACTTTGCCATCAGCTTTTGTTTTTAGAAACTATTCTGCTGTAACTTCCCATTTGGTTTTAGCACAGTTCAATGGTCATTTTTTTTAAACCTTTAAAAACATCTCATCTCAGAAATTGGGAAGTTCATAGTGTATTTATGTGTGTTTGTACGGTCTACCAATAAAAAGAGGGTTTCTGTTTGACTGACTAGTGGTACTCTGCACTGGAAACAGGAAGTCAAGGTACGTTTTCCTCAGAGACTATCCTCACAAGATTCAAAAGGCCTGTTTACATGACCTGATGAGGACCTCTAGCAGCTGGTTGAATTATGACTTTTTGTGCCTAAGCCCACCCAAACATTTACCATCGCAATCCGATCAGAAACTGGTTATATCAAGTCATTTTTAATGCTTTGGAAGGTAAATGGCAAAATGCTGTGATCTTGTCGACAGGGCTCAGAAAACTCGCATGGGTTGAGCTTAACAGTTCATTCTTGACCTTGGAAACACCTTGGAAAGTTAGCTCCACGAAAGCTCCAGAACAAGCGAGTAAGAGGACCTTGAGCTGAGATTGTACATACAAAGAATGCAAAGAATCTGACTCTTGCTCTCAATGTACAAACACAGAAGTAGGCATACACACAGCTAAAAAAGGACAACAAAACTGGAACTATGTACAGATATAAATATATATATGAAAGTATTCATATATATATATATATACATATATTAAATCTATATGTATATATACATATATATATGTATATAACAGAGGCATTTGTAGACAGTAAGACAGAATGCAGAATGCAAAGGGTGCTGAAATAAATATGATTAATGTAACAGGTTGCTTTATCACACTTATTTCAGCACCTTTTGCACTCCGTATCTCCATAGTGACTGACAAAAACAGCACATAATATAAGTGGGTCAGAGGGCCAAATTCATTCCTAAAAAAACACTAATGCCGTTTGTTTTATGCCACGTGAGAAGCAGCAGTGAAATACCATGATGTGTTATTGGTGTTTGATTAATTATCAAGTCCTCAGACTATTCACATAAGAGTAGCTGAAAGAAACATGCACTGATACGAAACGGACCAAAAAAAAAGCTTTTCCACTTTTTTACTTTTATACACTCATTACAACACCCATACAGTACATCTGTATCGTACTTAGTACTATAGGTAGTTATTACTGCCTTCGCATGAGATTTCCATGTTTACAATACATACTTGAAGTCTTAAGCCACATGAACAACCTCATCACTGAAGGCATGCTGGATCTGTATACAGTGGGCTAACTGCATCACCAGACTTTCAGCCTCAAGCCAGCCAGCAGCCATTCTCTGACAGTTTTTATTACAGTTTACACACACTTGATCCGCTGGAGCTTTGGAAACTTGCAATCACAACACAAATAAATATAATTTCCAATGCCAGTAATAGTTAACCACAGCGCCTACTCCTCACTATGCTTTGAAGCATGGTTCCCTCAGAATTCGGCCTTGTTGGTGAAAGATCTGAGCTCTGAGATGTCCTGTGAGTCACATGTTTGCTGTGGTCATGGGAAATGCCTTAAGCTGTATAATTAGGTCTACTGAGGAGGGGAGGGAGCTTCCTTCCTGTCAGCAGTTTGACTTCCTGTGTGGGGTCAGTAGTCAGTGCGAGGACCACTCAGTCAGAGACCAATCAGACTTCCACTGTGAACCTGCTCACGTACACACAAACACATGAACACACACTCATAAGGTAAGGGGTTAATGCCATGTTCAAAATGATGGCGTAGTCTTGAAAACATCAGAAAACAGCTCCGCATATAATGAAGCCTTTACTTAAATGACAGTCTCGGAAAAATGTCCTGTCTTAAAACAATTGTCACATGAACATACAAGAGTTAGTCGCTGTAATTCTTCCTCCTATCACCCTCCTGTGAAGTGACCACTTCCTAACAGGATTCCGATGGAAGAAGTAACATAAAATCCACAGTCTTGTCCAGGTTAGACACATCAAGTGTGGATGTTCATCCTGGCAGCTGCCTGTTGATCCATTTCCAACGTTGTGTCATGGCAACAAACCTACATGTGACTACCAGAACATATCAGTCCACCGCGGCACAGCAAGGACACACAAAGGACAGTTGTCTGTAAAGCTTGTTGATGATCAAATGATATTGAATTGTTTTATCATTCTTCTTTACAACACTCATTTTCCATCTCCTTATGACTTGCTCCCCCCTCTCACCAAGGAAACTCACAGCAGAGCAAAGCCATAAAAGATACTGCACATTCATTCCCCAGTCAGTTATTAAACCATAGGAACCAACATAAAAGTACAAAAACACAGTGGATATTTGGCACCTTCTAGCTAAGTTATTGGTGACATGAAGCATTGTTTAAACACACTTCTGTTGCTCTTCTGTTTCTCTCTCTTTTGCAGGATGTCGGTGTCGCGGACGTGTTTGTGCTGTGTCAAATATTTGATGTTTGTCTTTAACCTCATCTTCTGGGTTAGTATTTGCACAACTCAGTGTCAAGTTGGTGTTATATTTGTTTATTCAGTTACATTTTCCCAAAAATTAAATTTGAGATTTGGCTGTGGCCTGTACCAGTTCAGTGTTTGGAGCGTTTAAGTTTGCTCACTGCATGCTTCTGAAATGATATAACAGTTCCACAGACACGTCAAGTCATCATTTTCGGAGCAAAGCATTGTGATTAATGCTGGATTTTGACACTGTTTTGACGTTCCATTTCCTGAAAAGCTGGGAGGATGCGGCTTGTTTGGCGTTGGAGTCTGGCTGTCCTTCACGCAGGCAGAGTTTTCCTCTCTTCCCCTGTCCTTTCCGTCCCTCTCAGCTGCCAATCTGCTGCTAGTCGCCGGTGGCATTACCATGGTGACTGGCTTCCTGGGTTGTCTTGGAGCCCTTAAAGAGCAGCGCTGCCTGTTGTTCATGGTGAGGGGTCCACGTGTTGCAGATTTTTTTGGGTGGGGGATAATATTTATATTTAATAGCCAACAGTACAGATGTGGCAGACATGATCATAATAACATCTCAGTGGGGATCATCAGCTTGCTCTCAGTCTTCAACTGCTCTTCTCTGTGCTGCAGTTCTTTGTGATCCTTTTGCTCCTGGTCCTGACAGAGGTGACTCTAGTGTTGGTTATACACATCTTCCATGACAAGGTAAGCCTACCCAGTCATATAAAGTAGATAATGAATAGAATAATATTTGAATCGGAATAAAATAAGCAGTAAAAAAATAAACATCTTAATAACCTTACTACTCTATGAGGAATATTTAAGACAAAGTTCCATCTCAAAAGTCATCTCAAAGCAAAGAACATATAAAGGAGTTGGAAATGAAGAGTGGAAAAAAAGGACGGATGATCTAGACCTAATGGAGGCTGCAAAGTGACATTACATTAAGGAACACACTGATAACTGTGATATTCTTAGGCTTACTAAAAATGGTGAACTTGTTGTGTGTTAAGGATTTTGAGTCAGTTGGAATTTTCTTTGCTCAGTCTTGCACAGATTGAACTTGGGTGCCAATTTTATGGAATATCAGAGCTAAATACACATATCCCAAAGCAGCTGTAGTTACTAATGAGTCATTGTCATTACATTACATTGCATTACATTTATTGAGCTGGTGCTTTAATCCAGCGTGACTTACAATAAGTGCAGTCAGCCATGTGGATACAAACCAAAAATTGGAAACAATTGAGAAACAAGAGACAGGGCAGGTTTTTTTTTATTTTCATGGGCCAAGGAGCAGTCTGAACAGATGAGTTTTCACTCTCAACAGATGAGTTTTCAGTCTGAAGATGTGTAGAGTTTCTGCTGTCCTGACGTCAACAGAGAGCTCATTCCACCACTGTGGAGCCAGAACAGCAAACAGATGTAGTTTTGTTGAGCGGCTTGATTTACTTAAGAACTGAACATTTATCTTGCCGTCCTTCATGTCATTATTATTATTTGATTGGCCAATGCCGTCGTTAGAAGCATTGGGGCAAAGTTGAGGCTGCCGCAGCCCTTTCTTTCAGGACGCCTGGCTTGTTTGACACAGTGGGAATATCGCAGCTAACTTTCTCATTTAAGGTTCTTAAACACACAGTCATACAGGAGGATACACCAATAAAACTGACTCCTCAATCTTTCGCCTGTCTGTGTGTGACTGTCAGCTGGAAAAGTGCTGGATTCTGTCCTCTATGAGAAGCAGCTACCTGCTGGCATGGAGAATGACAGCAGGCAAGGCACAGAGAGACGTGGCACAAAGTGTGTCAGTTAGTGGTTAGTTGCTTTCTTTTGTAAGATAGGGTCCATAGGCCCCTGTCTGTCACAGAAGGGGGGGACTTCTGGTTCCAAAGGTGGCATGAACTCATCTATGCACTTTTACCAATTGTTTAGTTGAAAAATTCATCTCATTTAACACTGCAAATTTAATATCTCTGGGAATTCGACTGTATTTTGGACAAAACAGGCAATCATCACCTTGGGCTTCTGGGAAATTGAATATGTTTTTTCAGTATTTTCTGACATTTTACAGACTCAAAAATAATTTGTCAGTTGATAATAAGAATAATCGTTAGTAGCATCACTAATGCATTATACACTGCTGTATGTAAACAAGTCTATTCAGTTTGTACATTCTCCTCCGTGTGCTCTTGTTTCCTCCCACAAGCCAAAGACTCTACATGACCTGTAGTGTTGTGGTTGTCTGTCTTTGCGTGAGCAGACCGCTGACCTGTCCAGGTGTACACTGCCTCATGCCCAGTCCCAGCTGGGGTATGCTCAATCCCAGTGACCTTGCAAAGGATATGCAGGCATAGATAATTTGAATAAATAGCTGTGGGTCTTTCTTTCTTTCTTTCTTTCTCTTTTTGTTAGCTGGATTCCAAAGCACAAGGTGAATTAAAAGACGGTATGAAGATTTATAAATCCGAACCTGGACTGAAGAAATCCTGGGACAATGTCCAGAAGATGGTAAGCACTCTTGGCAAACAATGCATGACTTCTTATGTTGCATGACTACAGGACAGGCTGTGTACAACACAATAAATGATATCACTGTAGGTGGAGGTTGTCGCAGTCACTCCCCCTTTAAAGGATCAGTATGCTTCAAAAAAAGTGCGAAAATAAGTCCCAAAACAGGAGCAAGCGTCTACCTTCAGCTCTTGTTTACTGTAAGTTAATTCAGCACTGTAGATCTATACAGTATGTACACAGTGTATGTGTCAGGAAACTCACTGGTCACACCGCAACGTCTGCAGACAATTAATGGTCCGGCGTGTTGTACAGATCATTCCGATGGCCTTTAACTTTTTACTGTAAGATATTTGTTTGTTTGTGAAAAAGTGATGTCAGTGTGTACGCTCTGTCCCTGAGCCCGGCTTTCAAAGCTGACCAGTCAACAGTGTACACATGAGTTATGCAGTTGAGTGGTATTACTCTACTCCTTGTATCTCACTGTCTCGTCTCCTAGTTCAAATGCTGCGGAGTAACTAACAAAACAGACTGGTATGATGTGCTGAATGGAACGCTGCCCTCGTCCTGCTGCTCTGTTGGGACAGACCAGTGTGTCGACGGATGGAGTGAGGTTGGTTTGCTGCCCAGCTACAAGGGGTCCTTTTGGAGCCCCGAGACACGTTGTTTTCATTTTGTCTGATTCTCTCAAATGAAATCCAAATTTATTACACATGAGTGTGTCTGAATGCCTTCACACATGATGAAATCCAGCAATGGAGTCTGAAAAATTAAGCCACAAACGTGCGAGTTATTTCAACTCCATCGACGATTAGCTTGCAGTTACCAGTGGGTCTTGCTTCAAAGCAAGGGCAATACGATCATTTACAATTATTTAAGGTTAAGGTAAGGAATAAAATAAAGCACAAATTACTGCCACACCAGACTGGACAGAACCAATGGAACCTCCATTATTTTAAAAAGCTACACACAATACTAATCATCTTGCCAATAAAAGAAGACTAGTCAATATGATGGTTTACTAACTGAAACAAGGTACAATTCTCTGCTAGTTGATTTTAATACAGCACGGTAATGTATGTAGACAAAAGCTTCCTGGAAAGTAGAAAAAATCTCCACTACAGCATCCAGGAAAGTGGTCATCAGGCAATGTAAACACTGTGATTTGTAGTTAATGCATTAAAATATGCAGAAACACTGGCTTGGTCATTTCAGTACTCTGCACAATCCCACTAGGGAGGGTAACTTTGGAAAATGGTATTGAAAAGTTCAAGTGCTGTGCACGCAAAGCTGTTAGAAAACAGAATAGAGTGAAACATTCCTCACATTCTTCATGTGTGAAAGAATCAGATACACTCACCCATCTGGAATTCATTCACATTCAGTTTGAGAGAATCAGCAGCTTTAAAATATCAGAACTGTTGGCCAACTGGCAGCAGTGTGTTTTTTTTGTTACTTTACATTTATACGCTATAACATCAATACAATGAAGAAACACAAGCAGTCACATGATCACATCAACAGTTTATCCACATGATCTAAACCACTTTATTTGGAGGTCGGAGTGAAAGTGAGTGCACCTAATAATCCCTATGCACAGTATGCTACAGTAAGCACGGTGGGTCAAAGTTGAAGCAGGAAGTGTGTCTATATATATATATATATATATATATATATATATATATATATATATCCTTTATTCATGTCTTAGATATGTACTTATATACTTGAATTATTCTTCTTCATTTGGTTTCTGTGCTTCTTTTCTGTGTGAGCTTGCTCCCCCCTCCCCTCACCTCCCTCACACTCTTTCTCTGTTTGCCCCCTGCAGCCGTGTTATCAGAAGGCCCGGCAGTGG
>NTHP01000383.1:871757-888339 GCA_003416845.1 Oplegnathus fasciatus | reverse complement strand
TGCTGGATAACATCCCCTCAGTCCTGGTCTTTGGAGTGTTCATTGGTGTTGTGCAGGTAGTTATGTCCAATATTCACTTGTCTTTATTTGATCAGTTTCCTACATATTTATGCTGTCAGTTGAAAACCTCGTATCTCTGACCTTAACNATTGTTTCCCCACATCCTAGCTAAAGCCTCAAACCCAGCAGATTATGAAAACACATTGTTCTTAAGCTTTACCAACTTACTCTAACTCTTTCTTCCTTTAAAGTTGACAGTTTGGAGAAGTTTTTGTCTCACAAGGGCAGTGTGTGTGTTAAATACTCTATTTACAAAGGAGTGACTGTCTGCTTCTNACACACACACACAGCGGGTCAGTGAATGTGTTAATGAGGCAAAATCTAAAAATACTTAGAAACACGTAAGCATACCATTACATTTCCACCCAAATACATGACTTTTACACTTAAACGAGACTTAAACACATCCTACCAGTGCTATAGCTAAAGTCTATCATTGGTATCCTCCTTTAGTGAATTTGACTGTCTCGTACAGTTTCGATGCTACATGTGACGTTGTGTCAGCACGCCATGTTACTCTTGGTTGGCCACATCTTTTACTTCTTCTTCTACAAGGTTGATCAAAATTTGACCATGTGGGAAATGTAGCATCTTTTGGAGGAGGGCTTTATTACAGCTGTTTATCAGAATTTTGATATCGCGAACCATTTTGCAAGAGTATAATTTCCACTGGAGTTGGAGGGGACATGTCCCCCTCACTTTTCACAATTGTATTTTTGTCTCCTTACTTTTACACTTTCAGTTTGATTCATTCAAGAAAGACCACTAAACCACAGAGTCGTCCTACTCTCCACCTGTCTAAAATCCAGATGGGAGAGGCTCTGAGTTGATCAAGAAGTTTAAATGTACATCTCAGCCACCTTCCCTTTTTACTTTGCACTCACAGTATTTAAGCTTTACCAACAGTGGCGAGTGACTTCCAGATTCTTTTCCGGCCCTTATTATGCTCCTCAGGCAACATACAAGCTACCCTACTTCTTGGCGGAGGTTGTTGGTGCTGTATGTAGCTGGTGAGGAAGACTGCAGACAGTACTCAGGGCTGAAAAAATCCTTCAACTTCTATTCTCCAGTTTAGCTGTTTTTATTTATAGATCATTCTCCTAAAAAAACCTTAGACCTGATGATCAATCAGAGAGAATTCAGTAACAGACAGTAGTCTCTGTAGTAAAGATAGAAATACAACATCATTTACTGAAATATTAGAAATGGTAGTTTATATAACATCATAACAACATTCATCAACAGTATCAGGTTTCTATCAAGGTAATTATAGTTGATTATTGGGTTAGTGCTTTATAATACAGCAATCTGTGACAGCTTCTGGTGTACTGGTATTATGGAAAGCATGAAAACCAATTTAATCATAATTTATTATTTTCCAGATGATATGTATGTAAATGCAAGACAACAACATTTACATTTTTAGATTGTGTTGCGTTGTTAATGTTGCTGTTGGTAACATATATTGTCTGTCAGCTATCTCAGACAGAGTGCTTTGATGATTTAAACAATTGCAACGTTTTTATTCTCTGGCAGGGTATCGTTGTATTTGACTTGAACACCTCCTCCTCTTCTTCTTCTTCTTCTTCTTCTCTCCTTGTCAGATCTTGGCCCTGGTGTTCTCCATGCTGATGTACTGTCAAATTCTGTGTGCTGAGAAGCACTTGGACTGACTGCAGACCAGCTGTTCACTGGCCCATGATGGATAGGCTTATCACACAACTCCTCTGGGATCTCAGTATAACCCCCAACCCTGATCTGCATTTTCAAAACCTCAAATCCAGACTGTGGTGCTCCAGTGCTTACTTTGGGTTCAGACCTGAAGTGCCTTTCAAATGCCCTGAAGCATGGGTTACAAATTCCCCTTAAGATTCCCCAAAAAACAATCAAACCAAAACTCAGTGGGCACAATCGACACTGGCAATACGGACAAAGCCAGCCATATGAAGGTAACATCATGATGACGCTGCATTATGTCAGATCAGGGAGCTTTCATTTCACCACAAGAATCCATCAGCCTCCAGACAAAACAGTTACCTGAACACACCTGCAGAGGGGAAACACTGGTTCCAATGCCATCTTAAAATTCAAGTCAAAAAGACACACATATCTGTCCTTATTTTACAGTATTGTTTCTTATGTTAGATGTTTTACATGGATAGGAAATAATCGAGTGTGAAATTTGTTGTAAATAATGTTACAAATTATGCATTCTGTTACTCAGTAGGACTGCAAGAACAATGTAACTTTACTCACCACTCATAATTTTGATAATTGCATTTCATTATCCATCCAGGATGCCAAGAAGAGAAACTTAACTTTATAACCTGCTGGTTCAGTTTGTGTGTTAAGTCAAGCACTATAATGGTGGGAAACGCTGTTGACAAGAAGGCTCACTGTACAAGAAAAAGAAGAAGAAGAAAAGAAAGAAAAAAGAAATAAAAGAATAGAAAATATTTTTACGCAGCACTTTAGTTCACTTTAATCATTTCAAGCATTGCATATTATTCCTGTATGAGCACTCTGACTACATCAGGTGCAGTGACTTTATAGCGTTATAGTGCTCTCGTTTTATCTTATCATCACTGCAATATTTGAAGCTATTTCTGTAGTAACTGATGGTATTTCTCTGTCATTCGTTATCGTCTTTATTTACCACGAGTATATCCAGCTTGATCTTTTTTATTGGAGCATATACTGTAGTTAACATTTTGTGTTATCCCTATTTTTCTCATATGGTATTAGTATAATATTATAGAGGATCTTTGATTCCTATGTCGATGTTCCCGACTGGTTTTTATTGCAGTTTATTTTCCCAACCCAGTGTGACTTCTCTAATGTAAACCAAAGGGTGTTTTCAGTCAAGTGATTTTATGAATAGGGAAGAGATTTGTTTGCTAGTCGACGGAAATACATTCATAAAATTGAACACTGTCACACTGACACACTCAGTTGAGTCAATTTCAGTCAATTTGTCACGACTCACACGGTCAAATGGTGGTAAGTAAGTAAGGGCTTCATTTATGAACCAGATCTTGGACTTCTTTGGGGGCGTTTTCTTTTTATCACTGCCATGGTACAGGTAGCACTGGACTCTGCACTCTGAGCCTTCCATACATACATTGAATGTCTCAATTCCCAACAAGAAAAGGATGAGGCTTCACCTGAACCCTGGTAAGCTCCAATTACTTTCCACTGTCGCTCCACTCTCCACCCGCAGCGTCGACAGTCTGATGCACTGAACTCAGCGTTGGTTTCAGTTTATTTAGGTGAACAAACAGACACTGACAGAAACTTAACCAAAATACTTTAGAGATGAGGAGGTGAGGGTTAGCATTCATTGTTCATCACGGTCTCAACACAAAGAGGTACGCTATCAGCAGCACGCCACTCTCCTCTCTCCTTCCTCTACTCTCATCTCCTGGAGTTCCCCCTCTGACCTGCTCATGTTAGATAAGGCACACTGTTGGAAAGGCTGACTCAAGTGAATACATATTCAATAAACATGATGTCTGGCAACATCACAACTTGCTATCAGTTCACCAGAAAAGGCCAAAACTAGCAATGAATTTATCCCACTTAACAAGAAGTGTAGCCTCAGCCTGATGAAGCCATACTGCTGCATTGGCTGACATGTTCCATCCTTGCGAGTTTATTCTGTTTCTTTATAAATGTACATTTTCTCATTCATAATTGTCGTGGGATGTAACTTAGGTCTGGTCTTTAACAAAGTAACAAACCATGGCCTGTCCACTGTGCGTTGGCATTTTTATTGTTTCTCAGCGGAGAGCGATTTCATTTTTCTGTTTCTTTGTTGTCCCAGGCTAAATATGTAAATGTATTGAAAGTATATTTTTGCATGTAGGCGGGCGCATTCATGTAAGTGCGTGTGCATGTGTACAGTACCCTCTCACCCCTGAAAGCCCTGGTGGTGGGCAGGATGCATCCCATGACAATTATGAACATGCCCACAGCAGGAATAGACAGCATTGTGTTTATTAGACACAAATGATCGGAAATTATTATGCGCAAATAAACACGCACGTTGACAAGTGTTTTACTATTAGCATATTATTTATTTCAGGAACCTAAATATACAGGAAAATATACAGTGCATTTATTCAGAAAAAACAGTGGCACCAAAAATGACGATATTATTATTACAGTGGAAACAGCTTATAGTGATCACAGTTACAGTGATCAACCGTTTATATGGATCAAAAAGCTTGGGACAGAATCATTCCTATACAAATGCTATTTAAATAATTCTCTAATAATCAAGTAGTCCACTTACAGTGTTCATTTTGGCTCTTTTCATGCATGACAACGTCTGGAAAACATTTTTAAAACTACGGTAATTCTATTTTTTTTTTACTTTACTCCCATGATACTTATGATGACAAAGAAAGTCATTTTCTCTCAATGAAAAACGTCGTCTCCTTTTATGACAAACTGCCAAAAACGAGATAACGAGGCTACCTTGTGTAGTCTGTTCAAACAACGAGAAACAGTCAGCTGCTGGTGATGGAGACAGAAAACGAGTGTGCAAGCAGAAAGCACCTGTGGTTGGAGCTGCCCTCGTCAGGTGGATTTATAATGCCCGGTCACGTAATGCCCCCTAAATAGTGAAGCTGTCCGTTTCATTACTTTATATTCATGTAATAAATATACAAATGTCATTTAGATGGTAATCTGCATGAGAAATAAAGAAAAAGAAAATAAATTTGGTTATAATAATCATCCGCTTATCGTGATCAATTTGACCCGGACAGATGTGATCACTATAAAAGGTTTCCACTGTATTACATTTCATTGTGATTGTACCTTATATGATTACATGTGACAAATAAACTTGATTGATTGATTGATTGCTTTTAGAGCGCCCCCTAAACGTCTCAAATGAGGTTTTCTGGGGAGCTCATGTCTCTTTCAGGGGAGCCGAGCCCTTCGTAGCTCCTCCGTATTCCCAACCCTGGTCTCACTGTAATAGTATGTAAAAGGCCTTTGTAATAAATAACTTGTAAATACACAGTAAAGGTGCATGTAGACACTCAACAACACATGTTCAGAGGTTCAGGAGTGGTTTCAGTGTTTACAGCCATGATTTATCATGGAAGGGTTATTCAATACAACAGACAGGAATCTGGCCTGTTATGGGACGCTGGACGCAGAGGTTAACAGCAGCAGGTCAACAGAGCAACCAGAAAGAAACCTTGGTTCTATTAAAGGGTCAAATCATTAAAAACACATGTCTTTGGCACATCTTTGATAAGTTGATTTGACCCCAACAAAGCACTGTTGGTTTTGCTCCTCACTTCTGTGACTCTTGTTTCCCTCCCAGCCCCATTCATTCTTAGAGATTATTGCTTCTTCTGTTCTGTAAATAAATAGATATTGCATTGATGACTTTTAAATATTTAAATATCAAAAGAACAGTTTCCCATTTAGCCCTCATGGAGTTTTAGAAACGAACAAACGTGAGTCCAGCTTATCACGTCACATCTCTGCTGCAGCTCACGCAAGAACACACTGTACTCGTCCTTTGTGCTATCGCTTCAAATATAAAATATATATGTAAAACATAATATGGACCATACAAAATACACATTTGTTCACGTTGTTTGACTTCAATTATTTGACATACATACAAACATGAATGATGTAAACCTGAGGTTCAGCTGGTGTTCACTGTTGGTCAATGAATTTGACAATGATAGAACGGTTTAGTTGGTGAGTTTTGGTGGCAGGACTTCCCTTTGGTTAACAAACAACAGCAACAATCAAAAATAAACATGGCGGTGTTTGTGCATGAGAGGCTGCTGAGGGATCATGTTCTTGTCACGGCACCAGCAAGTCCTGCTGATTGATCCAGGTGTCAGTATGGAATCTGCGTGAGCATTACGCCCCCTCAGTGAAGAATCTCTATCTTAAGTCTTGTGTATTATTGAATCTTACAATCAAACATTTTCTTAAAACAAGGAGGAACATTAGTAACTGGGTTGAGATTTTCACTTTTGTCCAATACAAATCAACTTGTTCTGATACCAATACAGCAATCTGCTTGATTCTGTCTTATCCAGATACTGACACTCATTTCCAGAAGGACCTGAAACAAGTGGAATTATCTCACTGAACAGAATTAGAGAATAAAATGCTTGTTTGAAAGGCCTGATCAAATATGAATGGCCCACTACCGAAACTCAAAACATGATTCCAACCTGCTATCACCCTAAACTCATTGACAGGTCTTAATAAAAGAATCCACAAGAAATAGCTTCTTCTGATATGTAAAAACAATAACGTCCGGTGAGAGCAGCATAAATAACACACATGAATGTAGGAAAGCTTGTCGATGTAGGCAAGCAGAGTAAGGTCCATCTGTCTCTCTTCACTCTGATGTCATGATCCAGAGTTCAGTGTTGACGAGCGGTTCGTTGGAATAAAAAGACACCTGGGAGCTCTGAGAACTCAGTCGTACTCTGCAGGCTCCTCCAAATCTACCACGTTCTCCTGGAGATGAAATAAAAGTTTGGGTTATAATTCAATTCAATTTCACTTTATTTCTGACACACAGGTCCATATCAGTATAAAAATAATACCTGTTTATAAGAATAAACAGGGGAAAAAAAGCTCAAAATATACTTTTAATATCCACATAGGTGTCTGAGTCCACATGCGTAAATTTTGCCATCTGCCCATGTCTGCGAGGCCCAAATGACCAAGCGGATGTGCAAAAAAATGTGTAAAAATGGATATAAACTGGTCTCTAACCCTGGCCCCAGGGCCACTGGTTGATGAAGCATCATATACTAATAAATTGGGCCCAGGATGCCTCAACGCCTGCGTCATATCATTCCCTTAAGCCCATCCAGGCCAACCCTCCCCCCAACTCCTCCGAGCAAAAACAATAAAAGTAAAAGTACTGGTAACAAATAGTGAGAAGTCTTGGCACATTAGTTAGTGATCAACTAACATAAACAAAAGAACAATGAAACAAAGAAAAAAAGAAAAAAAACAAAAATATATACTTGCATGCCTCTGGTACTGTATGTCATAAAATAAAGCAAAAAGCCATGAAAAGAAATGAATTATTCCTTATTCTACAAAGATATACCAATCAAATCCCCTTTGAGCACGTCTGCATACTTGAACTTAAAGCTCTGCAATGTCAGATTGGTCTTTTTACTCCTGAGTGATAACACAGCTTTAAATGGCAGTTTGGGGGCACTGATCATGGACAGGTGCCATTCATCAAGCTGAAATGAAAAATCTACGATGAGCTGTTAAGAGGGTTTGGTGAATCCAACTTAGAACACTTGTACAAGCAAACTTCACGGACAAAAGAAAAGTCTTTACATGAGGCCCAGTGTGTAGGAGAGACTTTGAGATGCCTGATGTATGAAAAGCCATACCATGCTTTACCATTCACCTGAGTCACCCGTTTAGTTTCACTGACGACTTGTAGTCTAAAAGCTTGAACATCAACACAAGGATAACATGCTGTTATCTGTGGTTTCATTTTTCTTAAAGGTGTAACTGTCTCGTTGTTTGTAGAACTTACGTAACGCTCAAATAGTGGCCGATGCCTTTACTTAGTTCAACAGCAGAGAGAGGCCAGCCTTTGATTGGAGCAGGCTTATATTAGGGACAGGCTTGTCTCTGATATAATTCCTAATTTCCGCTTCCCCAATTAACGCAAACTCAACACTTACTCCACGTTCACCTGTTGTCTTGATAACCTCAGCATAATGTACATTTCCACAGCACTAATTCCACTGTTCTGAATTCCTCTAAAACAGAAATACTGTTTTAATTTACTTCTTCATTTCAATTGCTTCCACTTTGCTGTTTGTTGATTGCTGTTAAGTTACCATCAGTAACAGGTGTTCCACACTGAAAACCTTTGAGCCAGTCCCCCAAATTTCATTAAACCTCCCCAAAAAAGTCTGCATGCTCTCTCCTCTGCTGTCATCCCCACTCCGTCTGTCAGCTGTACAGTATTTCCTGCTCGCTCTGCCCCTCTCAGTGGGTTGCCCTTTCCTTTCCCTGATAGGCCCATACACAGAATAATAATAATAATAATAATAATAATACAAAAAATAATAAATAAAACTGCAGAATGCCTGCTGACCCATTCAGTTGTTATTTAGTCACACAGTTCAACACATCTGACACTAATATGAGATCTGACAGCCTGACAGTGACAACAGAGGTAAAAGAATTCGTTCCTTAATGAAGCAGGTTCCTGCAAGAGGCCTTTACATCGCAAGTGTCAACAACCTGCTCTGGTTCTAGCTATGCAAAGGGAAGAAAGTCCTTCCTGGCCCATTGCTGTTCTCACCCAGTTCCGAGCATTTGCTAAAACTGTCGCTATGTCCTGACAGTAGTACATGAGACAGATAATCTGTGAAAAAAAGCAGGCTCCACCTACTGCTCTGAATGCCATTTGCAAGAATCCACTGCACCCGAATCAAAACAACCAATCAGAGCCAGGAGGCGCCTTTTTACTCAGAGAGAGTAGTCATAACAGGTTTCCTTTAATTCCTCACTTTGCACTCACAGCTGCATCTGTGCTCTCCAGTTCGTATGAGAGATTATATGTGAGTATGTGTCAAGCAGTGTATACAGACAGCTACTGTGCGCATGCTCTGCTGCAGCCACGACAGCAGCTCCATCATAACATTGTGCAGCCACAGGCAGGTTGGAGGCTGCGTGCTTCATCAGTAATAACAGTCATGAAGCCATTCCCCTCAGTCTTTCTGACAATCTCATCCCGCACCATATCAGGAGGTTTTTGGATGAGTTCATTTTGGGTATTGTGGCTTGTGAGATTGAATGACTTCTGGTTAAGGATCCTACAAAAGATGCTTCTCGCTAGGCAAGGGACTTGCACATTTTCACAAAGTTGCCACAGTTGCTTGAGCGGTTGCCCCAAGAAAAGAACAAAGTCCGCTATAAAAGTGGCGTTCTCTTTTTACGACCGATTTTATAACCGCTGCTCATTTGAGAAACATTTGAGGCGTGTTGTTGGGACTTTTGACGGATGGTCACTTTTCCATGCCCTGTTGGTGTTGAGCACATTCTGAATGTTTTCATTTTTTCCTTCACATTTTTCCAATCCCTGACTCCACTGATTGTAAAAGCTGGGTCTTTGAAACTGCACGTAAATTGTCTGCATGGGAAGCAGAACATGGCATCTACCTGCTCCCTGTAGTCAAGCCATGAAAAACTTTTCAATATTCAAAGCTGACAGACAGTTTTAGGATAGTCCGGTAAGCTAGGCTGTGCAGGATTGGTATCCTTAGTCCCCAAATCAGACAAACGTATCTGCTTCAGTGTTCACATTCCCGGGCTCAGAACCGTCCTCCATTGGCTGCCTCTCGTTGCTATTTTTATGCTTCCTTTCATCGACCATTGCTGCTTTGAGTCCAAAAATTTCCATTTTCCTAAATGTTGGCGTATCGTTTTTTTTTTCATTGTGCAAGTGCCTGCTAAACCACCGCAACCTTTCTTTCATGGCTGGTTAACTAGCTTAGTGTGCCCAGTATCCAGGAAGTAGCTGGGTCAGACTGGCGTCAGAGACACTAATGTCTTATGTGGCAAATATACTGTATATTTAAGGGCTGCATATTTATTTACCAAAATACGGAGGGAGAGTCACACCAAGGATTATCACCAATTAAAATGTGAAAAATAACTTAGATTTCATGTTAGTTAATGTTAAAGAACCACAATCAGCAATTTACAGAAAGGTTCAGCATGTTGTCATGACCATTTTCGGGAGGCTTGGCCTATTCCTCCAGCCCTGGTAGGCTTTTAATGTGAAAAATCCACAGGAGAGCTGGATTTCATTGACAGCAGCTTAACATCGATCAAAAAACAGGTGGAAATGGTAAATGAAACTAGTATTTCTATTAAAAAGAGGAACGGCACAATTAGTGCTGTGGAAATGTACATTGTGCTGAATTTACCATGTGATGGTGCAGGTCGGGGCAGGGCAATTATTTGACATTCGGTCATTATTAGAATACCGGTCTCTATATGAGAGATGTCTTTAATGGAATAATGGAAGTTAAAAATGTTTTTATTAAATCACTCACCCATCCTCCATGGCTCTTGACCCAGGGGACAAAGGTCTCCATGTAGCACTCTGCATAGCTCTGCATGGCTCCTGTGGCTGTCACTATCCGCCGAGATACCTCCATGCTGACGGCCATGCGTTGCAGTGTTGGACTAGCTGTTGGTGGCAGGGCTGGGGCCTCAGATACCTGCCTGCTGCTGAAAGTGTCTAGAAGCTTGGCAAATGATGCATAGGAAAGACGAGCCAACTTGGAGCGCAGGAAGGGGTCCGACTGGATCTGTAAAAAAATTTAGCAATATAGGTAGTGCCAGTTTACACATACATAACATATATGTGAGCTTTGTTGTATATTCATCTGTCTTTGTGTAACCACTGTGAACCACAGCCTACCTTAGTGTTGATAGAATCTCCCTCCAAAGACAGCACCTCAACAAGCTGCCGCACCACTGTGTCTTTTTCACACACTGCTAAAAGAAAGAAATAACAACTTTACAATCAATGAAAGTGGGTCCTACCGCTCTTAGTTTGGGTCTACACTTCAGTCTTTAGGCTAGTTTTCTATTGAAAACAGCTGTGTTAAAAAGATTCAAGATTCAAGATCTTTGCACAACAATTACATGGAAGCAGTCGTTGGCAATAAAAGCCCGCTCATTGATGCCAGCCTGTGGCTACAGGTACCAGCAGGAAGTGGAAATACGAACCCGGTAGTCCAGTTCTGGTAATAGATCCATGACTGTATTCTGGCCCCAGTAGTCATTTAGTTGAAAAACGCTGCTTCCTACCGGTATATGGGGTAATGCCTTTTAAGCGGTCACATGTTGTGGAGAGGCCATTTTATTTGAAGCCTCAGTAGTGCAAGAAGCACATGTATCTACATCCATACATTGTGTCGCCACCCTTGACAAGGTATAAACCTTAAGTCTGAAAACACTTATTTAAAATGTATTTCTTTGCATAGTTACTGTATTTTTATGTTTTACACAAAATGGACACGTTTAGACCACGCCTTTAGTGATGATATGTGTGGTCAGTTAAACTATTTTGCTCTCTGTCACAGTTTCACAAATTGTCTCCAGTAAAGTCCCTCAAACTTGGATGCTGCTGCGAGCGCTGACTGGGACTGTGTTACGCTCACTGTCTACGCTATGCAGGCAAACACATGCTGAGGGCAGGAGTGTGTGAAGGCTTACCAAAGCCCTGCACAGCGATATTTAGTACTGTGAGTCCGGATTCTACAACTCTGGACATTTATCATGTTATCCTTCATCACAATGATTGTAAACATTATTGTGTGATGCCGAATGAAACACGTACTGGCTGGGGAGTGTTTAATTAAATGAGTTTATTGACGTTTTAAGTATTACGGCATTATTGATGCTCATTTGCTCCAAGCATTTTGTATCTCTCTTTGTGCTGCCTCATTTCAATGAACTTCCCACCTGTCTGTTCCTCTCCTCCTACCTGTGCAACGTGCGCTCTGCACCGAGCACCAAAACACCACACAGACAGGCAAAGTGCTGCTTGCACTGAGGCCTGAGGCCTGTCACTAACACACCCACTTCTTCAACTGGATTCAATTGTGTGTGTGTGTGTGTGTGTGTGTGTGATTACCTGGTGCAGGCTGGTCTGTGGGACTTGCTTGTTTCTTTATACTGGTGGAATTCTGGGCAATCTTTTCCAGCTTCTCTGCTACTTCATCATAGAACTGAGGAGGGTGGTCTATATCAACATGAACGACAACACCACAAGTCTCTCAGATGGAAACCTTCACTCTGCAGTATGTTAAACATTCAGCTTTTACCACTCTGCTGTAGTCACATCAATAAGTGTGTTCACATGCACACACAGGAGCACACAAGAACACAGGTTACAACCCAGTGCAGTAACAGTTCAGCAACACTTGAACTGAGGGTTACTACATTGGAAGACAGACTGATTTGGAGGCATAAATTATTATAATGTGCAAATTCATAGCAATGAAAAATTCCACAATAACACTTTAACTTTAGGCTAAGAGCTGAAGCTGGTTTGTGTAGTTTTACAGTGTAATGGCGGAGCTTACTGGGAGAGACGATGGTCGGCGACGGCTCTGGTTCTTTGTTGATTGACAGTGTGCAAGGCCTCTGAGGATGAGGTCCATGCCCCTCTTTGTCCTTCTCTTTCTCGAACTTTAACCTGAAGAACCTGGAAATCTTTTTTCTAATCTTCTTTTGGTTCAGCTTCTTCTGTGGTTTCCTCTCACTGTCGTCATCCTCTGATGTAGAGGAGGGGGATATGACATCATCCTGTGGGAAAAGGTTCTTCTGCTCAACATTAAGGGAGTGGTGGTTGTGTTATTGGGTTATGAGATACAGGTTGACATTTTGGTGTTACCCCATCAGACCAGACAGTGCCACAGTAAAACATGTGAGCTAAACATGCTTGCGCTATCCAGCCACAATTGTCCTCCAAGCTATCTGCTGCCAGCAGCCTAGCTCAGTTGCTAACCAGACAAGAGACATATTTNACACAACTCATTAGATCATATTTGGATTCTGAAGCTCTTTGTTCCCTCAAAAGTCAGCGATGTCAAGTTGGTTTGCTATTGGTCAACTGTAAAAGCCTGTCAAATTTCACCAAAGCTGAACTCATTCTTGCTGATTTCCTACCCCTCTGTGAGCAAATCCACTAAAAAAAAATCATATCGCGATTATTTTGACAGATATTGCGACATGAGTCATGATTTTAGTGGGAATTTTTGAATTTTATTTTCACTGGAAATATCTTGACGACATCATCATCCTCTAGGCCCCACCGCTAGAGGGACAACAACTCAACAAGCAAAACGGGTCTTGTTTTTACTGGGGTGTAGAGCCTCGTGAAAATAACACTTTCTTACCTCTAGGTCTCTGAGGTGTGACGGTTTCGCCCTGCTGTCCCTGTCCAATGAGCCTTTAGGGTCTTTGGCAGCACGGCGACTGGTGCTGCGACGAGGCAGATGCTTTATGAAGTCCTTGAATCCAGTCTTCTTCTCATCTGCTGAACTGACATCTTCCGCCTGTGAATCACACTCCTCCTTTGCTTTTGTTTGTGGCTTGGAGCTGGCATGGGAAAGCATCAAAGCATGGTGAACAACAGGGCTGGTCTAGGACTTTTCATTGGTGTAGAAGCACATTCAAAGTAACAATCAATAAAATCCATTACTTAAAAAATTTAATCAGATGCTGCCAGCATTCTAGCTGGTGTGTGTGTGTCCAGCAGGTCCATGACTGGAGCGTCTCTTTTGCCCACTCTGCTATCTTTATGTGCTGGGTCTATGTTTGACGGAGCAGCTCCAGTGTCCGAAGCGTGGAATTCACATGTGAGTGTAAATAAATGCCCGTATTCACTGGCAATTGACTTAAAATACATTTTTGATGCTGCCTTTCATTTGTTTCTGACTCTGCCTTCATACATACATAACACAGCTAGTTTTTCATGTTTGTATTTAGAGAGACAGAAGGAGAAGGAGAGCGATGGAGACAGCCCAAACCACTGTTCAGTCTCCTCCTACTCAGTATGACATTTGATGGCAGCTCATAAACACTATGTTGACCAGCAGTCATTACCAAGATGCTGAGCTGCAGATAAGCTCATTATTTACTGTAATCACGACATCGACAGACCAAATGAACAAAATTACAGATTCATGACAGCAGTTGTGAGATCTGCTACATTGACTGCCATATTTAAAATATTACTACACTATAAATGTGGCTGGAGCTGGAGTGCAGCCGGATGCTGTGTACAATCGGCCTTTACATGAAACTCCACCTGTCTGTGACTCTCCTCTGACCACTGCAATGGAAAACATGTATCTTGACATAATCAAAGACTTTGACACTGGCAAAGGCTCGAGTGAAATTGCTTAACATTTGCACTCAGGTGTTTTGGATTTTGCGTTCACATCATTGCATGGCTGACCATTCTTTCTTTTTGCTATATGCCTGCTATACACACCAACAATGTTTCTTTGACTTTCCCCCCCTCTACACAGAG
Source organism: Oplegnathus fasciatus (assembly GCA_003416845.1). Taxonomy (NCBI): domain Eukaryota; kingdom Metazoa; phylum Chordata; class Actinopteri; order Centrarchiformes; family Oplegnathidae; genus Oplegnathus; species Oplegnathus fasciatus. The sequence continues at coordinate 874,181 of NTHP01000383.1, read as the reverse complement.
GACGTACACAGGGCTTCCATTTCCTCTCTTTTATTTGCAACTGCAATTGAACTTAATCAGTTAGAGCATTGAGCCATTGTGCTGTCTGTGTGGCTGAGTCCATGTTAGAGGTTAAAAGACATGTTAATGGAAATAGACCAAGACAGATTAATAACATAAAATACTGCTACTGAGACTAAAAATGACATGAGATCATTCTTTGACATCAGCATCCAGTCTGAGGTAAATGGAGTGTGTTGTTGAGAACAGTGAAACAAACAGAATACAATGGCAGAAGCCCAGAGTGGTGAGGCACATTACCTGTACTTGTCGTGATCTATGTAGGCACCTCCTACTCTGCCAGGCCTCTCTTTCAGGGGGGTAGAAAGGGTGCGATGGAGGAAAGCTTGGAGGACTAGATGAGTCTCAGCCTTGACCTCCACCAGAGAGATGGAAGAGATGGAGGAGACAGAGGGGCAGCGGTCTGCAGATTCTGACATCACTAACATGAGGTGAAACAGAAAGCAGTTTACAAAACTTCATTTTCTTATCCTGTGTTATTCAAGCAGCAACCATCCTGGAAAGACAGTAGGACACCATGTGAACCTCATGGTGGCGCTAGAGGAAAAATCAGGGCATCACCAAAGTCAGTAGGATTCATCCTCTGGGCACCATGATGAATGTGCAAACTTTCATGACAATCAATTTCAGTCTGAACCAAAGCGGTGGACTGACCAACCAACCACCATCTGTCGCTAGCAAGGCTAAATATTGTCTTAATATTGTGACATTGATTTCAGCTAGATTACCCAAACCTGCATTTAATAATAGAATCTGAATCCAGTGTCAATCGGTGGCTGCCTGAAACTGCAAATCGGCCAGTAGACAAGTGGATGATCCGGTCTATTAACATTCCCTGTCTTCGTACACCTTCTTAATAGTATCAGTGCCAGAGATGCCACACATATATGAGATCATCAACAGCACAAACAAGGGCTAAGCCATATATCCAAAACATAAAACAAAAAAACAAAAACATATCTTATCATTCATGGACATTTTTGAATTTTAATAAATTTTTCCTACAGAAATGTGAAAGTACCAAACAGTTTAACCACTTAGAGGAGTGATGAAACTAAGTATAATGGGAGCTTGACTGTAAAATGAACACTTCTATTAATAAATCAATCATCCAGCTGACAGGACACCCCCACAACTCTATGTTCCACATCTAATATGGTTCATACCATTGATACAAACAAAATGCCATATGTACTCAAATCAAAAATGTCACTTAACATTATAAAATATAGTTTCAATACCTCCAAATTACTGCCAATGTACAAACTGCAAGATGGTCTGCGGGTAAATATTGTATTTATTTTGCTTATAAGCAAATACAAAGTACAGATTTTTCCACACCTGATGGTGGACATGGCTAAAAAAAGAGCCAGATTTTGTGAAGTTAAGTCTGTGGAGCTCCGGTGGGAAACATGGGATAATTCATCCAGCTATGCTGAGAATAACCTTTAAGGAAGAGGCCAGGAAATTCACAGATCATCCAGCGGCAGGAACTTATTTAAAAGAGGTGACTGAACCAGCGCTGCCAGTCAACAGGTAAAGAAGGACAGATAAATAGATACTTCATTTATACCTGGGGCGAAATTCTCATGTCACAGCAGCAGTACACAAACGAAACCACACTGAACAAGAATAGTGCAATGCGGACGTAGTTATGAGTTCAGAGAATGTAGGCCTATTGCACTTTGCCAGAGTTACAGAGAATGTCACTGAGTACAGTTAGAGGACCATAGAAAGGACTATATGAAGCTAAGAAATGTGCAGTGTTGTTTCTGATGGATTTGTTATTACTCTGAAACAACCTTTGTGCTCATGAAAGATCAGTTTAGGTTGCTGGTGACTTATAATAATGAAATAAAGTGAGATGATACTTCATTTCAGTTGATCAGTTTTGAGTAGTTCTTATTAGAAGGTAATGATTGATTAGCCATGGGGAATTATTAAGGACGAGAACGAGTTTTAGCTATAGGTACACTCTTAGAAATAAGGGTTCCAAAAGGGTTCTTCCTGAAGGGCTGAGGTTCTACCCAGAACCATTTGCTTCTGAAGAACCCTTTTTTGACAAAAGGGTTCTTCAAGGATTGTTAAAAGCATGAGTGTTAAAAGATCCTCACCCTCCAATATTCAAATGTTTACCCATGTTTCAAATGGTATTTTTAAATGTAGATNTGCCATAGTTGATATCTTTACCATCATTTCAGGCCACACAATAGTTAATTGTGAACCTCACTGTAAGCTAGGATAAGTCGAATTTACTTTAAAATTTGAGGAAACCAGCTGCCTTAAAAAAAAAAAGTGTAATGAAAAGTTGAGTGAATTTAAGTTAAATGCTTGAAGGGCTGGAATTGTTATTTGAAGTTCAAT
>NTHP01000383.1:838168-870372 GCA_003416845.1 Oplegnathus fasciatus | reverse complement strand
TCCGAGCAGCGCAAGGGCGGAGGACCAGAGTGGAATCAATCAATTCATGATGCTGCAGACTTCCACAGGGCCTTTGGAAGATTCATTTCCACCAGGTGAGTTATTGGTTAAATTTCTCTCTCTCATACACACACACACACACACACACACACACACACACACACANACGATAAGTCCTATATTATTCTCAAGTAGGATAAATGACTTCTTTGAAAATATATTGTTATTTAGGGGAAGATCATTATTTGAGAAAAGAGGCAAGAGGCAGCAAGAGACTGGGGAGTGTCTGACAAGGACCTCCTTTTTTGTCACTCAACGTCATCGTTGTCCTGGTTACGGAGACTCAGACGCGCGTTTTTTTTAAAAGAAGGAAGCCTAAATCCACCTATGCCAAATACAGATCTGAATGGCAGACGGACCACGAGTGGGTCAGTCCTGTCAGTGGGAATGCTTGATGGACTGTCCGACCTGAAGCGACACTCAGCAGGGGACCACCACGTCCGAGCAGCGCAAGGGCGGAGGACCAGAGTGGAATCAATCAATTCATGATGCTGCAGACTTCCACAGGGCCTTTGGAAGATTCATTTCCACCAGGTGAGTTATTGGTTAAATTTCTCTCTCTCATACACACACACACACACACACACACACACACACACACATATATTAATCCTTAATATAATTAATGCAACTCTTATTGACTCTTTATTTCCTTCACATTCATGCTGAGAGTAGCAGAGGACTGTGACATTGATGCATAAAAAGCACAAATTAGTGCACAACAATTCACCAGAATGCAGGAAATGAAGTGTCTGACACTCAAATCTCATGGGGGAGGACCCCCAGACCCCCCGGTTGATTTGTGTCCCCCAGACATGGGGCCGCTGACAACGTGTCCCCTATTTTTCCACACTGAAGGTGGCAGCCCTACTTGGAAGCCTCCATTTTCGTTGTCTGACCGGTCTCTGTAGGTAGCGTACTGTACTGTACTTCAGCATGAATACATAAAAAACTTCTTAGAGCTCAATAACTCATTTTGAGATGGATTAACAGTACTTAGGCCTTAATGTGGTCTGTAAGGAAACATGTTTTGCATTTCAAATTGCTTGAAAGTTGTGTGTTTGGCAGCTGAAATATAAAACAAATATCGGGGGAGACCCCACAGACCCCCCTGTGCCTCTCTGACAGTCCTCCAGTAAAATCTGTCCATTTCCAGCACTGACACCTTTTCTTGTGCTTTGAATAGGACACCTTGTGTTCTTGTTTGAGAGGCTAAGCCCACCCTAAGGTGAAATCTTAAAACCGCCCCGGACACTGTATGAGTTAACTAACGCCAGGAGGTGGTAGTAATGCAACACTAAAAGCTCAGAGAAGAAGAAGAAGAAGGTCTGAACGAGATTATGGCACCGGGACGGGGGCAAGAATCCGCCTCAGCCGGCTGGACAGGACGGGAGAAACATTCCTCTCCACCTCTCCGTCCTCCAGGAAACACTAACATTAACACACCTCCACCTGTAACAGCGTCACGGCAACATCTTCCTTTATTAAGAGAAACACCGTACAAACAAAGAAGGCGTTGAATTGTACTGAAAATGTAAACGAAAGCTACAATGAATCTGAATCTGAAACAAACTTTTCAACCCTCACGGAGTGACTTAATACTGAGTTCACTAGAACAGTTCACTAACTTTTCTGGTGTAGTAAAAGACAGACGGAGATAAACTCCCATGAAACATCTCTTCGTACCTCTGTTTGTGAGTTTCGGCGAGATTCGGCCAGATTTGTGTCCGCTCCTGTTTGTGTGCGCAGCTACACTGCACAGCGCGGTAAGAGCGGGGGAGGAGCCTCTGGAGCTCTGTGGTGATGCACCATGAAGACACTGATGTAGCCTATCACACTGATGTAGCCTATCACACTGATGTATCAGTGATCAGTGGTGGAATGTAGCATTCACTCAAGTACTGTACTGAAGCAGCCTACAAATCTGAGGTACTTGTATTTTACTTGAGTATTTCCGTTTTATGCAACTTTATACTTGTATTCCACCACACCTCAGAGTAAATATTATACTTTTACTTTTTTTAACATATGATGATCTTATAGACCATGATACATTGCTGTAGATTAAACTAGCCAACAGTATATAAAGTAGTTAAAATGAGCTCAACCTGAAACATCTACAGCAGTAAAATTCAACATACACATTAATGCAGCAGTAATATTAATCCAGAAACATTAGATATAATAATATCACACTGACAGGGAACATTTTACTGCATCATGACCACTTTTACTTTTGATACTTTAAGTACATTTGTTGATAANNACTTACATACTTTTAGGTAAGGTTTTGAATGCAGGACTTTTACTTGTAGTGGAGTATTCACAGTGTGGTATTCGTACTTTTACTTCAGTAAATGATCTGAATACTTGTTCCACCTCTGTGTATCAGACACCATGATGACATCATGATGACACTGATGTATTAGACATCATGATGACCTCATTGTTGCTGTAGCGAATGTGTGACTGGGATTTGCTGAAGACTGGTCTAGTTTGCAGTATGCTCCACTAGATGGCCCTCTAGGCCTATTTGTCTTTTCTGTTGGCCTCATCCGCTGTGCCAGTGTCTATCAGCCAGTAACTATCAGCCAATAGCTATCAGGCATTCCCAGGTAAGAAATAAGCACTGGCTGCTACAAGTGCAGACGCTTTTCATGAAAATGCTGATCAGAGGCTCCCCTTATTCACCATGGATTCAGGACCCAGTTTTTCCTGAGTTTATCTGAGATATTGCTGACATTTCGATTTTTCACTGAAAAGATGTTAGGATTTTTTCTCAAAGGTCAAAGCAAGTCACTATTAATGAGATGGATTTGGGACTGATTAAGATCGATAATGCTCTTAAATATCTCAAAATATTTCTTTAAATGATAGGACCAGCCTCTTTATATGCAGTATAATATGCTTATACTGTATATGCATTAATGGATGTCTACGTTCATGTACGGCTGAGGAGTGGATTCCGGCTTGTGCACGTGGTTATACAGTGACTGAGATGTATAAAACAGAACCATGCGTATGCACTGCTTTATACATGTGACTCAAAGAGTGCGTGTCTCCATGTTTCAACTTTATTGTTATCATGAAGGTTTTAGGCATTACATCACAAAATGAACAATCAACATCAACAAACAATTCCACAGACCCACACTAAATATAGAAGTCAATGTAGAAGGTAAAACAAAGTGCACTTGTTCATGTATAACATTACCGCCTGTCAGCGGGTACAGTAACATAACAGTGAAGCACTCTGTTATGTCTCTGAAGTATCTGTTTTGAGCGGCCCTTAGAGAGCTGGTCACAGTCTTTACAGAGGGGCTTGCTGCACCAGCCTTGCTTTGACAGCCTGTTTTTATGTACCAGACTCAAGCCAAGCAGTACATCAAGTATATGATGTAAAATGCTTTGGAGCGTACATAACATGAACCATGCAAAGTTAGCTTCAGTGAATGGTGAGGTCTTACATGAGCACATTAGTTTTTCCAGTTAGAACAGTCTTGGATAGACTGCACTGGAGAGATTTCTATATTTGTTTGCCAGACCACTGTTGATCAAATCTGATAAACCACACCCAGTCCTGATGGAGCAGATTGTTGAACTCTCTAATGAACAACACTACAGATGTTTTTTTTCTAACTGTAAATGTTTATTTAGTCGTGACTATTTAATGTCAGTCGGGAGACATTTTATTTTTCTGACATAAGCATTTTTGCGAAATTGCGTTACATGTTCAAGTGGGGATTTACCAACTTACATTCTTGCTAACGTTGATCTCTTCCACTTGTCACAGCAAAACTGCAACCAAACAAAAATCCAAATAACGTAACAGAAACTAAAAATGTTCTCATGCAACGCTGATGTCTTTTATTCACAAATGCACACATATTATCACAAAGACACTCCAAAAATCGATGAGATGAGAATGAAAATTGACTTGAAAACAGAGTCAACAGGAGATAATTGAGCACGTAACACCAGCAGTCCTTAGCACAGCCCCCCCCAAACCTGCCCAGCGTCACTGTGGTATCAAGACACTGGTACAAGGATTGGGAGTGACCAGACCAAGAAAGGCATGAAGGAGGACTGGCAGCACTCTATAAGTATGAGAGTACACTGTAAAAAAAAAGCTCCACTCTAACAAGTCCGTGGGTCTGTAAGTGAATCCTAAAAATATGTTATTTTGTTAAAACCAGCGAAAACACTGTATCAGTCCTTTGAAATAAAGCAGGAAAAGGCAGATCAACAACAATCCTGTCAACAAGTGACTTTAAAGATATGTAGACCTCAGGTTAAAGGTCTGGTTAACGTGTTTGCTCCTTGTATGAACAGTTAACATGAACACAAGATAAAGAAAAAATATGAAACACACGCAGTTCCTGCAGTATAAAGTTAGTTCTCTGTGTGCATGCTTACCTCCTGCAACACAAAGCCATTTCCTCCCCGGCGGTGAAGCGTCCGCTCCCTCCAGCTCTCACATTCATCTGTATTTTGCAGCTTTCTCTGCACGGATCTTCCTGCCTTCTGCCCTCAGCCCCATCTTGTGCCCTTGTCCCCCTGTTCATATTCTGATCCCTCTATCTATCCTCCGATGCCGTCACTCTGTCTCACTCCCAAAAAAATCACTGTTCATCTGGGGCCAATGGGGAGGCAGGCGGCAGGGTGAGGCACTTCCTCTGTGACAGGAAACTAACAACAAACACCCAGAAACCACGGGCGGGGGGGTTAATGAGAAAGGGAGAGATAAAGAGTTGCAGATGTTTGATGGCTCTTTAAAAAGTTGTAGAGGTCAGGAAAAGGTCAGTACCAAAGCTCTATTGCTGATTTCTGACTTAAGTCGTGTCTATATTCTTGTCCTATATAATTATTGTCAAATCTCTCTTATGTCTTATTGATTACTGATAGAGACACATCTGATTAATGAGGACTGTCTTCGAGACTCCTCAGCTAAGGTACCTGTTAGTATTGCAGGTTAACAGGTCACGTCTGTCTTAAAACAATACAAGCGTGCACGTTTGTACTTTGAAAGAGTTATTGGTGGCTGTAACTGTTCCTCCACACTTTCCTAAAATGAAATAGAAGTGATGGGGGACGAAATCAGCAGTACTTGATCTGTATAAAATGCCTTCTGAAGACCTGCTGAAGCTAATATGAGGCTTCAGCCGTCTGAATCATGTGGGTATCTTCCAAAGTCACAGTCTAGTACAAACAGTTTCCTTGCTGAACTGCAGTGGAGGCAAAGTGCACAAAGAGGGAATTTTGTACTAGACTGTAAGTGTAACTTCTCCATCTTTGATTCCTCGGAGTAGGAACGCCGTACCCTTCTGCTCCAGACTCACTCTGATATTTGCCTCCTTTTATGACAACTGAATGTCTCAGAATGGCTTTGTATCAGTATTGGCTAGCAAGCTTCTGATCTTAAAGATATTCTAGATTTTTCTGAGTGTCAACAAATCATCATGAGATCCAATGAAAAGACCAAAACCAACAATGAGTGCATCGACTAACAAGTATTGTGTGTGTGTGTGTGCGTGTGTGTGTGTCACAGCCTGATATATCTTCTTCCTCTGAGCCACAGAGCTCCATTGTTGTCCAAAAACTATTAAACACACATCAATGAGCCGCACTGTCGCACTGGCTGACTTGTTCCTTTATCACCATGAACACACACACTGCAGTTTACTTGGACTCAATCCCACACACACACCTGCTCCTGCTGCTGGACCACCTTACAGGTACTTCACTGTGATGTTACAGCTTCACTGTGCAGAGTGAGTTTGTTTTCACGTTCGTCTGCTGAAGGAGGAACGTTTCTCTGAGCTCACCTCAGCTGAACACCTGGACGTACCTGCAGGATGTGTGACATCACAACTAGTTTGGAGTCAATCGTGATCCAGTATGCGACTTACACAAGTGTGGTGTGGAAACTTGAAGTGAAAGCTTTTTAAGGAAGTAGGAGACATCTTGTGTCCAGCAGTTCAGCTTTTGAAATGAAAAGTATTTACATATTCATAGATTGTGGATTTTTCAATGATGAAGAAGGAATGGATGTCATTTTAAGAATTTTTAACAAGATAACTTTTTCATGGAAAATCACATCAGACACAAATTATTATTCCAAACAAGGAAAACAAATGTGGTTTTTCATTTTCCCACCCAGATTTATCTGGATGACCTACGACTTGTTCAAGAGAATACTAAAGATCGGTTCAAAATTTTGTTAAAACAGTATCTCCAAGTATTACAGGAACCATAATTGAATTGTGTGTGTGTGTGTGTGTGTGTGTGTACGAGGAAAATGGTGTCAGAAATAAAATGCAAACCTGGTGAAAGTAGAAACTTCCTCTGGCAGAGACTGAGAAATGTATTTTAATACCATATTTTCTAGGAATTAAATGTGTGAAAGCGCAGGATGGACGAATATTCAGACAACAACAATTCATGTTTATTAAGATAAACTATTTATTTGTATGAAGAAAAAAAAGAAAAATCAAGTTTGCTATGAGTTCTTGAGGAATTGTGATTTATGATTTGGTGTTCGGCTGTTGAAAGGATGATTTTGTTTCTCTTCCGTACTTGATTGTTAATTCAATGAGATGAGCTGTGTTGTGTTCGTGTGGCTATAGTGTGTATAAGTGTGTATGACTGTAAGAATATGCTGGTGCTAATGGGGATGCTAATAAAGAAAGAAAGGACTTGAACTGGCGTTCCATCAGACTGATTTTAGAGGGAGTCTTTCACCAAATGGTCCAGCAGCAGGACAAGACCATGAATACATGTTATAGTTCTTTCTTTCTTTAAACTTATCAAGTTATCCCTGATATGTTCTTTACTAGCTGATGGCAGTAAAGCTGATTTGTGTTGAAGACAGAATGTGCAGCAGGCATCAGGATGGGAAGTGGTGGTGAGCTGGAGGGCAGGGCGCTGATGGAGAGATAGTGACGGGCTCCTGTTCAAAGAGTGCAGATAAAGAGAAGTGCTCCTGATAACTGCTGGGCGGGCTGTCTGTGGGGGATCATTGTTTATGAAGGAGGCCTAGCCCCACTTATTATCTGCTACAGCATCCTTTACCCCTCTGACCACATCGTTAACTCCAGACTTTATTAACTGTGTCACCATCGCAACCTCACAACCTGAATATACTGTATCTGACCTTATATGGTCTGGTCTGGACCTGCTGGTATGAACTAACATGATAACTGCAGGATCAACAGGGTGTTTATAGCTCTGCTGTGTTTATCTGTGCAGGAAGATGTGACTCTTCCCTGATTACTTATCGTGTCTCCATCCTGAGAGAAAATCATGCTACAGAAATATATTCATTTTTTCCAAATGTTGCCAGGTTCATTTCCACTCGGATACTGAAGAACCGAGGCGCTCACTGTAAAAGAAAGTTGGTTCTCGTTAGTGCTGTGAACCAGTCCAGTCTTTTCTCACGTAAAAAGTGGAAGTAACACCACTTCCACCCCTCTGCTATGGATGTTGTTTTTCTCTCCTTACAGCAGTGGAAACATGCCACCTTGCTAGTGATTGTTGTTTCTGTTAGGCCAGCAACTTCTCATTCTGTGCATGTGTTAGTTGGAGCTTTATTTGCAATGGGTGTAGGGATCTGCTAACAGGAAATCCACGGTCACATTGGCAGGAAATGCTGCTGCTCACACACAGAAATAAACAAGACATGTAGAGGAAACACAGGCACTGCTAACATCACTGTTGGTTCAGGACTTACAGTACTAGTTGTCAGTCAGGGTCTGTTCTCCAAACACTACTTATCCCTGATGTATACCTACACAAAACATACAGTAATTCTGTCATGCAGCCAAAGCTCAGTCCAACATGTCAGGCTTAACTTTGGTTTCAAATAATGCACAAGAATATTTTTATTTGATATAATAAAAGTGAAAGACCCTTAAAAACACAAGCTGGAATGCCTTTAGGACATACCGTATGTGAAAGTGTCACACAGAAATTTAAATTTAAGGACATTTAAGTGAACAGTCAAGAGTTTGAGGTTTTTAATTGTACAAATTATTTCATTTTCAGTTTCAAATGGGTTAGGCTACTATTTATCCCCTGTACAACACAGCACTTAAAGCTTTGAAACACAGTTTTGATGGTCTCCTTAAAGGAGTGGTTTAGCCTATGAGGTTCAACATTTTATTTATAGGAGCCAAACTCATTCAAATACAGAGAGATGTTCTCAGCTAACAGTGACACTTCTTTTGAGCATTCCTGAAATAGCAAATATTTATTGTGGACACGAAACAATCAAGTGGACATATTTGAATGTTCTTGTCTTTTAGTACCAAATTCTGCCTCTGCCACAGCATACTGTAGCATACTCTATACTGAAATGTCTGTAACTTTGGAAGGTACCACTAGTGTGGACAGGAAGTTACACTGACCAAAATCTGTGTCATACATATGAGCATGTCACTTTTGTTTAAAGATAGACCTGGAAAAATGTCAGCCTAACTTTTAATGTGGAAATACCAACGCATTTGAAAGTGTACTCCCTTAAGTTCAAATCAATTTGTGCTCAAATGTACGGTTGGATGCTGTAACAGAGCAGTAAGAGTGAGAGTGGATGCAGGTTACTCTGGAGTATCATCACCAGAGAATGCAACTCAGCATGGTGGTGTGCCCATTATCATTTCACTCCATGATTAGAAATATGTGTTTCCAGGTGGAGAGAGAGACACAGAGGGGGTGAAAGAGTGAAAGAGCATGCTCATGTGCTCATGATGCAAAGTGCTTCAGGGTGGTGCAGTGCACGGACTGTGACACCACTTTCACTGCACACTACACATTGTTAGGGTGGAGAGATGAGGTCGGCACTAGGCAGGAGACATGCAGCACAGAGAGCAGAATTTGATGGCAATAATCCAGCCGTTTCAGCCCTTTCTTGTGTCTGAACTACCCGCAACAGCTGTGTGATGTTAAAAAGGAGGATGGGAAGGGAAATCCGAGAACACAGAAGACTTAACTTCACTGAAAAAGTCAGTTTCCTCCCACAGACAGGAAATATGAACCTTTGCGTAACCCTAAAATCTGAATATTTCCAGCCCAAAGGAACGGAAATGAAATGGAGGAAACAAGACGCCAGGTGTCTGTGAAACTGTGTGAAAGTGTGTTTCCCGCGCTTTGCTGTGAGGGTTAGGTTAGAAGTCAACTTGGGACACTGACGAGGACTAGCTACAACCAGAAGGGGGCAGTAATGCAACATGAAGGATGTCAGCTGCCATAAATCCCAAAGAACAAGAAGAAGGAGGAGGAAGCGGAAGCAGGAGGAGGAGGAGAAGAAGCAGACGAAGAAGAAGTGGTGTTGTTGATGTTGTTGTGCTTGTTAAACACACACTTCTGCCCTGAAAGCAGCTCTGGTAACGTTATTCATTATAATTAATCATTATTTATTAGACTTCCCTAATGGAGCCGCTCCTGAATGCATTAACTGTAACGTTACAGGTGTGCGCGTTGGATGTTTACGTTCAGCAGCTAATGTTAGCATCTTAGCATCAGTGCCCGCAGCATTCATTGTTTTTCCTTCTAGATTAGCTGATTAAGCTCCAACAAATCTGAAGTACAATGACCCGCCATGGAAAGAACTGCACGGCCGGAGCTGTCTACACGTACCACGAGAAGAAGAAAGATACAGGTGAGAAACGTGCCTCCCAGCTCAGCCCCTTTAAAGTCATGAAAGCAGGGGTTCAGCCATGAAGTGGTACCCTCATATGAGCAGAGTCTTGTAGCAGGAGTGGAAGCTACAGGTCAGTGAGAGTCACTTTTAAGAGCCACCCTCAAAGATCAAATCAGAAGTTCAAAAGTTTGGAATCACCTGCATATATATGTATATCTACTCTATAAGTGCATATATATATATATATATATATATATATATATTCATAGCCTATATATCACATCTTATTTTTGATATATAAAGATGGTGGTGCGTGCAGATGTGGCGGCTAGTAGCTGTGTGTGTATAAAAATACAGAATTTTCTGATAAGATTTGGACAGCATTTCCTGTATAATTGTCCAACACACCATGTAAGCATGTCGTATGTGGCTCTCCTCCTGCTCAGCGGCGTCTGGTTACGGAACACAGAGCATTCGACTGGGCAAAGACGCGATCAAAGACTTCGACTGCTGCTGCCTGTCCCTGCAGCCCTGTCAGGATCCTGTGATGACGTATGTTTCCCTCTCCAACACACACACACACACACACACACACACACACACACACTCAGACATACTGTACAACCATAACACGTGACCTCATATTGCATGTCTTGTCTCTGTTACTGTCCTCAGTCCAGATGGATACTTGTATGAAAAACAGGCCATTCTCGAATACATTCTGCACCAGAAGACAGAAATAGCAAAGAAAATGAAGGTAAGCCCTGCACTTCTGTCTCAGACTGCGTCCACACAGCACCTTCTGATGACTTGTGTCCACACTAGTGTTTCCAGGTTGTTTTTGTAGAGACCTCTGTCCACAGTGGAACACCCAAACAACAGAAAACCGGCTAGATCTCTTCTTCTTCTACTTTGTCCTCTTTTCAGTGGGACAGACAGCCTGGTTTACCAAATCAGCAGTCTCTTCCTGCTCTCTCTGGTCACATATCCTGTGTTTTAATACAGCTGATTGCACGATATAGTTGTTCTTTCTTACATGTTTTTCTGTTGTCAGATAACGGAACAAGTATGAAATAGTTATTTAAATACGACATGTTGTGACCCGCAGTCATTCCCAAGTTGCTGCGCTGATAAAATAATTGCTTCATGATCGCAACAGATTAATGACGGCAGCTCTGCTGACATTTAAAATGATCAATCACAGAAAAGGTTAGAGGCACACTTTACTGGCACACAGCCTCCGATCCTCACTGGGCAGCTGACGTCATCAGCTCCATTTTTGGGAGAGAAAGTCTGACTTTCATCAGCCACAGTTGACTTCCACCAGTGAGTCTTTATTCAAGATGTGTTGACGGTTATGTTGTTCATGTTCCTGAAACACAAGTTGAGTGTCTGAGTGAAATGTGTGTGTTTGATCGAACGTAAACTTTTTTATGTTTTGCTTCTACTTTCTGTTGAATAAAGAAGAATTAAAGGAAATTCCCTATTCGTAGTTAAAATTCGCTGTCAGTATCTCATAACCATAACCACGCGTATATTATTGTAACCATGACAACGAAGGTCCCCTTAACAGAGTAGTCATTTAAACTAAACCACAATGTTTCCCTAAACCTAACCAAACATTAACCAAACATTAACCATACTGTCCTCACATCATAAAACTGATATATTTTTCACTATTTTACGACATGTTGGAAGACAAACGATGCCGTCTTGCTGACGGGCGTCGGATCAGAAAATGTTTCTGTGTGTCATTCTAGAGGGCACGGACAAAACCAACTTGTTTTACATGGCTGTTGCACTGGATCAGTAATACTGTTTTTCTTGTATTTCAGTATTTTAGAAGCAGTGGTTGGTTATAACCAAAGTGCTATTTAAACCATCCTTCATTGTTTAAAGTGGCTATAATCGATATTTTTTATAACAATGAAAAGTGTCGATTGTAGTGATGAACCTGCAAAGAGTTATCATCTGAATCTGCAGCTCCCCTCGACTTTACGGAGCTTTGTAGTGAGTTTCAGCTCATTGTTTGTAAAACTGTACTATTTTAGTTCACTCATCACCACTCTTACAGTGTTGTTTTTGGCTGCAGCAGGCAGCTGTTTTCAGAGAAAAACTGTAAAAGGCCACTGTACACTACCTGCTCGACAGCAGATAGACACAGTTAGAGACTAACTGCTGAACATTGTGGAGCATTTAGCAGCTAAAGAGCCAGATATTCCCCTCAGGAGTTTGTAGAGACCAGAAACTGTCATAATTATAACGATAATAAAACGCATCTGTGTTTTTCTCCTCCAATTCTTCAGGCGTATGAGAAGCAGAAGCAAGCACAGAAGAGCAGCAGCCAACTTGAGTCTAAGTCAGAGGAGAGAGAGAGGGTGGAGAGGTTTAAAACCAGGGAGAACAGCATCGTGTCCAAACCCATCAACCCATTCACATCTGGTATGTGTGTGTGGTGTTTGTCTTCAGTATATTGCTGCATGCCCCCTGTCTCACTGAACCGAGACCAGATCCACAGTGAGTGAAGTCGTCTCTGTTGCCTCCAGAACTGGAACGCTGTCGGCCATTAAATCTCTGTTCTGTCTGTGCAGCCACCTTTTGTGTTTTAATTCAGCTGAACTCAGAGTGTAGTTGCTGTCATTTGCATTTTTGATTCTGTTGACATGACAACAGCGTATAACAACAACTATAACATTTGATCGCAGCTCACTGCTAACACGCTGCTGGCTATTTCAGATGCGCTCTGGAGACCTTTTTCCAAAAGCTCTGTTTTCAGGAGTCAGAAGTTTTTAAAATTGTACTACTTTAACTTTTTTTGTAAGTCTCTGGATATACAAATCTCTTTTACAAGAGAGATCCAGCCAAAATGGCAGCTTCAGTCAGTGTGGACAGAGTAGCATAAAGTAGTAGTAGAATATGGTTCAAAAGAGGAATTATTTTATTGCTCATATGAAATGAAATGTGGCAGTGATGGTGTAAAGGTCAAAGAAGCAGCTGTGATTGGAAGGTTCAGTCTGGGGACAGGGAAGATAAATCTTCCTGGGGAAAGAGCCAGTTCAGTGGTCGTACTGGGGAATACAACCCCAGCATGTCTCATGCTTCCAGTTATAATTAGAACAATTATTTGTGAAAGTGAATGCAATGTTAAGACAGTAGAAAGTGTAAAGTAGTTTTTCCCCTTCAGGGCAGAACAAAGGAAGTGAGAAGGGCAGGGCAGACAGCAGCTCAGCAGAGTCCTCCAGCGCTGGTTCAGCTGCCACTTCCAGCCAGGGCCTCCCCAGTTTCTGGATTCCTTCTCTGACACCGGAGGCCAAACCTACCCTCATCAAGAAACCGGTGAGTGGCTTTTCCTGACATGTCGGGTCTGAGCAGTGGTTTGACACACATGGTTGTTGGATGATTCTTCGTCAGCAAATTACACATCTTTCAATGTTTACAAAAGGGCATTGAATTCAGAGCAGATACTGTAGCGGAGTGCCCTTATGTCTCGCCAGCAGCAGGTTGGTGATGTCATCTGTCAAATAGTCAGACACACACCCCTTTACGTTACTCTGACTTCAAGTCTTGACAGGGTCAAACCTGTAATATTATCACCTCCAGCACGGCACGAGTCTGAATTGAAAGCTGTCAGATTAACATAAAGGCGGCAGCAGCTCATAATGTATTATCTCAGCCTTCATCCTCTAAACAAAGAAAATAAAATCTGTTTTATAAAGTAGGAAACACTGTCAAAGAGCCAATTTTAAGTTGTTGACGATCAATCTTCTCAGATCAGCCTATAAAAACTATTTTCCCCTCACGGTACAATTGGGGCAAAAGAGATTTAAAAACCCTCCTACAACCACAGTAATAACCTGACCAACAGTCTCTCCCTGCTGTATATTTTACATTTTCATTCATGCCAGCTGATGAATGAATATCCAGCAAAACATACAGCATGTAAGCTGTCATTTCAGTGGCGTATAGCAGAATTCGCTCTCTAATAACGTTCAGCGACTAAATTGTTGCAGCAATGTATCAGTGGCTTCACTGTGAGAAGCGGAGGCGAGCATCTCTCACGCTCCCAGCCACAGTCAGGCTTCAACGGTCATGTTAATTAAGCTTTGTGGCTCTTTCTGTAAATATGCTGTCGTGTCTGACGTCAGGAACATTAATGTAAAACTCTCTGTTATGTATTCTGAATGTCTGTCTGAAGAGAGCATTTTATCTGTCCGTCCATCTGTCTAAAACTTTGATTCAAACCAAGATATTTCTACTATTACTTGACAGATTTCCAGGAGAAAGTCCTGCAGCCCCACAGCCTCTCTTGGCAGCATTAAGCTGAACCTGCTTCTTAATGTTTATAATATTAATATTTACAAACCACTGATCACACTCGTGAGATCTCTTCCGTCTCAACACCAGACTTCATTTTGATTTTATTTAAAAATTGTAGCAGGTGTAATGCACCTTGCAGCCTCCAGCAGGGCTTTAGCCTTGTGTCACACTGTGTGCGGTTGGAGTTGTTGCCAGGTTCATCTGTTTGCTTTAAATGTTATCATGATATTCTGTCTGTTTAATGTTGACACTGTTTTAAAGGCAGAGGGCAGGTTGACCCTGGATCCAAGGATCTAAACCTTTGGCTTTCACTGAGCTTTCCACCGCGAGACTCAAGTAATGTTGTGTGAAACGTGATGTGCAGACATGACTTTCTGAATCGCTGCCCTCTCTCTTCTTCCCTAATGTCTTTCAGAGTAAGGCTGTGTTATGTCCCATGTCAGGACGACCCATCAAGATGAACGAGCTTATCACTGTGCGCTTCACCCCGCTTGACTCGAGCCTGGACCGAGTGGCCCTGCTCACCCGCCAGGTCAGTTTCTCGTCTGCAACCTGTAGTCCACCGTCATGGTCGGTCTTATCTCGTGCACCACGAGCAGCCAGGCTGTGTTGAAATAACTAACCACACGTTACTGCTAGCACTCATTTAGCAAAGCCCTCTACACTAACTGTGCAACCCGCGTAATGATCATGATCACAGACCTCTCCATGCTCGTCTGTTCTTGTATACACAAACATTTCAGTTCTATCTGATGGCCAGCTCGTCATCATTGAGCAGAGCAGTTGCAGCCAGCTCGGACCACGTCACCACGTGGAGGGAGCTGCAGAAGCTGTCAGTCCCTGCAGCTTTCTCTGTGACATTTTGTTTTGTTTGTCAGAGCAGTCCATCACACACGACAAGTGGAGACATCTTTCCGTTTCTCTTGTCACACCTGCATGAATAAAAAATACTTGATTGTGGGTCTCGGTGCCGTATCCAAGGCTTACTGTTAGCTTTGCAGGTAGCATGCCTTTTCTACTTATACTGCCTGGGCATGTCTCTGAAAACTCAACCACTCTTTACCAGATGAACACACACGTTTGTTGTTTGCCCACAAAAAAGGAAAGAAAGAGATTGCCCGTTGGAAATTTAAGCTTGAAGGTGAACCTGTGTGAAAATGATGAAATCCAGTTTGAAATGTAATTTTCAAATATGTCTGCACTAATGTGGATACGGCCTCAAAGTGCATTTTCTACAGCACTTTCTAAGATTCTAAGGATAAGGCTGGTGTTATTGTATATTTTTCTTATTGTCCAACAAATCCCATGAAAAGACCAAAACCAACAATGGCACTCTGTGTATCCAGAGGATATATCGCAGGCTCTGGATACACAGATCAACTTACTCTCTTGGTTCGGGCTATTTGATATTTAATGATCACTTTCATTAGTTAATCTCAGGTTTTGGATGAACTAATTAACAATTTATTCTGCAAAATGTCAGAAAATAGAGAAATTGGCCATCAGTTTCCAAAAAATGTCTTGTTTTGTCTGACTGATGAACCCGGGGCGTCTGTGGCTCAGGAGCAGGGCAAGACCCTGAACCAAACTCAGGCCAGCACCTTGCACGGTAGCTCACTGCCATCAGTGTGTGAGAGTGTGTGTGAATGACTTTGGATAAAAGCACTATATAAATGCAGCCATTTGCCCAATACTTTCAGGATATGGTGTAAAATACATTTTAGATGCATCTCCTCTAGTCTACACTGTTGGTAGCATGGTATAATCCTGTCTTCTGTCTTCAGGACAGGTATGTATGTGCAGTAACCAGAGACGTCCTGGGCAACAGTATTCCCTGCGCTGTTCTGCGAGCCTCGTGAGTGCCAACATGTCTGCCTCCTCTCTGACATTCATATGTTGGGTGTTCTTGGAGGAGATAACTGACGCACTCTCTGTCCTGTGTTCAGGGGTACTGTGGTGACTCAGGAGTGTGTGGAGAAGTTGATCAAGAAGGACATGATTGATCCCGTGTCTGGAGACAAACTGTCCGACAAAGACATCATACCACTGCAGAGGGTATGTATGTACTTCCTGGTGGAGGTGGGGGGAAATCAAGATTCTCTATGACTGAATCTGTTTCTTCATTGCTGTATGCTGCATGCTAATGCAGGAACAGGACTGACTAATGTTTTTAGTCTCCCAAATGTCTCCAAACTATTTGTATCCTGATGTTAACTTGTCACATGGTGTTAAAGTGCTGCTGATGGTCTGTAATGTGTTCTGACAGGGTGGAACCGGCTTCGCTGCCTCCGGGGTTGACCTCCGTGCCAAAGAGGCTCGTCCAGTGATGCAAGTGTGAGACGATGGAGGATCCGAGGACTGCACAGTGTTGTCACAATGATTTTATGTACATCTGTTTGTTGTTCCTGTAGGTAGCTGGCAATTGCATTTTTTTCTATTTTTCCTTTTTTTAACCAGTCCATCACAGACGTTTTGTCAGTCATGTGAACAATAATTCCCTCCTGAATTCCATGTTATCTTTTAAAAAGTTGATTATTGTCTCACTGACTGTGTCTGTACAAGACAGGATTATTCCTTTCATTCAGAGCTCATCATTGGCAGAAGACGCCGCCGCTTTTCATTTCTTCACTGTTCAACCTCAAAGCCTGTCCCTCCGTCAGGTTAGCAGAGTAGAGTTGCAGGATCAGTTTCGTGTGATTTGCAGCCAGTGATTTTTACATGGGTGATGAAGATAAATGTGTCCCATTTCATTTGATTTAATTAATGTTCCTTTAAGCTGCTTAGCTGCCGTATGTGATGGCGTATGTGTGTGTCGGCTGCGTTCGACACAGTGATTACAATAAAATATGGAAACCAATGGCTGGCTGTTTTTATTACATGTAGTACTGTGCTGCTTGAGACGGTGTCCTCACATTCATTCTAAGCTACACGTTTGCCAAACGTCATGAAAACCTGCCAAGTGCCAAGAGTTTTTCACAGTTCATCATGGCCGTCCACTCTCATGCCACCATAGTCTGTGATGGTGCTGATCCTGATGTAGTCCATCTTGTCGAGCAGCTCTGACAGTGTCAGACGGCCATCCTGCCGAGCAGAGCAGAGGACAGGGAGGGGCAGAAATGTGGAAATAAATACAGTTTGCACACACGGCTTTGATTCTACATGTCATTAAAGGGTGACCAAAGCCCCGAGAGGCCAGAGGGGATTATTTCAGTGCGGCCAAAGAACTTCAGATTTAAAGTCCGTGAACAGTGAGGAACCTCAGCAGTCCAGTACCAAGAGCCCCTGTTTTTGTGTTATGTCTGTGAGTGGCCAATTAAATCACTACACTCGTTATTTCAGCACATATATATTTGCACAGGTATTTGTAATGCACAAACCATCGATCTGGCCTAAGAATGGGGATGTTTATAATGCATATAGCATTTGATTGTCATTTCCTTAATTTCTTCTATTGGTTTATTTAGTCACTCTGCCCATGTAGACTGTTCCTTGTACATGTAACGTGAATTGTGAAGTCTTATCTATCACTGAGGGGGATGGAAAGCATAAACTGTTATACTGAAACAATGGTGAAACAGGTAATGTGTTTGTTTTTTACAGACTGTACTGCTGTATTTGCAGTATAGTCAAATACAGAACCACGAACCTGCCTAACAAATGACCACAAAGTTGGATCAGCACTCTGACAGCCCCAACAAGTTGTCATTCACAAAGGTGGTGTTACAGCATGCTTGTCATATAGGATTGCACTACATATGCGTTCCACCTATTGTGTCTGGAGTGAAGCCTCTGAATCTACGGTGTGATCCATCACTTGTTTCAATAAGTAACAGTAACTACAGGCAATCTAAGCTGGTGTATTAGCAGCCTACAATACAGCTGAGTAACCAGAAGTATAATGACATTAGAATTTTGAACATGAATGTTAAATGTAAATCCTCTCAGGACACTCTGTGTCTGGACAGTCTGTGTTGACTTTAAAGTTAAAGTAAAAAAAATCAGTCTCATGTCAAGGTCACTTACATGCTTGTTCCACAGAGTTTGGAAATGACAACTGAGCAGACTGAGTTGTTGATTGTGAGAACAGTGATAAGCATTTCAGCGAGCTGTTTCGTTGAAGGAATGATCTCTGATTTCTGCTAGTGTTAACGTTTCTCAGAGAAAACAGGAAGTGGCTTTTATTCTCAACCTGATTTGAACAGAAATGTTCCTAAAGTCTCTTTAAAACTGGAGAAAATCCACACGGTATGACAGTTCTATTTATCCTGCTTATCCATTGTGAAAAACTGGATATGACATAATTTCCTGCTCCTAAATTCAGATAAAACTGAGATGCTGGTTATTGGCCCTGCTCATAGACACCAGTCTGATCAAGTAACAGCTCTTGACAGCTGTGTGATTCTTAAAGTTTAACAGCCAAGAATCCTGCTGTCACGTTTGATCTTGTGCTCTGTTTTGATCACAAATCACCAAGATCGCCTTTTTCTGCCTTCACAGCACATCGCCAAAATTAGGTCCTTTCTGTCCTTGGCTGATGCAGAGCTCCTGCTCCACGCCTTTGTTTCATCCAGACTGGATTACTGTAACGTTTTGTTGTCTGATCTGCTGCGTGCTGGGACTCAAAGGCTTCAAATGGTTTTTAGCTTCCCCTCATTGGCTCTCTGTCCATGTCAGATCACACTTTAAGGTGCTTCTCATGACTTATAAAACTGTAAATGGGCTCGCCCCGTCATCTGTCTGATCTCCTTAAACCCACCCTGTCCCACCCTGAGCTCTCTGCTCTCAGAATACAGGATCCTGTCTGCCCCCAGTGTCAAAAAGGCAGCTGACTGCAGGGCCTTTTCCCATCATGCCCCTTTTCTCTGGAATAATCTTCCTGCTGACATCAGATGGAAGGATTTTGCATCTGTTTAATTTCTTTAATTTTATTTAAAGTGAGAGCATATGGTAAAAACACTACCCCTGCGTTGGGTTTTAACCCCCTGGGTTTAGCTTTATTTTGGAGAAATAATCCGAAACCATCCTTTGTTACCTTTCACAAAGAAGTTTTTACCCAGTCTCATCGTGAAGAAAAAAATCTGAATCTGAATCTGAACAGCCCCAGTTCTTACTGCTGTCAACCTTTTTGTACTAGCTTTGTAGTATGTATTTATTGCTCTTTTGAATTCATTTCTTTTTAAACTTATTTTAATTTTACTCACCCTGAAGAGACCCACTCACTCTGTGAAAACACTTAATAATAATGTCACATCTGAAAGAAAACCCTTTCAAGCAGAGAGCCTGCATTAGAAGCTGGAGGTGTGGCGTTTGAAAAGGCGTGTAGCCCACAGGGAGGATCCAAAGATGCTATTAAGTGGTGATATGGGAAGTGTATCCAGTGTTTTTGGAGCTTGACCTACACTGGGGACTAAAAGTTTGGATATCTCAGCCCCTGCTGTCCACATTTTGACTTTTCTTTATTAATCCCATAACTTGTGCAAGTGCAGTACTAAATCACTGGAACACATGTTTCCATGGTAAGGGTCATACTTACTTATATCTGCTCTGGGAAAATAAAGTAACCAAATAATAATAATAATAATAATAATAATAATAATAATAATAATAATAATAATAATAATAATAATAATTAGGAAACACTGAAATAATTTAAGCAAACTCTAATTTTAGGAAGCTTGAACACCACAGACATGCCGGCCCCCGTCTGCAGCCTTCATAACTAAAGTAATGAAGGTGCTATATGGACTCAGGGTCCCTCTACAAGACGGGCCACAATGTTACATAATAATGCAGGACCCAGCTGATGTTGTACTGTAGTGGTGCACATTCCCTGTCAAATTTGAAAGTAAGAGAATGACCAAAAATCAATTGCCAAAGAGTGAACCCGGGGCTTCTGCGGTCCCTAGAGGTCTGTGGCTCTGAGGCTTCACTCACTGCTTCAGCAAAGAGGAAAAGTGGGGTAGTGACATGCATTGCCTTTCTAACATTAACCCCTGACTTCCTGTGAGAAAACAATATTCTCCTGCCAGAAAAAAAGATTTGATTTTCTTTTAAATTGTGTGTGTCAGTGAGTCAGGCGTGGGGGCCTGCTGCACCTGCACTGGAAAGTGAAAGAGCTTTCTCTCATTCTGTCTGTGTGTGTGTTCTTTATTATAGCAGCTGTTTATTGCTATAAATCATTTATTTAATCCCTAAATGACTGTATGAATGGCAGGTCAAAAAAGACCCTTATACTCTGATAGTGTACAGCTTTTGGAACGTGGGGTCAGTCGGGGAAAAGTCATCAAATTTCATGCATACAAAATATTTAGGTTTTCTCTGCTGTTAAACTCACAAACAGGTCACTTAAACACCTCATAGGAGCTGTTTGCTCTGGTAAATGTGATGTGTTTTGACTGGACACTGATGGATCTTGAGGCTGAACTGTAAATTTGATGTGCTCTGGTACAGGAGTCAGTAGCTAACCAACCTGCCCCACCTTTTCTTGTGCCTGGACACCACTGCTTAGGGCTGGGCGCTAACCTTGAAATCAATATGACAATGTTAAGGATATTTTATCAAAATATATCATTATATGACAAATGTAAGAAAAATGACACATAGAATAATCAAGCTGCTTCAACAAGAGGCTTCAACTGCTTGAAACGGTCCAAATCAAGACTATTGATACGATCATATCAGCACAATACGATTTTACGATAATATTGAATATCACCGTCCACACTGCAAAAAGTGAAATCTAAGTAAGATGAAATATCTTAAATCAAGGCAATATATACTTGTTTTTTGTCTGACAAGATATTTCTTCTTACNTGAAAAAAAATCACTAAAATGAGGGAAATAATACTTGAAATAAGCAAAATTATCGCCAACAGAACACGAAAATTTCACTTGCCAAGATTTTCTAAAACAAGTAAAAATATCTCGTCTCAAAGAACCCACAAGTATCTTAAAACCAGAACAGCAACACTAAAAACAAGTATATTGTCTAGATATAAAGAAGATTTAAGAATTATTTTCTAATTATGTAGATCATATGTGCTTAAATTTAGCAAATGCTAGTGCCATTGTCTTGAAATAAGGCTATATGGTTAGTAATTATATCTTAAAACCAGTACAGCTACACTAAAAACAAGTACATTTCTAGTTTCTAGTCATACATTTCTCATTTCTAGCAGTGGTACAAGTACATTTATCTTATTTTAAGCACAATATTGTATTGCCTAGTGCTTGACTGACTAGTTTGCTAAGTTTACTGTTTTATGTTCCAAAATGCAAATGTTACACTTTGTTAGTGTTTGTAATGTGTTTGTTCAGAACATGGTGCTTTATGTTGGCAATTGTCACTTTTGTGCTGGTTTTATAGTTTTAACCATTAGTGAGGTGGCTGTTACATTTCTTGACTCCTTTTATTACTGTTAATTTACTTTTTGCTCTTGTCCCCTGTGTTGCATGTCAATGAAGGGTTGACATCACTGAGAGGTGCTTCCCATCTCTGATTCTGCACTACCTGCCACAATGTTATTTTTCTCTTTAAATTTCAGGGAATATAACCTTGTTTCAAGACAATTGTAATAGCACAGGTTGCTAAATTTAAGCACATTTTCCTACATATTGAGAAAATAATTCTTAAATCTTCTTTATATCTAGACAAATGTACTTGTTTTTAGCATAGCTGTACTGGTTTTAAGATATAATGCCTAAACACAGCCTTATTTCAAGACAATGGCACTAGCATTTGCTAAATTTAAGCACATATTTCTATATAATTAGAAAATAATTCTTAAAGCCGTAAACTGTAAGTTTAACACCAACACTTTCAAACTAAATGTAATGTCTTATTGCAGGAAACCAGCAAAACACCTCCTATACAAGTAGCTACACTGTTAATAATATATCAGAAATACAATATAATACAGTAAAGTAACTGAAGTTTCAAGAGTAGTAAGTGCAAAATAAAAACTTGTAGAAAAAACAAGACTTTATTCAACAGTCAAACCCTCAAAAGTGAGTTACACAGCCCTGCAGTCACCAGCTCACCTCTTCCCCCTCTTGTGCATTTCATACACAACAAGTGTTCACATACCCTCTGACATACGGAACCGTGTCGGTCTCAGATAAAAACTCTGTATCCCCAATGCCGTCTGGTTTTTATTATATAAAAACATAAGAGCATCCCCGTGTCTTAGGCTCATAGATAAACAGCGTTGTTTCAGCTGGATGCATGTTGGACATTATCCACAGCTTTGTTAGTTTGTCATTTTGATACTTTGGAGATACACAGTTTTCACTGGACAACAGCAATATGTAAATAAAACAAAGAGACAAGTGTGTGTATCATCTGTATTCACATACACAGTATGTAAGTGCATGTTGAATTTAAATGGATTAGTGTGTCTGTGTGTATGTGCATGTGCAGGGTCCATGATTACACCCTTGATTACAGTGTAACCCAGAGTGCCACCCCCACCCCAAAACCACTGTAACCCAATTCTCCATAGTAGTGAAATAGAAACAGCTCATCAAAGTTCATCGTGTCTCTTCGTTAAATCTTCCCCGTAATTGGTCGCCTGGCTGCCAACAAACATGTTCCAGTTGGCCAGAATCTCCTTCTTGGTTATTTTCTCGTCCTGATGTTTGATCAGCAGATTCCATCCAACATTGGTTTATTGGTTTATGATTGACAGAAAGAGGAGGAGGGGAAACGTGGGGTGATGAAAAACAGGAGTAAGAGAAGACACAGAAAGAAGCTTGTTAATAATTAACCAACAATTAAAGCCCAATTATTTCCACCATGTTAACCAATATAAAGTGATGATCAGTCTGTCTGTCAGTACACTTGTGACCTAACTCTCTACATGTTGTACCTGCCCTACTTTTAGTATTTATTACATTGCAGTGTGGCGGTATGTTGTGTATAGTACATTATACTGTATGTGCAGTATATTACTGTCGGATGTACGGTGTATATACTGGTTTTAGTTCAGTCTCCACTCAGTTTTCATTTTACTCTAGTTAATGATTATTACTTGTGTATTGTTAATGCATTTTGTTTCTTACATCATGCAGTCACACATGGACTGCATTAAATTTAGCTAGGTGTACAACTCAGCTAAGACTTATATTATTGCTGACTATTAAAAGGATAGCTCATTGCATACTTTAAAGGACGGTGTTATTCTATACTTTACTTGTACTTTTCTTACTGCCAACAAATCCCATGACAAGACCAAAGCCAACAATGTGTTAGTCCTCAAATATGTAGTTTCATTTTTAAAAAATAAAAAAAATGCAGTTTCCTAAAACAGCTGCTCGCTGTAGTTTTTATCAAACGTTACTGAAACCGGAGGAAATAGTGCATTTGTTGGGGACTATTTTCAGCAGCGGATTAATCCACATGTGATGCTCTAGTGAGTATTTGGGGCAGCAGGACGGTGTGTGTGTCCAAATAGACTACAGTGGTCTGTGTTCATGGTGATGAAGGAACATGTCGTCCAGTGTGGTTCACTGATGTGTTTTTAAAACACTCATGCTTGCCATGTCATTGGGGATTATTTTTTCCCGTGACATAGCTCATGAATTAAATATATTCTTCAGCTGCCAACTGTTTAGATATTTGAGCATCTTTGAACGCACCATCAAGGAGAGTTTTCACAATTCTCCCTGCTTACAACTGCATGACCGCATACTGAAAATGTAAATTCTAATAAATAAAGTTGACTGAATGTAATGTATTAGATATACAGTACTCTGCTGCGGTGTGTAGCAGAGGGTTTGAGCAGTGGCGGGTCTACCTTGTCGGTGTCTGTCTCATGGATTAAGTGTTTGGCCTCATTGTCAGCATGGTCAACCTCTCCCGGCAAAATCCAGTGGGCCACCTCGCCAGCATCCAGGTAGCCATCCTGCACAACACACCACTGTATTACTGAGGAAGTGACAGGCACACTGGAGTCACTCAGGAATCAACATGTGAAAGCAGAAGAACGGTGAAGCTGGAAAGCTAAGCAACCAACTGAAACTGAAGCGTGTCATTGTTCACAGGAGAGAGAAGACAAAGGATTTGGAAGTGTGATCCGCAGTACAACAACAGAAAAGAAAAGCTGATAAGCTGATATGACAGCAGCTGCTGGAGGCAGTCAGATGGAAGAAGCGTCTGAGCGGAACTGATGGAGAACCAAGTTTTAGTTGGTTTCAGGGCTGTAAAGTTTTCTCACTCCAGCTGTGACAGAGGAAGAATATTTGCATTTCTGGTTCAATATGTGTGTTGGTGGTTAGTAACACTGAGCCTGCGAAAACAGTTATCTAATGTCTTCTGTGGCTCTGGAGGAGCTTTGTCATGACAAGAACCCTGATTATGTCGTGGTGATGCCATCAGGGTAATCTTAGCTTGGGCTCGGAGACTACACATTTATAACAGAAAGCCTTCGTTACAAACTGGGGCTGTGGAGTTTGATAGATGAGGCCATTTACCAGGTAGGGAGGGTCTCATAAAAGAAGCTTTCCAGTTGCATTACAGGAAACGCAGGATCCACTGCTTTTTGAGCGTAAGCCGTACTTGGTACTGCTGGGCGATACAACATACAGTATAAATAATATCTGGATATTTTAGGCTATGCCGAGATATATGATATATATCTCAAAATACACATTTTCTTGAAAATAACATACAGTGGCCAAGGCCTTGATTTAGCTCACCTGCGGAGGACAGACAGTACAAGGCCTTTATTTTGAAGCAGGCTTATATTAAAGACAGGCCTCTGTTTAATCAGTATATTTGATTACGTTTTATTATGAAGCCTCCTTGTTTTCTGATCTGCTCCTGTTTTGTCCTGTTAAAGTTTCTGCATTATGCTGTTAAAACAAACACTTCCTGTATCTGTTTCAAATTAAAAGCCGTCTGGCGTTTATGTGACATTATTATGACAGAATCCCTTCATTTCCTTACAAAGCTTTTATTGTGAAACATTTGCAGGACCGTGTTGTGGAACATTCAGTGACTCTCACTGTTCCCATACTGTACTTCAAATGTAGCTGCTGCCATCTTGTGGTGCTTGTACATTATACACTATCTTTTATATAGCTTGATGCATTCTTCGTTCTGCACTGGGTGCTGTTTTACGTGATGGAATAGATTCGTGGTACTGCGACCTTTAGTAGCGATCGTTTTGCAGCATATTTTGCAGAGGATAGTCATTTGTTTCACATTCGAACCCCCTCCATCTGATCAACCCGCTGTTATTCTTTTTTGGGAATTAATTCTTCTGTTGGCACCTCTGTTTCGTGATCTTAATTTTGAACTGACTAACAGGACAATGGTGGGCTGCTTAATTAGTTTGGCGTGTGTGGGAGAGGGAGAGCGAGTCTCCTGCATTTAAACGCCGCCTCCTTTTAATGCCTTGTGCTAGTACCAGGGACTAAAAGTTAGGATATCTTGGCTTCTGCTGCAAAGATTTTGATCTTTCTTTTATTAATCTGTCTCTCACAAGTCCCCCAAATTATGGGAGTTCAAGACTAAATAGCTGGAGTTTACCTTTAAACCTGCAATAACTGATTGTTTTGACCACTTGATTTTTTTGGCAACAGAAACAAGTTGTGAACACAACACTGACATATCATGACCTTTAAGTTGATATGTTGAACTTGTTGGCAAACAGTTACTTATTTCCACATCCAGCAGTTACAACATGATCATTCATGTGGAGTGGTGTTTGTGTCACCTGATGAATGGAAGTCCAATACTATACTCACTCTTAGCTCAGTTTTTAGTCTCCACCGACTCCTGAGGGAAGTATCTGGCTCTTTAGCTGCTAAATGCTCCACTATGTTCACCAGCAGTCACTCTGACCAGTTGAGAAAATAACCAAAAATTATTAAGCACTCCAATTTTGAATAGCCGAGCAGCTTTTACCTTGTTGGCATCTCTGAACTCTGAGAAATGTTTCCTCTCGGTCTGGACCCAGTCCGGCTCACTCTCCCCGTTCTCTGGTGAGTACATGTCACCTGTGGACAGCAGCAGTACGCACACATTTAGGACAGATCGCCTCCAGGTCAGGAGTGGAGGCCGTAGTCGGTCGGAGTCACCTACCAATGTATTCATCCAAGTTGACCTTGCCGTCCCCGTTCTTATCAATGTCGTCCAACGTTTCCTAAATGAGAAAATGATATAGTTCTCATAGTGGTCCGATCCTGCTGCTACAGAGAAGTCAATGTGATAAAAAGTAACTGGTATATAAACGAGCATTCCGGGCAAACATTCTCTGCACCAACATGTAAAGCCAGTCCATCCAGCAGATGCTGAGATATTTTAGTCAGGACCAAAGTGGTGGACTGACCACTGACACTGCCATCCATAGAGCCGCATAGCTATAAATACTTCTCATCAAAGTGGTTAGAGAGTAGATTCTACCTGCACTACCACGTCTTTCATGTAATCAAACTCCTCAGGGTGAAGGAAGGCAGTGAACTCCTCATGCGTGGCGATACCGTCACCGTCTCGGTCAGCCGCCTTGAAGCGCCTTTCGTCCCGGGTGAGCATGGACTTATAGGTGGTCTTGTCTTCAATGTCATCAAACTCCTCATCTGAAAAAGAAAGCTTTTTCAGCACTACTACACGCCGTGTTTCCTGAAGCATTTCTGACACCCTCCATTCCTAACAGGGCCTTTTCTGTGTACAAGTCACTGTTAAAGTGCTCAGAAAAATGGAAATCTGAACATCAAACTCCATCTGCTGAAGAAGATCATGCGATATGATTGAAAGCTCCAGAACAGCTAATGAATGGAGCTTGTTTTGCTAACTTTTTTGCAGTTGTGCCTGAAAGTTCATTCTCGACGTTGGGATAAGCATATGTGACCAAATAATCTCAACTCAAGACACATGAGCCAGTTCCATTTGCTGAGACAGAGGTTGAAAGCTACAAAAAAAGCAAGTAAGTGGGCCTTTGAGTTGAGATTATTTTGTCACATATTTTTGTCTGAAGTGCGACTATTCAAGTGGGAACATATGTGTCTGTCTATACTGTCCTCCAAGCTGCTTCATGGCAGCACTAAAATCAGTTTCAAGGACACAAAGAAGGAGGAGGAAAGAAAAGGAGGTGGTAAAGGAAGAAATAAAGAATGGTAAAGAAAGGAAAAAAGGGAGGAGAAAGAGTTGGACAAGTGAAGGTACACCATTCACACAGACATTTACCCAGATAGTAGCCGTAGGTGGTGTTTTTGTACTCCTCCCAGCCTATCTTGCCATCTTGGTTCTTGTCGTAGTCCTTCCAGTGTTTGTTCACATTCTCCTCGATGTACCTCCTCTGCCGGTGTTTGATCCAATAGTGCAGCTCTGCGTGGCTGATGTAACCATCCTTGTCAGTGTCAATGCGGTCCACAATCTTCCTGTGAGGAGAGATGGGGGTCAAGGTTATGGAGCAGGTTGACTGAAATCATCTGCTCCATCTATGCTTTTGGACATAAAACCCCCACAGTCTGAGCTACACACACCCCGACAGACTGCTGCTAAGACGGGTCAGCTAAGAGTATGCTGAGGGTCAGTAAGACCTACCCTAATTTGTCTTTGCTCTCCTCGGGGGTCAGCTGGTCAAAGGTCTTGGCCTCCTCCTTGCCCAGGAAGGCCTCGTGGTCGTACTGGAAGCCGTGAGCATCGTCGTGGGCGTGGTCGCTCAGATCGGCGTGGTGATGAATGCGCTTCTCCTGAGCGGGCACAGCAAAGGCAACAGCAGCCAGAACGCAGAGGGATGCTAGGGACTGCAACAGCATCATAGCTGACTGGTGGGGGCTGGGGTGGAGACAGACAGGATCAGAATATAAGAAACAAAGAAAACTGAGAAGATAGAAGAGAGCATGGAGGGTGGCACAGGCAGAAAATACAAGCTGCTCTGTAGAGAACAGAACTTTATTGTCCTCCAAAGTGAAAACTGTCTTTTGCTCACTAAAACATACCAACAGCATGAACATATAACAGAAAGACAAATATGGCGAAAGGAGTAAACATAAATAACATACTATAACAGGATAAAACATTATGACATAAAGAACATACTGCAGAGCAGGGTTCGCAGGCTCCAGCCCACAGCGCCTCCCCAAGGTCAGAGTCTCAGACTGAGGGAATAAAGGCGGAGCAGCGTCTCCTGGCAGCTCTCCTCCTCACAGGAGCATGCTCTTACTGAAACTTCTGGAAGGACTGTCTGAGACTACTGAGGAGATCCCATGGTCTGTGCATTTCTTTACACAACTTTAAATAAGTCTGGTATTTTCACTGACGTAGACAGCAGCCAGAACTGAACCAAGATATTTGAAACTACCACACATTCAAGTCCAGCAGGCCCTGCTATGAAATCCTGCTCGGCACAAATACTCATGTCTTGAGTCTCACACACATCCATCTCCAATGTGCACCTATCCATATGATGTTTGCCGTAGAAGGCCAGCTAAGACCATGTAAGCCCTGCTCTCTAATCATACATCCATATTCATATAGTACAGGAGCAAGAGCTGATCCTTGAGGAACACCTGGACTTCCACTGACAGAGACTCTGGTTGAAAATCCAGTTAACCCTGAGATGATGAAGTTAAAGGCTGACATGTTCTCTCATTAACACTCAAACTGATAACATTTCATGAAATCACAGACACAGTACAGCAGAGATCAGCCCTGCAGTCTGCATGTCCCCCATCATTACAGACTGTCAGGCTGCTGGAAGTGGATCAGCACCTCCAGCAGCACACAGAACAACAAACTGGGTTCTTCTAATACAACTTTTTACAGATAACACAAAAAGGAACTCACCAGTTTGTTGGCAGCTTCTCGCGACACCTCCCTTTGTAGTTCGTGAACAGTCCGCGTTGGCACTCTGTACCTTTAAATAACAGCGTCAGAGAGGCGGGCCCTGTTTTCAGCTACCCAATCACTTTCGCCCTAAAGGGGACTCCAACCAATAAAAAGTAGGACACTTTATACTTACTTTAGGATAACTTCTTATTGGCTGTTAACCGCCACGTTGTCACGCAAAAGCGCACCGCTGTATGACTGCGATAAAAAAAAGGGTCTTTTAACGGGTCTGGGAACAGTTACGGTCGTGGATGTATCCATGGTTACGGTACGGTCACGTTCGGTGGGTGTGCACTGAGAGAGAGAGTTTCTGTCTGATCATCTGAAAGGATGGAACAGATTTCTCTCCATCTTTGATTAAAAAGATATGTTGTTTAATGTTTATGTTGACTGTGTTGTATGTTCAGTGTTATCCAGCGTGTCATGAACTTAAACTTCCTTATATCAGTGGATTCATCACAATCAGAATCAAGTTTATTGACAAGTAGGTTTGCACATAGATGGGATTTGACGGAAAAGGTGATTGCAAGTACTGTGAGTCAGAAGCATAGCTTAAATATAAAAATAGACAATAAAAATATGAAAAATATTATAAAATAAAGATATAGACAATATGTACAATATGACTGTTTTAACAGTTCTTTCATTTAAATGAAAGAACTGTACAGATTTATGTGGGAATGTTCAAAAGTTCACAGTATTTAAAGTCAGCTGAAGAATAAAGAATATTTGCAATGAGCAAAGATAAAGTCCAAAAGATGTGCGTTAATGTAACATATTGAGTCAGGTGTGTACGTTAATGTGAGGTGTAGTGGGGGAGGTGGGTATAGAGTCAGTGTCAGTAGGGGTCCCGGGCCTTGTTGATGAGGCCAGCTGCAGATGGGAAGAAACTGTTCTTATGGTGTGAGGTTTTGGTCCTGATGGACCGCAGCCTCCTGCCAGAGGGGAGTGACTCAAACAGTTTGTGTCCGGGGTGGGAGGGGTCGGCCACAATATTCCCTGCACGCCTCAGGGTCCTGGAAGCATACAGGTCCTGGAGAGATGGGAGATTGTAGTCAATCACCTTCTCAGCGAGCGAATGATACGCTGCAGCCTGCCCTTGTTCTTAACAGTAGCAGCAGTGTACCAGATGGTGATGGAGGAGGTGAGGATGAACTCCATGATGGTGGTGTAGAAGTGCACCATCATTGTCTTTGGCAGGTTGAACTTCTTCAGCTGCCGCAGGAAGTACATCCTCTGCTGAGCTTTCTTGGTGAGGGAGCTGATGTTCAGCTCCCACTTGAGGTCCTGGGTGATGATGGTCCCCAGGAAGCTCCACAGTGTCAACTGAAGAGTCACACAGGCTGATGGGGGCGGGTGGGGCTGGGTTCCTCCTGTAGTCCACAATCATCTCCACTGTCTTTAGAGCGTTGAGCTCCAGGTTGTTCCAACTGCACCAGGTCACCAGATGGTCAATCTCCCACCTGTCGGCGGACTCATCCCCATCAGAGATGAGTCCACTGAGGGTGGTGTCGTCCGCAAACTTCAGAAGCTTGACGGACTGATGACTAGACGTGCAGCTGTTGGTGTACAGGGAGAAGAGTAGAGGAGAAAGGATACAGCCTTGAGGGGATCCAGTGCTGATGGTCCTGGAGTCTGAGACATGTTTCCTCAGCTTCACATGCCGCCTCCTGTCAGACAGGAAGTCTGTGATCCACCTGCAGGTGGAGTCCGGCATGTTCAGCTGGGAGAGCTTGTACTGTAGCAGAGCTGGGATGATTGTACTGAAAGTCCACAAACATGATCCTAGCATAGGTTCCTGAGGACTCCAGGTGCTGGAGGATGAAGTGGAGGGCCATGTTTACTGCATTGTCTACAGACCTGTTGGCTAGGTGAACTGCAGGAGGTCCAGGTGTGGGTCAGTAATGGCTGTGAAGTGAGAAAGCACAAGGCGCTCAAATTACTTCATAACCATAGAGGTCAGGGCGATGGGTCTGTAGTCGTTAAGTCCTATGGTCCTTGGTTTTTTGGGGACGGGGATGATGGTGGAGGTCTTGAAGCATACTGGTACATGGCGTGTCTCCAGTGAGGTGTTAAAAATGGCAACTTGTTGTCCTGGAAGTAGCCTAGTGTCCAATGAGTTTGATAAAGTGGCTTAAAAGAGGAGGTTGATTTGGATGCTGATTTAATTAAATTTCTGATTGTGCAGTCTTGGCAAAGGTATGTGGTCCTTGTATGCTTTATAATTGCAGATGTTTTATTGGTGGACAAATAAGTGCAAGTAGATCATTGTTGAAACTCAGTGGAAAAACCTCCAAACCATTTTGAACCATCTAATTGTTACTGCAGGAAGTCCTGCTGCCACAGGTACAGGGGAGTCGAGATGAATTAGAGAAACAAAAGCGATGATACTGTTATATACACTCCCCTCCAAAAGTATTGGAACAGTGAGGCCAGTTCCTGTATTTTTGCTGTAGACTGAAAACATTTGGGTTTGACATCAAAAGATGAATATGAGACAAGAGATCAACATTTCAGCTTTTATTTCCAGGTATTTACATCTGGATCTGATACACAACTTNGGTCACCAGATGGTCAATCTCCCACCTGTAGGCGGACTCATCCCCACCAGAGATGAGTCCAATGAGGGTGGTGTCGTCCGCAAACTTCAGGAGCTTGACGGACTGATGACTGGAGGTGCAGCTGTTGGCCTACATGTCAGTTCTAAAACCACCAACAACTGTTGGGACACAGAAGGCCATGGTGAATTGTGGGATAAGAAATATGTTGTGTCCTTGAAATAGTTATCAGACAGAAACCATTCAACATAATATCTCTCTTCTGTACAGCAGACCTGCCTGCCTCTAGATAACTTCATGTCTTTATCAATAATATTGCTCCTCTCAGTTATTTACTGTCATGACTGTCATGAACTGTAAAACTGTATGATTGGTCCTGTATAGGCCTACTGTTTATTATGTGGAAATGAAATAAAACCAACAAAACACCCGAGCTTGATCAAGACTAGGGCTGCAACTAACGATTGTTTTCATTATCAATTAATCTGTCGATTATCTTCTCGATTAATCGATTAGTTGTTTGGTCAATAAAATGTCAGAAAATGGTGAAAAATGTTGATCACTGTTTCCCAAAGTCCAAGGTGACGTCCTCAAATGTCTTGTTTTGTCCACAACCCAAAGATATTCAGTTTACTGTCANAGAGGACTAAAGAAACCAGAAAATATTCACATTTGAGAAGCTGAAATCAAAGAATTTGGACACTTTTTCTTAAAAAAAATGACTCAAAATGATTAATCGATTTTCAAAATAGTTGGCGATTAATTTAATAGCTGACAACTAATCGATTAATCGACTAAT
>NTHP01000383.1:808608-834705 GCA_003416845.1 Oplegnathus fasciatus | reverse complement strand
CAACCTCCACCTAAAGCCAGCAACCTGCAGCTTCCTCCGCCTGCAGATTCTTGCAGACAGCTGCAGCCAAAACCTCCACCTACAACCTCTGTCAGTAACCTGCTGCTGCCACCTCCGCCTGCAGAGTCTTGCAGACAGCTGAGGCCTGGACCTCCACCTGCAGCCTCTGCCAGCAACCTGCAGCTTCCTCCGCCTGCAGATTCTTGCAGACAGCTGCAGCCAAAACCTCCACCTACAACCTCTGTCAGTAACCTGCTGCTGCCACCTCCGCCTGCAGAGTCTTGCAGACAGCTGAGGCCTGGACCTCCACCTGCAGCCTCTGCCAGCAACCTGCAGCTTCCTCCATCTGCAGATTCTTGCAGACAGCTAAAGCCCAAACCTCCACCCTCAGCCTCTGCCAGCCACCTGTAACTTCCTCCACCTGCAGATTCTGGCAGACAGCAAAACGCCTGAACCTCCACCTGCAGCCTCTGCCAGAAACATCCACTGCAACCTCCATCTGCAGATTCTTGCAGACAGTTGCAGCCCGAACCTCCACCTCTAGCCTCTTCCAGCAACCTGCAGTTTCCTCCACCTGCAGAGTTTGGAAGATAGCTGCATCACCAACCTCCACCTACAGCTTCTACCAGCAACCTGCAGCCACCTCCACCTATAGTTTCTGGCAGATGGCTGCAGCCAAAACCTTGACCTACAGCATCTGCCAGTAACCTGCAGCTTCCTCCACCTGCAGAATCTGGCAGACAGCAAAATGCCTGAACCTCCAACTACAGCTTCTACCAGTAACCTGCAGCTTCCTCTACCTGCAGGTCAACTCCTCCTACAGCCTGGGCCGGCAACCTGCAGTCCCTGCCTCAGTCTGCAGTTTCTGGCAAATAGCAAAGCCAAGACCTCCACCTGCAGCTTCTGCCAGCATCCTGCAGCCACTGCCTCAGTCTGCTGATTGTGGCAGATAGCAAAGACATGACCTCCACCATCAGTCTTTTCCAGCAACCTGCCCTGCCGCCTCCACTTGAAGAATTCCAGAGGACTTCAGAAAGCCACAGCTTGAACCTCCACCTACAGCCTCTGCCAACTGCTTGCACTGCCAACTCCACCTGCAGATTCTTGCGCAAATCTCCACCTCCAGCCTCAACCAGCAAACTGCACTGCCGCATCCACCTGCAGAATTCTGCAGACAACCGCATCTTCCAGCAGCCTGTAAAGCTGCCTCCACCTGATGATTCATGCAGAAAGATGAAGCGCGAGCCCCCACCTTCAGCCTCCGCCACCAACCTGCAGCCTACGCCTCCACCTGCAGAATATGGCAGAGAGATGCAGACCTAACCTCCACCTACAGCTGTACTGCTCCTGCTTGTAGCTATACTAACAACAAACTATAGCCTCTGCCTCAATCTGTTCACTCTGGCAGAGATACGTCTCCTGATCCTCCACCTACATCCTCTGCTTGCCAACTGAAGATCCATACTCCACCTGAAACCTCTGCACCTATTGCTTCTTCCAGCCCAAAGTAACCATCTGCTTCTCCACCCACCGCCTGCAGCCTCTGCCAGCATCAGCCTCCACCTGCAGCTCTTGCCAGATGTGTACAACCTTAGCCTCCACATCCACAGCACCCACCAGTCAGCTGTGGTCTCAGCCTTCACCTGCTGCTTCTGGTAGCCAGCTACATCCCCAGCCACTGCCTTCAGCCTCTGCCAACCAGTTCCAGCCTCACACTCTACTTACAGTCTCTTTCAGGCACCTGCAGCTTCACTGTCTGCCTGCCTCTGACACTCAAATGCAGCTCCACCCTTCACTTAAAGCCTTTGGCAGCCACCATTTTCCTGAAAACTTCTAACAGATGTCAACCAGATGCAGCCCCAACTCCCACCTACAGTCTTCAGCACCCAAATACAAGCTGCAGCCCCAAATCAATTAGTATGTATAAAGAGTCACATAGTTGCAATATTCAATGAAGATTAGCACCAGGTTGCTTTATTTTTCTCAAACATTATGGCTGTTGTTTCCCATTTCAGGTACCCTGCTTTCGGTAACCTCCTGTCACTATTTCTTCTGCCGCAAAGTTTCTCACTCTGTTTTATTTGACTGTCTTTCACAGGCCACACCTCCCTTGGACTCGCACTCAAAAATCCTGACAGGATCAGCCTTGTGTTTGTTGTAGCCACCATCTAAAGCCCAGTGGTTGCCAAGGGGAGCATCTGCGGGGAAATGAGTGTTTTTCCCACAGAGTGCCAAGTTGATGTGAAAGCTGGTGGTAAGGCTGAGATTCATGTACACATTTGCTTTTAATTGCTTTTAATTTTTAATTTTTTGACAACCTGACTTTTACTGTTGCTCATTTAAGCTGATGACAACAACCAAGTGTAAAAAATGACTGGTGAAAGATCTAAACTAGACATAATGACACAATTTCAGCTAATCAACTTTTTCATGCATTTCAGAAATGATCAAGCCTAGTTTGGTTATATTATTTCTTCCTTCTGCAGGAAACTATATCCAGAGCTCTGCCAAGGTTTTGTGGATGTGACCATTTCCACTGTCTTCACTTTCAACAGCAGCGGTGAATCCTCATCTGCTTCCTTTCACCTTATTCGTCCACCTCCACCTCTTTAACCATCAACTTCTGCTCCTCTCCCCAAGTGACAGCCCCTTTGCGCTTACACTCAAAACCCAAGTTTAAGGCCACCTCATCAAGTCCTTGACCTTTGACCTCTCAATTGCTGGGAGGAAAGAGAAAACAGAACTCCTTTAAGAGGATCAATAAAGTATCAGCCTGCATTATTCTGTTCTCAATGAATTCTTAAAAATACCCAGCTGAAGACAGGTTGATGTTTTATTTGTCATTTATTTGTCATTAGAACAAAGCATGTTGTGTGAAAGCATTTTCCTTTTGCCCCAGATCCTCCGTTTGTGAAGAACTGCCTTAAAGTTTGTGTTTAATTTCTGTTTTATGAAAAGCAAGGCTGTAACTGTAAAGTGTTGTCAACAAGTGTGTGGACTGTGTGTGGACTGTATTTGTGAACTGTTGAAATAAAAGCGGAGTAGACTGTACAAAGAGTATGTTTAAATTATTATAATTTATATTGTATATTCTAAAACTGAAACTGGTTTGACACTATAAGCGACATGTTAGTTTATATAACGCTAAAAATGATGAAGACTAAAAGTATTCATACTTCTTACACTGGTCTTGTAAACAAACAGTGTCAGATATTTTATTACCAAAGAAAAGTCAGAGCACAGTCAGAGGCCACAAAGAAGTCACAGTATACAGACACAGGTTTTCATCTCCTCACTGACAATAAATATAATCAATGAAAATGATCAATTCTTGATATTTGTGTTTTATTTTGGTAAAGATTTTTTTTTTGGTTTAACAAAACTGTCAAACTCAAATTTCCTTTATTGAACCGAAGTTCATATGTGTATTTGTTTAGATCTGATTACTTGATTTAACTGTTTACGTCGTCCTCAGGATGTGTCCTGAACTCTGTCACAGATCTCAGGACTTTTAAGCAAATCTTCAATCCCCGTTCTCTGGACAATTCAAATGAGTTCTGTGGTGTCAGCAGGATTAATACAAGGACTTCTCAGTTTATTCATCACATAGCCTAAGCAGCCATACTACACACAGCATTTACATTAGAGGCACTACTGTGCACAACATCTACATGTATGTGACAAACTGAAAGCAACTTTATCAATTCAGTTAAAACATATCAAGTAAAGAGAGAAACAGTTTTTTGTTCTACAACTTTTAGCCCACAGATATAATGATCTAATACAAATTGTGAAGACGGAACACACTGATGGGCAGGGCAGGAAGAAGAACTCACATCCTTTATGTAAGTAAAAGTAGCAATACCCCAATGTTTAAGTTCTCTGTTACAAGTAAAAGTCCTTCATTCAAAGGTCTACTTGAATAAAAGTCTTTTATAAAATGATGGCAAAGACTGTAAAATCTGGGAAATAGATACAGTAAGAATGTATGTGTTCTATGTGCTCTAGGGTCGCTGGTAGCTGTTCTTTACCTCTGAAAATTCAGGCTTGCACAATATATATCCTTAGACATTGATATCACCAGGAGGCTATTAAAATGATCATCGGTTTAGTAGAATATGGACAGACAGAAAGGTTTCAGGACAGAGGGTCCTGACACTTGTAGAAACCACTTCACATTGTAGCTTTCACATAAACTATTGTTGTAAAATATTCCGGATGTTTAACATATTGATGTTTGCATTCAAGAAATAGCAACAATCATGAGACAAGTCAGAAATGCCAAGAAATGTAAGCAAAAAGTACCTGAAACATCATCTTCAAAAAGAAGTTCTGAAGTTGAGTTTTAGGTTCTGAAGGTTTAAAAATGTCAAATCCTGTCAAATAAGAGAACACTCATCCAGAGTCTGTATGTAAAGAAATCGTAATGATAGATGATGCAATTTAAGACATTAAAACAGTAAGAACATTTTCATTAAATGTACCAATTACTGTTTAAATGAATACATAATTAATAATTACTTAATTCTATTGAGAAAATCTTTTAAAGCATGATTTGATTGATTGAGCAGATGAGTTTATCTTTTTCATTGTGTGATACTAATTTCTCTACAAAATGCAATTCATGTGGTTGCAGAAAATGTCCCAAATGTCTCAAAAATTTCCCATTACTGGCTCAGGAATGAGGCCATATCAGCAGTGTGTGTGCGGTGGTGTTGGTCAAGGGGGAAATCTGACCTGATGGTGATGCTAAACAACCTAAACACTTTCTCTTACAGGTCTGTACTTCCTGAATAATGTGCTAATAGACGTTCCCTGTGACAGTACTAGTACTATTTAATGGGGACAGTGTTCAATTGGTACACTTCCAAATACCACACGTGCAACACTGTGTGCTACTGTGTATACTTTGCACATTCCTTGTATTCCTAGAATATAGATTCCAATAATAAATGAATAAATTAATATTTACTTGGGTTTAAATGGAGGTTTTCTTTCGATGAAGTTCCCATTATCCCTGTAACATTAACATTCATTTGTTAGATTACATATATGCTTAGATTACTAAACTGGACTACTTACGCGATGTCACTGAAAACTCTGGAAACAGCTTGTAAGTGGAACTTTATTGTTGTCAAACTACAGTTCCCAAAGTCAAAAATGAGCGTTCACACTCAAGAAATAAGAACTCTACTAAGTTACTCAAAACTGCATTTATTGTTTTCACAGTACATGGACAGAATGGTTTATAGACAACAACAGTTAGAGCCATCTAAAATAATTACATCAATAATCATCTATCTCAGATCACAAGTGCAAAGAGTTAATGTTTAAAGAAGGTCGTCATGGATACTCTATGTAATACTGACCGACAACAAGGAGACAGGCACTGTTGTCATCATCCCCATCGTATTGCTCAGCCTCGACACCGTACAACCCTTCTGACTTCATTAAAATGTATGTTTAGGACAAACTGACCCTGTGGACTATGTGGAAGTAAACACTTTACATGAGGCTCACTGGATATCATTTCTGCAACATGAATGTAGAAAGATGGAAATATATTCATATATATATATTCATATTAGATTGCAGTAAGTTAATAATTAGAAAGAAATGCGTGCGGTAACACTTTTTTATGAACTGCTACACATTCCTAACACTTGCCTAAAAGCTCCATGGAACATTCACAGACACTGATGAGGGTCTGAGGTGTTCCACAGAATCAGCAGAGCATCGGCTGGAGCAGATTTACAGAATAAAAAGAGTATTTCCACAAGTATTTATAAAATCCGGGCTGTAAAGTAAAGAGACTTTATGTACTACATCTTTATATTACCCATGATCTGCTGTGTTTACAGAGCACCCTGTTCGATAGGCCTGTGCTTTAAAATTCAACTTTTACAGCTACAGTTTGGTAACAAGCCCTGTTTGGGTCCGTCTCGTCCACTGTGTGGGAAACAACCCCGGCCGTGTGCTGCTCTTTAGTGGAGGTGGGGAAGTTAACCAGACGTACATTTGCCAAACCAACGAGTTAGTCCTCATCCTTCAAGTGTTTTCTCTTGTAAAGAAAATACTGTTTGAAAACACTTCCAATAATGAATTACTCTCACCTCTGTGTTGCCCCTTGTGTCCGTTGGTTGGACTGTGGCTCTGACCACCTGTCAAATACCAGTGGATGTTTTCTGCCCTCTGACCTCAGGGGGCAGTAATGAGCCCATTACGGCCTGGTGCACCACAGTGAGGCTAAGAAGACGCCACATTCAAAAACTTACTTGGGCAAGCGACACAAAAGTGAGATTTCTGCTTTATTGGAAGTGTTTTAAAAGTGTAGTCTGAAGTGAGGCGTTTTCAGTGGATGAGACAGTTCCAAACGGGGTTAGTGACGAGCCTGATTGGCTACCTGCTGTCATCAACTACTGTAATAACTAAACAAGGTGGACAGCAGCAGTTGTCCACAATGTCTGAGATTTGTAGTGTTTTAGTGTTTGTCGGGCCATTGTTCTTAATGTTTGTGTTTTACAGTTTGTAGCGCATTTCCTTAACGTTTGTGCTTTTGTTTATGGATGTGTTTTGTCCTTAGGGGCCACCGTAGTCATCTATATGACAAACAGCGATGCTTCATTTACTGACGCTATCTGTCACAAATGACAGGAGTCAAATATAAAATCAGAACCAAGTGAGAAGTGAAAATGAAAAGAAAATGAGTTTTCAGAAATAAATGTGGCAACTGATATGAAGCTCTTGTTCAAGAGTAAAGTGAATGTGTTCAGAATTTTTGTTCACTTGAGGTTACCAAAACAAGAAAAGAAACTAAATATCAGCACATTTAAGTGACATGCAGGCACTAACTCATCTATGACATTTTCGTGGTCCATTTAAGATTCACATTTTTCTGGGCTACAACATTTCAAGCTGAAAAGTCATTCCTATTAAGAGCAACACAACAGTCAGAATCATAACAAGGACGTTTCTAATGGACAGCATTAAATGACATGCAGGCTGACATCTTAGCTTCATCGTGTGTTCCTGCATAGAGTCATCACTGACTGTATTCAGGTGACCGTCTGCCTTTTTCAAACACATATACAGACTAACAATAATCACTTCAGAGATGGCGAGTCAGGCAGTGGGATGATGTCGGCACATGAGCACTAAAAGAAGCCGTACGCAACACTTTGTTCTGAGCCGTTAAGTGAGGTTAATTAGGAGTCTTATTTACACGTATCTAATGCTGTGCTACCTGTTACAGGAACAGACCCACATGTTTAGCCTGGTTCCAATCTCAGGCAGTAAAGGGTGTGAAAACAGAAGGTGCTAGATTTGCTGACGTGATCTGTCATGACTTCATCCAGAGTACTGCTAAGTCAGGTCAGCCTACACATAAGAACATGAATCCAGATGAGAAAGACTCTGGAGTCTGAAGTCATTTCAATTGATTTTACAGAAACATTCTGTTACTGCGACAGTATCCGCTGTTCTGGATGGTTTCTATGGTGATGTTTTGTTTTTTTTTTTTATCAGAGGATGAGGACATCATCATTATCATTTCTGGCTAAGGAGATGAAGATTGGTCAGTTTTCACTGTTATAAACTCAACTGGCCCTGGATCTGGCTTTAAGGGATATCTGTGTGCGTTATAGTGTGGATTGTGCTTATCATGACATGGACTGTCAGGAGTTTCCCTCCCTCCATTCTGGATTAACTCAGGCTCATGTAGTGTCAGTCAGGTTCCTTCAGGGTCTGGACTTATTTGTGCTGGGCCAACACGTCATTCAATATGTTGAGGAAGATGTGAACATGGTAGTCCTTGAAAACCAGTGATGGACGGAAACGGATGGATCGATCCCCACACCCTCCAAGGAGGACACCTGTCGATGACAAACGCTGTTATTATATATCCACACCGCTCAATGACGATCTCTCATCCACCTTCACGTGAGCGTTGGTGGTTAAAACACAGAGCCAATCAAACATGTTCACACAAGGCGGATCAAGCGCAAAAAAAAAGTAATTTTTCTCTGAAACGGCAAGACATAAAACTATAGTTTTCACACAGAATACAGAAAACGCTTTAGGCTTTCCAAATACCCAGCTCCCATTGGTCGTTGATATCGTGGAGAGAAAACAGTCATTACAGCACGTGAAAAGGAGTTCTGTGAATCTGCACTCGATAGCTCTTCCTCAACGACCGGATGTGAGTCTCAGTAAACTGAATCTGAATTGTGAGAAGTGAATGTGGAAGTATAAGTATATGTGGATCAAATACAGTTTCACAGCAACTGAATTCAATTTCATAATTAGCTTCAATATTATTGGAATTCAGTTTCAAACTAATAAATTATTCAAATGATGCTACTGTGCTAGTAGGTAAGTAAGTACACATAGAAGTGTCATTATTTACTCTGGCTGTGGTGAGCCAGGATAGGACAATCAGTGGAGCACCCTTTAGTTGTGCCGTGCTCATTGTATTGTCAGTGCATCCCCACAGCAGGGCCACACCGTGACCACCCACACCCTAAACCACTCAAAACAAGAGGGTGCACAATGAATGAATGGCAGCCCCACAGATAAGAAGAGAAGAATGAATGGTGGCGTGCTTCATACCTTTGTCCCTGGCCTTGAGCAGGATGCTGTTGCGTGTTGCATCATCACAGATATCGATGGCACAGAAGGTCCCCTGTCCTCGAGCTCGGCTCAATATGCCGGGGTACTGAGCCTGGGGACCAGATGCATGCAGTTCATGTTCACACACATTTAGGTCATGTTCATGCCAAGCGTGATCTGTGTTATTTATAGTCAGCCTGTTTATGACTGAGAACATTAAAATGCAGTATGGTCAGACATGATCAGTGATTTACAACCACAAGCCCACAGTGGTCTCACACACACAGAGATGTTTAAGGGATAGCAGCCGCAGTATAACATCCCGGGGGGTTAGGGATGGGTATTGATTCTACTACTCTTATCAATACTCCTTATCCGTCCGGTGCTTTATTAATATTTATATCAGTTCTTTTGAAAAATAATGAATTCAGAACAGGATTAGAAATATTTATATATTTAATATAACAAAATATTCTAAAGCGGCAACAGCAAAGTTGCTATATAAACTCAATATTATATTTACAATACAAATGTATATTATATTCTTGACACTAAAACACGGAGTACATGTTAAAAATGCGTAACAGAGAAATCAGTCACTATCATTCATCCTGTCCTCTGCTGCCAGTAGTTCTTTAGGGACAGTAAATCAGCCTAGAGTCAACACTGAGTCAAGATGAGGTGAAGGAGGGAGTGAACAACACATACAGTACAGACAGTACATATCGCATTACTCATGCTGTTATGTTATTCATGCTTAGCTGAAGCGGGTCACTTAAATTTGGGTGGTCTGAACCTAAACAAATGATACACAAAAATTAGTAAAAAAGTAAAATTTCCACAAGTTTGGATCAAATAAAACAAACTGCACCTTTACATGTGCACACCCACACACACACACAAACACACAAACACACTACCTGGAGCTCATAAAGGCCGTTTAGCAAGGCTTTCCCAGAGCGGGTCACTTCCTCCAGAAGGTTTTCTCTGCGAATCACATTGAGAACTTCAACCAGGAGCAAGTTCTTTGATGGGTCACCCATCCACGTATTAAAGATACGGTATGGCTGAAAAAAGATAGAGATACACAAGCAAAAAACACAACCTGTAAGATAAAAAATGATGCTGATCTTATAAACATCTTTTTACATGTAAAAGTGACAGTCAAATGA
Source organism: Oplegnathus fasciatus (assembly GCA_003416845.1). Lineage (NCBI taxonomy): Eukaryota > Metazoa > Chordata > Actinopteri > Centrarchiformes > Oplegnathidae > Oplegnathus > Oplegnathus fasciatus. The sequence goes on along the minus strand of NTHP01000383.1, from coordinate 824,926 downwards.
CAGTGATGTACACGTGTGTCTCCACACAGACTACTGTGTATGTTTGATGACATGTAAATCAGGTTCTAGATATATTCATCGTGTAGATGTGTATCTGTTATTGTACAACACATCTGAGTAAAGAAACAGTCAGAAAGAGTTTTGGGTGTTTTTTAGCAGTGTGCCACAAGATGCCAAAATTGGCCGTCACCAAACAAGGTTAGGATTTTCATAGTCTCCAGAGGATCTTCTGACTGTTGAGTCAACCATTAGATCAAAATTTCTCTTTGACCATCACTTTGTGATCTAAGAAACTACAATGAGTGAAAATGACTGGATAGCTGTGGGGATCTATAGGGAGGTTGCTATTACACTGACTCAGCTCATACATGCTCCCCAGATCATGAACCCTTTAGATTTTATTGACCCCATGCCCAGTGACTCTAGCGCCACCCTCGGCACAAACGTGAAATCTTCAGCCCCAATACTGGAGAAACTCCAAGAACAGCTGGATCATCAATATGTTCTTTGTCCTTCCCAACAAATTCAGACTGTGGGTACAGAGGACATTCAAGCCTAACGTGACCAATATGTAGTCTGAATTTCACTGTGGCAAAATTTGAAAGAATGACAAACCTTATCAGCCTGTAATTCGTTCTTGTGGTAGTAGCCACCAGTCAGAAGCTTCTTGCTGAAGGACACAATGTCAGCAGGGTCATCCATGCCCCAGTGCTCATGGGCCCAAAACTTTCCTGTGGCTCCTCCACCAGTCTGGACTTCATCCACGTGGAAAGCACAGCCATGCTGGGGAGATAAAAGGTTAACAGACTGAGACATGAGGAAGCGATCAAGGTAGACAGATCATGAATGCAAGTAGGAGGAAATTGAGGAAAAGGAGAAGATTTTCACTCATTGACAGGGAAGTCAAGGGGGCATACTTTTACGCATGATCCATGATGATGAAGATACAGAAAAATAGCAAAAACAGCATATTGTCAATATTTTAGAGACCCCCAAAAAGTTATGTTTTTAGGGGAGCTCATGTCTTATTACGAGGAGCCAACCTCTCCCTGGCTCCCTTGTAGTTCGCACCCTGGGTTTATAAACCCCAAGTATAGTAAATGCCAGCTGATGCACAAGTGGTTTTCTGAAACACTTTCAGGCTGTAGAAGACTACCACTTTACTCCAGTACAAATATAACATCAACAACAAATCTAAAGGCTTGTACTGAAGAAGACAATACACGATCACTTGATTCAAAGCAGCAAAACTGCAAAAAAGTTACAGCGGCACAGGCCAAAGAGGTATAAAAACTATTCAAAACCATATTCAATATCCATATATTCTCCACAGTACAACATCATAGACAATACTACTACTACAAATAATAATAATATTAACTGCCAAATCTGATCATTTCCCAACACCAGCCTATATTTGGGGATCATTTTCAATCCATCGTCCTTCATCACTTCTCATCTTCCATCTAATATACATTTCAAGCTTCCCACTACATATCACACCCACCCATCGTCTTAGAAATTCTCAAGATGTCATAAACATGTGTGCGTGTCATAAATCACACATAAACCACATCCTTCTTTCTGGCTTGCTTCTAACTTATTTTCAAAGAGTCTGTAGTTCAGCTCCTAAAAAAAATCAATCTTGCTGTTTGATTCCTGGTAGCAGTATTTTCCAGGTTGGTCATGAGATCCAACAAACACGACTGGCTGTGTTCATGGCTTGTAAACCGGTGAGGGGGTCTGGCCCTTGTTGCTGCACTAGCGACCCCCACTGGCTGGTCGGGGGTGCAGTGTGCACTGTGGCGTGAGCCTGCTAGGCAATTTACATCCTCCTCAGGCCACCAGTCGAGTTAGCAGTGACAAAGAGTGAAATACAGCGGGAGAAGAACACGAGGAATCATGATATCATTTTAACGCAGGTATCTAAATGCATCTGATCTGTTAATTGCAAAACAAATCCATGTCATTGGGTAAATTGCACACTGCCTAATGCTAGAACGAAGAGAGGACAAAGAAGAAAGAGTCTGAGAAGGTGTGGCTATCACCTCTAATTAAGAGCAGTGTCTCCACATACTATGATACTGCTTTACTGCTCCAACAACAATATTTTAAAAAGTAAAACATCTACTTTTCAAACCACAACATTTAAATATCTGAATAAACTACAAATCATACAATTGGCTTTAACAATAACGTTGACTTGTGTTTCCGCCTGCTCAGACCCAGGGCCGGACCCAGCACATTCGCTGCCCTGGGCAAGCTTCCCCTGCCAACGATCCGAAATGCTGCAGCACGTCTGGTCTTCAACCAGTCAAAGACGGGTCATGTCACTTCGCTTTTCATTACTCTCCACTGGCTTCCAGTTGCTGCTCTCTTAAAGTTCAAGGCACTAATGCTCGCCTACAGAGTGGCCACTAGCGCCGCACCCTGCTACTTGAACTCCTTCACTCAGGTTTATGAGCCTTCTCATTCACTACGGTCTACAAATGAACGGCGACTAGTTCTACCGTCACTTTTAGGAGGAACGTGGAACTGAGTGTTGAGGCACTTATTGATCTACTGTGGTTTGGATTGTACCTCATTTGTACGTCGCTTTGGACAAGAGCCAGAGGACATACATGTAATGTGAATGTAATTTATAAAAGGTTTTTTTTAAAGAAGTGACCAGACAATACCTGACCCAGTGTCAGGGTCCAAATGGGGGCAGGCTGGGCTTGGGAAAATATGTTCTTGGAAGTCTTAAAGGGCTGCCTGACCCATCATTGGTGACCTCCAGTTCATGTGACGCCTCAGGCCCCCTCGTTGTTTGTGGTGCTCCCCTCCCTCCCTACATATGGTTGGCTCATCAAGTGCTTTGGCAGACTGACATTCCCGAGGCAAAGACTTTTTTGTACCTGGCACGCTGCCCTTGGATTTTTGCTCTGCGTCGAAAAATGTTATGACTATCCTGCAGCCTTGGAATCATTAGTACTTATTGTACTCTGTATAAGGGAATATGCACTTTGTGGTAAAGATTTGCACTTACAGAGCTCAATAACCTCACACTGTCACAAGATCACAGTGTTGTATGATATAATGCAGTCCAACCCGGTACTGATCATCCAGTTATTACTCTATTGTAAGATGTGACACAGTGGGTGTCTGAGGCTCGTAAAACAATAAACCTTCCAGGTAGGTGTAACTCAGAATGAGCACAACCAGCTAAGGCCTTTTAAAGGATCTGTTGCCATAGTGATAACTGTTACCTTGCGTGCGATGTTGCGGAGGCTTCTGAAGAAGTCTGGGGAGGCGTGGTTATCTCCGCCTTCAGCCTGGATTGGTTCAATTACAATCCCTGCCACAGGCTTCCCCTTCTGCCTCCACTTCACGATCAGATCCTCCACCTGGAGGACACCAGAGTCCCAACACACACACACACACACACACACTCACACCATTGTATTCCTAATCTCTTATTTTTTTTAAATCTCTAAATATTATATTCTAAATTTAACGCTCAAATATCTTACTACATGAAAATGAGATGTATTTCATACATACTGGTGATACTTCCTGTGTGATCGAATGGCCTTAAGAGGCTTGAGCATGAATTACTGGGGTAGTGCTGAAACTATTAGTCCATTAAATGTTGATGGACAAAAACATTTACATGAAAATTTGTCAAGTCAAGGAAGTTCTAAAGTAAAAACACCTTTGCTCATGATCCCTTTGGATTTTTAACTGTTGGCCAGACAAACTAAACACTAAAGATATCATTTTTTTATGATTTTGGCAATTTATAGCTTAAAAGATTTCTTGATTAAAGAATCATTAAAAGATTATAAAATATGAAATGTATCGAGTTTACCCTCAATCAAAGCCTTAAATATTATTAAGGACTGGGCTATTTTCCTAGCACAGCCATGGTAAATGATTATTTTAAAGATGAATTAAATAAACCAAAATACTGCTGTGACCCAAAACTGCTGCTCCTGTTCCAGTCTTTATTTAACAAATGGGCAGATGAACTGCACCATGGCCTGAGGACATAGATGTCATGGAAGTAAGCATGCAGGTCTACATCGGTTTGAGAAATAAAACAGGCTACACAGACATCACTTCTAATTCTTACTAGCTTTTAGAATTTGTGTGATTGCATCTACATGGGGGGAGCACAGAAGCAGCAGCCCCAGTGAACTGGTGAGATGAAGCGGTGCATAAAGTGACAGCTGTACTTCCTGACTGTGCACACGTCCCCCTCTGAACACACACAGCTTACCTCCTCCAGGCAGCGAGCCTCTTCCTGTGCATTCTCTCTGGTAAATTCCTCCAGTGGGTACTGCAGTCTGGGGAACGGGGCGATCGGCCAATCAAATGATGGCACATCCAGCTTGTGGATTGCTTTGGAGTGTGTTGTTGCCAAGCAACCTTAAAAAGGTAAAAGCATTGTTAGCATTGTGTTAGCCATTAATTTACAATGTGGCCAATGATAACTTTAATGGTTGTTATCTATATCTAATATATCTAATATATCTAATGTATCTATATCTTTCAAAGGGCATAATCACTCTCTTTCCTGGTAGGCTTTTAATGTGAAATACACACAAACTGTATATACAGCGAAAGTGGGCAACGATTAGTGTCAAACTGTATGCCAACATTGCTCAACTGAAGTCGGGTCTGTCTGTGGAACCACTTCAAACATGTCATTTATGATGGCATCACCCGAATGTGATGATTAGCTGAACGAGACAAAACCAGACTGGAAGGCGAGTCCTTCTCCCCACAAAGTTCAGGCAGCCTCTCACTGCCAGACCATACTGGGTCGTAAAGAATACAGGAGTTAAGCATGTGGTCAAAGTGCTTGAGTCCCGTTACAATGAGCCTTCATGTGTACATGTGAGTCAGTCTGTTGTGCTGCCCTGTAGAAACCAGCACAAGCTGCAGCTGTTCAGCAGTTATCAACAGGTCAGAGTCTGATGGAGCATTACTGTCTTATTTATTTGTGTTATTTATTTTGTCTTATTGACAAAATGCCAGTATTTGAGGGTTTTTTTTGTCATTATTTTTTTGTTTTCCCTGCTTTATCGAAAACGTACTGAACGGTGAATTTTGTGTAAAAAAATCTGGCTTCAACTCATCAGTGTGAGACACAGGAGAGACACTGAAATGCAAAGGTGGCTGTAATTCACATATGTTTACTCCAAGTCAAATTTTAGTTTGGTGTTCACAGTCAGCAGAACGAACACACATTTCTCCAATACACCCACCAGCTCAGCCTGGGAGACTGAGCATTTCAAACAGAAGTCCCCGTCATGAAAATGCTTCATTCTGGCTCCGTTCAAGCACAACAGGACCGCTACGCTCACACAGTGAGCACGGGAGGGGAGCTCTAAGGTCATTTTTTTTCATCTCACCACAGTGGCAGCACTACTGGAGAACAGCAATGAGTTGTGCTTATGGAAGTATTTAACGTACCCATGGTTCTTCCATGGAAACCTCCCATGAAAGACAGAATACTGAGTTCTGGACAACCGGGGCCCTGACACAGAGAGATAAAAAAGAGAGAGTAAAAAACAAAGGACATAAATATTTAGTACAAAATATTATGATCAGTAGAGAGATTTCTTTCACCCACCTGGTTTACCATGCAGCTGCTGAGGTCTTCATCAGACGGTGTGTTGTGGCCTCGCTCCTTGTTCTAGAGCAAAAGCAAACACACTGTTAGGACCTCACACAGAGACAAAGCTACATTTACATTATGTTGTTGAGGTAATATTTAAGTTCTTCTTTTATCAAGTATGTATTTAACAGAACAACAAACATCTTACCAAACAAAATGGTGTTCAATATAACAGTTACCAATTATAAGAAACTCAAGGCGCCAGCTGAGCATTCGCTTATTTATTTACTTCTTTTTTTTGTATTTAAAAAAAAAATGCAGTGAAAACTTTAAAGGATGGATCTGCAGTGTCACCACTCCTTCATGTTTTCACACATGTGACAGCAGGTTTAGGGGCAACATGATGCAGGTTTCTAGCTCACATGTCACCACAGGGAGGACTACCAGCCTGTGAAACTGTTGTTTAATGTCAGAGAGACGAAGCAGGATTAAAAAAAACACCAAATCATGTCGTAGTCACGTCATCGGGGTCATCTCCATTTGGGCTTAAAGATTACACATTTTAACGGAGTTTAGCGGAGTTATCCAGTTGCATTATGGGAAATGTTGGAGCTTGGCCTACAGTGTTTTAGCTTTAGTCTTGTACCAGAATGTATATTAGTTTTAGTCACATTTTGACTTTGGTTCGTTTTAGTCGCCATCTTTGTTGTGTACAGTTACCATGGTTACAGCTGTCGCCATCTTTCTTGTGTGCAGTTTTCATGGTTACAGGCGTCCTTCTCGTCTCTTACGAGGTTTCTTGATCACACACACAGTGTCCATGTGACCCTGCTGTGCAGTAACACAACAGACTGGCTCTCCTCAGTTAATCCAGTTCTCATTGTAACTCTGAAGCGCTCTCTCTCTGTCGTTCCTGCTCACCTAACGTTAGCATTAGCATCACCACAGCTGTCACTGCAGAGCGGCGAATCATTCAGATTCACGCACTTGTTCGCCGTGTGAGTTTAGCTTAAGAGGAGAAAGTAAAATGTGGGATAACGTAGTGATGTTTCTTTAGTGAACACCTGGAGGAAGATTTAGATGGTTGACTGTCTACATTATTCCTGGAACGTGACGTCAGAACATCTCAACAGTGCAATTTGATAGATACAACAGCTGGGAAACGTCTTCATGCTGTTAGCTGTGGTTTTTTTACGAAGGTTCTCTGTCACATTAGTTTAGACCATGTTAACGGTTAACGTAGTCTGAATGTGTGCTCACTCACCCTGTACCAGATAAACATTGCTTTGTAAGCATTCTCATTGGAGCAGGAGCCACAGGCCATCGTCTGAACACGAGTCATTCCACTTGGAGCCACCTGACGGGAGGGAAGACAAACTGTGGTACCGTTGTGTAACTAGCTTAATGATTTAAAGATGTACACAAAGATATAGAAATTCATTACAACAATTATAAAGGCAACAATGATAACTCCATTATCTCAACAGGATTTTGAATTCTGAAATTTGGATTTGGTATATTTGTGTGTGTGTGTGTGTGTGTGTGTGTGTGTGTGTTACTGACTGAGAGAAGACTTTCAGTGAGTTTGTCTGGAAAGTTCTCAGGAGGTAGGATTCCCAGGGCAGGTCGGTTCACAAGTGTACTCTGAAAGAAAGACAGAAACACAGGTAAATTCATGAACACANACACACACACACACACACACACACACACACACACACACACACACACATTATACAATTTTGGTCAACAAAGCACAAGTGAAACTTTTATTATTGAAGCTATCTAGCAGAGTTTCAGGAGCAGGGCCACACCTCAACCACGCTATTTCCGGCACACCTATAAATACCCACCTAACCCTCTCCTCCTCTTTCGCTTTCGCTGTGGCATTCTGCGCCCCCACCCTGTTTCTACCTCTCCTTCCTCCTCTCCGTAGGGTCCTGAGGGGGTTGGTTGTGCACGGGTGCTATGGCGGACTCCCTACTGAAGCTTCCCCACAACGCAGCCAGCAAACGGAGGAAGTAAGCAAACTTCAAGCCTCGCACACCATTCAGTTTTCTCCGTTATAAATCGTTCAAACACATATCATCGATGGTGTGGTCCTAGCTAGTGAAAAAACATTTATTTATTTTCATTTTTTATTTTTTTAAATGTTTTATTTTATTTAAAAATACGTTTAAGATCACGCATGTTCTAGAGGCTAAGAACCTTTCGCACTTCTTTGGTCATATTTTGAGGCAATCCTCTCTTTACATGTTAGCCATGTGTTGCTTCTGCCTTCATCAACCTGGGAATAAACACTACGGCTTCTACTACTTTCATAGCAGCAAAGCAGAGTGTTAAGAGTTGAAAGAAAAGCATTTTAATTAGAAAAATGATGAGAACTGTGGTCATCTTAACATAACACACTCTTCAATTTACTATACTGGACTAGCGCACACTATATCATTCAAAACCAAACAATACCATTCCATACTCTCACTGTAGTCGATGACATGAATGAGCTTGTACGCGAAGACGACCTACCAGGTTGTTGGGATTGGCCATCAGTTTGAGGAGAGCAGGGTGGTTGTAGCCTGAGAGAGGACAGAATGAGAGTGGGGACAGATGGAGGAAGAGAAAACATTTGACTGAACAACTGTATGAATGGATTATGTGTAGTGGTCAACAGGCTGTGAGGCAGATCACACACACATTTCCTATTACATATCCTATTAAAACAAATGAGGTTTTTCATATATATAACCTCAACATATTCCCCATTAGCTTCCACAAAGTGGTCGCTAGTCTTCTTCAGTAACAATAAAACAAACAAAAAATCAAACAGCATCAATAAAACAAGAAAATTACAAAATATACAATATATATATATATACAGACACACACACACACAATGTCTGTCTGTCTAATTGTCTAATATGTATAGAGCGTGTGCGTATATGTATGTGTGTGTATGTCTGTGACTGTCAGTGGATATGGTTTTCTGTGCATTTGACAATAAAGCTTTGAATCTTGAATCTTACCTAAGCTGATGTGGATGCTTTACGTAAAATGCAGTACTGTTCCACTTCTAACCAGCAGAGAGCAGCGAGGTACAATGAAGCTCTCCACATACTCTCAGGTTCAACATTGTATTCTTTCTATTACTCTCTCATCAGGGGTTGAATGGATTGTTTGGTGTGAAAACAGGTAAATGATCCAATGTGAGCCGGCCTACAACTCCATATTAAGCAGGTACAGATGGGAGTTGACTACTTTTCCAGACTTGCTGTGCATTTTCAAAATCTTTCAGTCCACTGACATCCAGCTGGATTCTGGACCATGAAATTTCACAAATTTCTCTTTATTTTATTATTATTATTTACTTTATTACTTTATTGTACTGTTTTTTGTGTATTGTCCAAATATTTGGTCAATTTGATGCTTTGGCAAAATTGTTCTTGAAACTTTCATGCCAATTTGAACTGAAAAAATTGAGAGGGGGACAGAGGGGGGGAAATGAGGGCGCTATGCTAATTCTGGTTTCCATGTAGATCATTTGAATGCTGGAGGGTAAATCTCTCGTCCGCGAACCGCGGGGGCTTCCATCACAACGACAAACAGAACACACACAGAATACATTCTTTGTCAATATCCACACTTTCATGCCAACTTCTTTACCTGACATCAGTAAAAAGCTAACGGCTCAGAAATAACATCCTTGTTCCTGTAGCTAAACCAGGGTCAGATTTAGGAAGCCTGCTCTGTTTTGGACAAACTCATCTGAGGCATCGCCATGTCTTGCACTTCTCTTCTTCATGCATGTGCACTAAAGCAAACACTACAGCTGGAGGGGATGTGACAAGTGTGCTTGACAGGACTTTCACATCAGTCATATGTCAGTTTTGCGTGGAAAAGTCTACAATAAGGCATATTAAAGGAAGGTTGGGTAGAGAAATGATATGATCCTGGGTCATAGTGGAGAGTAGAGTAGAAACAAAAAAAATCATGAATTACATTTAATGAGATGCTGGCCTGGTATGGTCTAAAATAAATCGACTTACGTCTGTGCATTCTGAGAAAGTAAACAATTGCTACAAACTCCAGTTCGAAGGCCCTTTCAACTACTGAATTAATTAGGTGTGTGAGTTCCTGGCTACAACAAAACCCCTTCTGTCAGGGAGGCCCCGAGGCCTGGAGCTGAAACCACTGACTGAATATAATGTTAATGAGGCTGGAAGTACGGAGACAAGCCGGAGTAGTGGTTTGTCTATTTCAAAGAGAGCATTGGAGCATTTTCCAAACCTTGACATGCGTCTTTGAATGCTTTACTCATGCAGGATCTTATGTTTGTAAAGACCTAGGGTGCAGCAGGAGTTCCCTTTCTACTGGACAGTGTTTAAGTTGTACACTCTGTAAAATATGCCGATGTATGATATTATTTTTTGGGAACAATTCAGAATCCAAATATAAACAAATAGTAGCACCGAGTTGATACTGCAACAATCGATACTGCAATATAAAGTGAGGATTTGATCCAAAGTGCCCACTCCTACAATCCAGCTAGCTGTGTGTGCATCTTTTGCTACTAACCAATTGGGATGGAGGAGATCTGAGTGTAGATATCCAGCATTCGGTTGCCGTCCACATCCACCAGGTAGTTCCCCCGGCTCTCCTCATAGTTACAGAAGAAGTTGACTGCGCCAACATTCTGGGAAGAGACATGTTCTGTATTAAGAACAGCACACAGAAGAATTGAGTCCTCCTGTATTAGCTCGGCAGCAGAATAACAAATGCACCTGCCGTGTGACACACACAAGTAATCATACTGTGAGCATAAAACATGTTGGTGAATGTTACCCAGAGACAGATGGAAAGGTCATTATCACTTTAATCTCTGAGTTTCAGCTCTTGGCCGTGTTTTGCTCAGCTTTGCTCAAAGGGTGGAAACACATGGAACCTGCTGGTCTATCTGAGCCAAACTAACCCTTCCAACAACCCAAAAGCTGTCCTGTATCTTGTTCAGTCAACACATTTTGAAACAGAAATGTAAAAATGCAAGACATTGAGTCTTTAGGAGCAGATATGGCTCGGAAGTTTTTTAATCTACAACTGCTGACTGCAGTTTCTGTCCACAGCTCTCCTAATAGTGATTAAAAATACAGAATAACTCTGAGCAGCAATAGCTACAATCATCAAGGATTAAAACCCAAAACGGCTCATCTCCACTGTGGTCCAACATGCAACGAACGACACAAACAAAAACATAACACCTGAACACCAGTCAAGACAAAACATTCACACAACGGCGGGGTGGCACAACCAACATGCTCTAAGCTCTCTTTCTAATATAAATCAGTCTACAACTGAGAAGCCAGATAAGAAACCTGATGTGATCAGTTTTAGGCTTGAAGGAAGATTCTTCCATCGTACAGCAGCAGAATAAAGACGTGTGTAGAGATGTTAACCATGAAACTGATGATTGATCACCTTAAAGAAGTTGTACTACATCCCCAGCTCTCTGAAAGCTGAGGCACAAACACATAAACCTCTGCCGATCATTTCCAAGCCTGCTTGACCCTGACTCCATAGCAACTATTGACACTCCCATGGATATTTTCCGTAGTATATACTGTATATAAAGATGGATGACATGACAGCCCCCTGGTGGCTTGCTGCAGTATAGGTCATAAATCCCGCCCCCTCCATGGGACAAAAAGTACGTGTCAAATAAATTTTTCCCAAAGATGGTTTCTTTCATTTTAGGCAGTTCTTATCAGGCTGATGTTTGTTCAAGTGTTCATTTTTCTGATAAGTTTGGTTTTAATTAGTTATCTGAAGCTATAAAATGGAGGTGTGACATCATGATTGACAGCTGTCAATCACAGTGAAGTAGTCGCGGAGGCACCTGTGGACGTCTTTTTGGGAATTGTACGTAGAGCTGGAACATTGAGAGGAGATATAACTTTAACTTTAGCAGGTGACCGTTAGCTAGCAGTTACTACTTATTGATTATTGATTCCTTATACCAAAATGCAGGTGTGCAAAATTCCCATCCTGCTATTGGTTTCACATCATTGACAGTTGGTGGCAGGAACAAGCCAATGCAGGCTGAAGCATACGCTGCTCTTGAAGCTACTGTAACTAACTGCACTAAATACAATCATCTATCCATCCATTAGAATCAGTTAAGCTTTATTTCACAAAATGGTCTGATCATCACTGATCCTCATTTCAGTGTGATTATACTGAACAGCACGTTCTGCCCGTATCTGGGGAAATGAAGCCGGCAGCCTGCAGGATGTGGTACCATAAAGTCGGATTGATTTAGTTTTTATTTCTTCTTTTCATGAAGGATATCTGGCACTGTGTGTGTGTGTGTGTGTGTGATTGTATGTTTAAGTCGAGCTGAGGTTTCAAGCGGACTGATCGGGGCAGTATAGGTGTCACATACGTGGGATTCTGGTATTTTTATAGCTGTATTTTTAAAGCTTTTTGGAGCTCAGGTGAGGCAGGTCCTGAGTGGCTGAAAACGGGACCGTTTAACAATGAACTACCCAGTGTTGCTTATGGAGCCAGTGCTTTGCTTCAGTCCTTCAATATGGCGCTTGGTGCCAGATGGTGATGTCGATGAAACACTCGCAATGAAAGTGCAAATTGATATTTTGCATGTAAATACAGTTTTGCATGTGCAAAAACATTTGTGAAACATGATTCTGCAAACATTTGCATGTCAAAAAACACACACACACACAAAACAAGAGATTTCTACATGAACACGACATTCACTGTGACAGGGGACAGTGCTGCTGTATGTGGAACAACATTAGCGCTCCAGGGTTTATTTAACTAGTTCACTGAGTTAACATCATTGGAGATCCCATCTGACCACACACACAAACACACACATGCACACACACAGGCACTGTTACAGTCTTTATTATGCTGAACACAATTCCAGCTCCGGAGAGAGAAAAATGATTACGATTTGATTGACCACAAAAATCTGAATTAAAATGAATAAATTCCACTGGAGCAACATTTTCATACTCATGGTGTTTTACTAGACACATCATCATGTGGACCTCCCAGAGCACGCACACACACGCACACACACACACAGTGTTGGGTAAGTTACTTTCAAAATGTAATATATTACATATTACTAGTTACTTTCATTTGAAAGCAACAAGTTACTTTACAATATTACTGTCTGTGTAGAGCAACGCGTTACACTACTTTTGCGTTACTTTTACCAAAATAACCGCAGAAGTATGACTAGGCACTATAAAATGGAGGAGGGTAATGTTGTTTCATGGCGGGTAATCAAAGCACAGAAGCTCAAGTTTATTGCAGTTCATTACAAATTTAGTGCTGGGCGATATTGTCTAGGTTAATCATAGACTGGACTCTCCTTTTCTGGAGTTGCCCAGGGTGAGAGGTGCCGAGCGGCTGTGGGGATACTCATAAGCCCCCGGCTGAGTGCCGCTGTGTTGGCGTTCTCCCCGGTGAACGAGAGGGTTGCCTCTATGCGACTGCAAGTCGCTGGTAGGAAGGGTCTGACTGTTTGTGCTTACGCACCGAATGGCAGTTCAGAGTACCCGGCCTTCTTGGAGTTGCTGGGTGGAGTCCTGGAAGGGATACCAGTACCAAGGGATACCATCTGGTGGCACACTGGCAGAAGTGGCGCGGTGGTAACGCGTTACTTGACATAGTAAATGTAATAATATTACCGAAATCCTATTAGTAACGCGTTATATTACTTCGTTACTGCTAAAAGTAATATATTACTGTAACGCGTTACTTTTGTAACCCCCAACACTGCACACACTCACACACACACACACACACACACACACACACGCACACACATCTCAGCTCACCTGGATGTCTCCCAGTTGTTTCGTCAGCTCCTACAGATTGGAGAAAAAAGTTAGTTATACTTGGTAATACCTGAGGAAGGGATAGAGGGTACTGGTGTGTGTGTGTGTGTGTGTGTGTGTGTGTTACTTGTGATCGTGGGCCAGGGACTGAAGTTTTCATGGAGGGTCCATCGTAGTCAAACTCCATCTGGGTCTTTGGTGCTGCCTTGCTGACATATCTGCAGGCTGGTGGAGAAAACACAGAAACCAATAATGAATCATCTACACACACACACACACACACAGAGGGAAACACATTTTACATGCTCACACCCCGTTATGATCAGGTTTTTGGTTATGTGAATATCATATTCTGCTTTCAGAATTCCGGATCAGCTTGATCCGGTTTTTGATCAGATCAGTTACTCACTGAACTTAACTGCTGATATTACAGACAACTCTGCCAACTGCTACAGAGAAGGCTGGTAGCGAAGTGTGGTAAAGAGCTTTTCCTTTCAGGTTTTATGACTTGATTGAAGCTGAAGTTGCATTAGGAGGCTGCAGGTCGAGGTTAACTCAAGGTTACTGGTGCTACCTGATTTAAAAAAAACTAAATGGTGAAGGCAGTGATAAGGTCCAGCAGTCACTTGTATCTTCCTCTGGACAGAAGAGAGAAGAAAGAACGAAAGAAAGAATACAAGGACCAAATATACTGTATATCCTAGATATCCTACACCATTAAGTAAGTGACTTCCAGGGGACATGCACTTTATCCGAGGAGATTAAAGCTTGTTGCATGTTTCCTGTTGCCAAAGAGCGCAATGTCGTGTGGATCTTGGTCAGTCACAAATCTTTTTGTGTTGTTTTTGCCAAATTCTTATCTTTTAATAAGCTCACTGTCATCAAGTAACAAAATCATCTCTTTGACTTCCATGTCCCAGACACCTCTGAAGCTCTCCTAAATATCAGCACAGACAGGAGGCCTAAAAGTCGGACCAAATATGAGTCACTCTGAGAATTTGTTGTCTGAGTTGCTTTAGTCCCGAAATGATCCCAACGCCCCAGGGAAATGTTCACTGACAATAAACTAAACGTAGATCATTCTAGTTAACAATGTCTACTAAAAGATTAAACTGAACTCGTAAATCTGACCCAAACAGATTGGCCCATTGATGATTGACAGGACAGAGGACCTTTGAGACATCACTCAGTCACCAGCCTCTGAGAAGCACGCACATGTACATCGATAACCACATCCTGCTGGAGGTCAGTCAAACATTTACACTGATTATATACTGCTGCTGTACTTTCACTGGAACATGGCTTCATTGTTTTTGTCCCTGAGAACATCAACAAGTATCAGGACTTCAGATTGTGTGGTGATATTTGAGTAAGAATTGATCAAAAACAACAAATATTCAAGTTCACTTGGAAATAAAGTTTGATTAGTTGCAGCACATACCTCCCGGTGTGGTGTATATTAAATGAGGCATAAGAACAAGTGTCGCATTTTATTTTCTAAATGTGATTTGGTAGAATTTGCTGAAGATGCTGCTGTTACTTGATTTCCTTCATCACCCAGAATTTAAGACCAATTCAGCAACTTAAAAACAGTCAGTTTCTCAGTAAACACTCCAAGTAAAGGTTGTAAAATTATTTATAATTAGTTATATATATAATTCATTCCTTAAGCATTTAGTAAAGGAATACAATGCACACTGTTCTACTAATACTTGGAGGTTAATCTGCAAGAGGACATTTGTAGCAGAGCAACATCACCTGGTACCATACGGACTGTATTTAAAAGGAGTTCATTTTAATTGAAGAGCGTTGGATTTACCTGGAGCACTGAGCCACAAGTTTTTCTGCAGGGAGAGAGCAAACTGACGGCTGATCAAGGAGGACGCCATGACAAATCTGTCAACAGACAGGTAGAGGTGCGAGAGAGAGGCTGCGACTGCCCTCAGGATCTAACTCACCTGCAAAAAGAGAGACAAACAGGGGGTGGGGATTAATGATACTTATCTACCAAGTGCAGAACAGAAAGCCATGGGGCTGTTAAGTCCACAACTAAACAAGATTTTGGTCTCACTCAAAGTTGCGAAACTGTTGATTTCAATTTCTTTGTAACTGTAATCAGCTCAATCTCATCACTGTGACAACCAGGAAAATCAAACACAAAATTCAAAAAGTGGAACAGTCAGACTACAAGACCTGTAAATGTAAATTTTGGATTTCTAGTTGAAAGTCAAAACTCATATGTTCCATCTGAGACTTTCTCAAGGGCTCAACTGGAGTCCTGCAGTCGCGGTGGCTGATCATTTGTGATCATTTTATAAACGGTGATTTTCTGCACTGCAAAAAGCTCTCAAAAACAAGGGGGAAAAGCAATGAAATGGGGGGAATATTACTTAAAATAAGCTAAATTATCTGCCAACAGAACATGAAAATTTTACTTACCAAGAGTTTTTGAAACAAGCAAAAATATCTCGTCTCAAAGAACTCACAAGTATCTTAAAACCAGTACAGCAACACTAAAAACAAGTACATTTGTCTAGATATAAAAAAGATTTAAGAATTATTTTCTAATTATGTAGAAATATGTGCTTAAATTTAGTAACCTATGCTACTGCAAGTGTCTTGAAACAAGGCTATAAAGCATTAGCCTGAAAATTACAGAGAAAATAACATATTGTGGCAGGTAGTGCAAAATCAGAGATGGGAAGCACCTCTCAGTGTATATATATATATATATATATATATATATGTGTATATATATATATATATGTATGTGAAATATATGAAAGCTGCCAAAATGTCGACAGTTCAAAGCACCCAATTTTTTCAAATGAAAGGGAGATGGGACCTTTAT
>NTHP01000383.1:768173-788332 GCA_003416845.1 Oplegnathus fasciatus | reverse complement strand
CAAAGATCTGTGTTCCAGCTTTCAGTTTGTCTCTGCTCCTCCAGGCAGGAGCTGCCGGGGCTGGCCGGGTAGAAAGCGTCCTGATGCGGCCACAGAGCTGCGGCACTCCCCCTGATCTGCCGATCTGTTTCTCCGTTTCTGCCCTCCATCCACACTTCTGTGTGTGCCTGTATAAAGAGCTTGTTGACTGCACAGTCCAAAGAGCTCAGTATGGATCTGAGAAAGCCCATGTCACCTGGGGCCAGCCAGGGCCATCTCAAAACAACTTCAGGTCCTAAGTTCTGGGAACAGTGGTCTCTTTACCAAGGTCTAATGCCAATATTGCCATATTATAAGTGTCCTTACAAGTGATATGTAAACTTTTGACTGCAACTGTATATACAGACAGTATATGCACACCAACATACATTTGGGGCGGTAGTAGCTCAGTACGTGGGGACTTGGCTTGGGAACCAGAGGGTCACCAGCTCAGACCAGTCAATACAGAGTGTGGACTGGTAGCTGGAGAGGTGCCAGTTCACCTCCTGGGCACTTCTGAGGTGCTCGTGAGCAAGGCACCGAACCCCTGACTGCTCAGGACGCCATCCTAAGAGGCAGCCTCCTTGCTCTGTCATCTCTCCATACATGTGTGTATGTGTGTATTTCGGACCCGTGTGTATAATAACACTGGCCATCAATTTTATGTGGGAGCCAAACTTTCAGTCCTCCTTTTTACATTTGATGTTCGAATAAATGTAACTTGAAATTCACGTTAAGCCAGTGAGGTGTTGTCAGTGGATGTTCTTGCAGCTAAAAGTGCATAATTTATGATGAGGTGACATCAAAGTGAAGACACAAAGGTATTATATTAAAGAACTCCAAAAAGGTTGTAACATACTGCACCACCAGTGTACAGAATGCACTCAGACACTCACAATAAAATGAGGTTAGACTTTAAAGTTAAGCAATAAATACTGTCCCCATTAGAATACAATGATGTGTGTGAATGTTTCCCTTACCAGTTGCTCTATGCGTTCATACAGAAGAAACTGTGCAAAGTTAGAAGGAAGCAGTTCCACTCTGAAGTTGCATCGTCCATCCACCAGGTCCTGCAGTTGGGACAGACAGTGGCTGAAATGGTTGTAGGCCTCACAGGAAACGTCCATGTGTCGCAGGGTGAAGTTCATCCTTGTAAGACATTCAGGCACAGCAGGAAACCGGATTACTGATTCAACTGCACACTACTGAAGCTGAACACTGACAGAGTCATCGATACACCCGAGGAACAGAGCGCCTTCTGCCTCACACACATCAGCAAACCCAAAGATGACAAACAAGCTCCCTATTTCGCTCTGTGTGTGTGACCAACGATACAGAGAAGCTGTTTAACGTTGTGCAGGTAACAAATACTGTATGTCTTTCTGCCTTTTCACAACTCATGTGGAAAAAACTCACCTTGCTGACTTTCACAAAAACAAACCAGGAAATGAAGACAATAAAATGTCAATAAAGAAAAACAATTAACCAAAATAGATGACACTTCTGAGAGCTGATGGCAAGATTCATAATTAAGGGCAAGTTGACTGACAGGCGGAATCCTGCGGTGATGAATCTTCTGTCTTGAAGAAGAAAAACACCATGCTCGCTGTAACAAATCAGCAATAAATACCATTTGATAAAGTCTCTTTATTATAGTTTCTGTATATTTCATACAATTAGACAAATTTACAGTTAGCAACCTCTTTTTCCCTCTCCATGTGAGGGCAGGGCCCGGCTGTTCTATTTTTGTTCCACACATCCATACTGTGTTTTCTGCCGAGAATTATCTGGGTCAATGTCTGCTGGGAGATTTCCAGAGTCTTTCTCACCGAATAATTATCATGCTGTTTCCTGGCTTGGCTGTCAAAACAACGAACAGTGTTGATATTTACATGTTGCAAGGAACCCTTCCAGCGCCTGCAGGCTATTACAGCGATAACTACCAAAAAACAGCGAGGACTCGGTTGGAGCATGCAGAGTCTCCTCACGACATGACGTCATCAAACATCACCTACGCTGTTTTGCCCCCCCCCCCAATGTTTAACACAAGTCAGCGCCAATGTATGTTGATAAATGTGCAGCCTCTGATTGGAGAAGTGCCGCGTCAGAGCGCAGTGACATCACACACACTGTGTTTATGTTGATTAAAACAGCGGGCTGCTACAGAATAGGCCTCCCGGAACATGCTTAAAGACATGTAGATGGCATTACAGGACCTCCTGTCTGAACAACAGTTAAGTGGCACTTGCTTTGGTTTTATTCAAACATTTTCTCCTTACCTTTTCTCTATGGAGATGAAGATCGTGCATGTGTGGGTAAAGTTACTGCAGAGTCGGTACAGTGTTCGGAAAAAGCCATCTGTCAGATCATCGTCATAGCAAACTGGTGACACAAGAAAGAAATCTAAATATTCATTCTGCTTTTTTGTTCTGTGTGGTTCTGTGATTCATCTCTAATGGCTAATGTTACCGCTGCAATATGCATTACTTTTAAAAGGGTAAATGAATCTTTGTTGTGTAGAGAGATGTCTGGTTAACAACAATGCACTGACTGTTCCATAGCTTGTAGTACTGTGGAGATGCCACACTTCATGAATGAGGACGTGTTTGGAAACATCTGCTGAGAGACAGATGTCCAACTTTCTTTTGGTGCGTTCAGAGTAAAAAAATGATTCCTCTAGCTGATGAGAGGGAGGAACTTAACACCACCCTGGAAAGCAGTGTCTGCTGCCCTCTTTCTTCCAGCCCGCACCTCTGACCACACCCAGGATCACTGATAGGTGTGGTTGGGTGTGGTCAGAAACGTGTTCTGTTGCACTTGTAACCACACCCAACAGTGATGTCGCCGGGTCCTGGAGTCCACCTATACTTCACTACAGCAAGAAAAAATGAAACCACTGGAGGTCAGCAAAGACAAGACTTTTAGGGGGTGTTAAGTGGCTCTAAATGTATCGGTGAGGTGAGTCCACTCACACAGCTCACACTGCTTCTGCTCCTGCCATGTTGCCATTCTAAATTTCTTTCTTTCTTTTTTATCGGTTTTGTAGTAAAGAACAGAAACAGAACAAGAACCATTGAGGTCCATAGGTCATTATAGTCAGTTGTATAGACACACAAACACATACAATCAGAGAGATGCAGAGAGACAAGCTAAAAGTATGGTAAAACGCATGTATATACGCAAAGGGGATGCAAATAAACAGTACATGGCTAGCCAGATTACATAATGAAATAGTAATAATGATAATGATGAAAATAGTAAATTAAAAAGAAAAGGGGAGGGGAAAACAAAACTAGTCAAAACAAGTTTTATACATGAAAACCATGGGAAGGAATTCAGGAATTCAGGAAAAAAATCAGTCATCGCAAGATAAGCTTGGTAGGGGTCCCAGATCTTAGAGAAAATGTTGAATTTACCCTGAAGTGATCAGTATCAGTATCTGATCTTCTCTTAACGCAAAGACATCAGCAGATCTCTAACACAGAGTCTGAATGGTGGAGTGTCGGGCCATTTCCAATTTAACATAATGACCCTTCTTGCAAGAAGCGTAGCCAGGACCCTTTACAAGGATCAAAAATGCTTTCAGGTACAAAAAGTATATTTTAAGGATTCTTACATGCCCTAATGGTATTTAGGAATTTAGCAGGTTTACCCCAAATTTGGAGTTAATTAATAAAGCAATGGATTGTAATATGTGAAAGTATTTTAATAGATTATCTGCACAGTTAAGGGTATTTTTAGGAAGAAAATCTCTTTAAAACTTGCTGAGGAACGTTTGCCTGAAACTATAAAGTAAAACAGCCTTAATTTTTCAATTAGGGTGCAAATTCAGCGGGTGGCCTTGCTATTTGGCACATTTTTCGGGGAACATGACAACGTTAGAGCACAATAACAGATGAATTAATGGCTTAGAATATATTAAGACATGTTCAATGGGATTTCTAGATTTTTAAGGGAGAAAACACAAAAAGATTAGCTGTCAATTTAGCAAATATATATCTGTATCAGAAACATATCCAGTTTACAAATTGTTAAACTGTTATGCAAAAGTTGACACTTGCACCAGTGTCACTGTCAGTGGCTGTCTGTGACAGTTCACATCCTCTACTTCGTACTGAGCCACTGCTCTCAACACCTCCAAAAGCCACACACAAAGGATAGATGGTTTCTTTTGTAAATGTGTGAAACTGTGACAAAATCTGATAACATGATAACAATGACATACAGAACCAATATTACAAATATTGGTGGTGTAGAAAGTTCTAAAATGTCATTTAACTTAGTATAGTAGTTTCTATGATAATTGTTTCTTCTGATGATTTATGTGATTCATGTTTTATATTTGACAAAATATGGATTTAACATGTGCCTGTATAATAGTTATTTTGATGTTCTTATTTATTTTGGCCTTTCCATAGAATCATGCTTTGTCCCTTGTATGGGAGTATCAGACAGTGTCATCCAGCTCTCCTCCGATTGGTCCAGTCTGAGAGGAGATTTACTCTCAATCATGTAGATCACAACTACCTTAGTGATGAACGTGTTTGTGTCTATATATTGCTTGTCCTGCTTTATGATGGTTATCTGAGGTGAACCCACACTCCTCTGCTCTGTCTTTGTAGCCTACAATGCACACATAGGGCACCAACCTTGTCTTTGTAAAATTGGGTAACTGCAAAGCAGCCCTATCCTCCACTACCATAGCCATACATTAAGTTAATATATTACATCACAAGTTGACAAGCACATACCAGTATGCCACTAACTAATTACTGGCCAGAGAGGCCATGGTAAAACTCCACTGTAAAATCTCATATTGCTATGACAGCCTGCTATTTGTCATTTCCTACAAGTAGTTTTTTGCTTCTAACTTATGACAATTGTGAGGGAAATTATGATATTAGAAGAATTCTTTTGACTTGATTATGCTCACAATAACAAAATGTGTGTTCTGAAGTGGCGTTTTGCTGACATGCAGTGGAAAGTACAAGAGGAAGTCTAGGTGAAGTGTGAAGCGCTGTGCATGAACTTGTGAGATGCAGAAGATGTATCTTTTGCTTAGCTGAAAGACAGGTGTCAGACAAAGTTAAGATAAGTTCAGATAAAGTTCCAACAAAGTGCAGAAAGATGGGAAGGTGTCTAGACATGGCACTATATATGGAGTAGTAGTAAAAAAAGTGTATGTGACAAATGACATATTTGTATAAGACAACCTTTGAAGGCATTACTATAAACAAGGCTGTTTGGAACTGTTGGGGGCTCTTCCTCTTCCTCTTGTGACAGAGGGCCCGTATGCATACGCTTGTGTGATAATAAAGGCAGCTGAACTGCAACATATTGTGTCTTTGGTATTTAACTGCCTATTCTCACCTGCACTAGACTAACTGATTTTCAGTTACCACGACACAATGTGTGCTTGTAAATTAACCCTGAAAACATACAAAATGTTTTCACACAAATTTGACATATTTTGAGTTGATGAGCTACTTTCTAGATAGTTCATCCCACTGCTCATATTAAGTTAAAAGTTTTGATGTTGTTATTGAAAAACTGGCAAAATGCAAAACTCACCCACATCATTCATCCCATGTTGTATTCCTGCTGTGTGGATTCATATAATCTGACGTTACACAATGGGGCTGGTGCATTTCACTCTATAGACACAATCGCACTCACAACCTGGGACAGGTATCACCTGAGTAAGCGATACCTTTTACTCACAGTACCATAAGAAAGGTTATTGTGGAGAGAACATGACTTCATTGACAGGCTTTCCAACCGAATGCCTTCTGACTAGAGGGCCTCAAATGCATCCCAGCTCACCCAGAGGTGTGGCATCTTCACAGGGACAAATTAGAGGTTTTTGTTTAGTCTGACGACAGGATGGAAAAAAACACTTATACGTCAGAGCATGGACTCAACTTTTGACCAGTGACCAGTTACCCCACCACACATCAATCAGTAATGTCATATTATGCAAAGGCAGCATCGAGGATCACATCAGCTTGGACGCAGTATTTCCCAGTGCCTGTCAGGGGTTTAGAAAGATTGAAGGACCACTTCAGGCCTCAATAAATCAAAGCGCCACTTAACTTTTGCATCCTTCATTTCATATTGTCATGGTTCTGTTTCAGCTCAATAACCCTTTGAATGAAGCACAGTGTACTGCATGAGAGTATGGGACATGTTTTGATTTTGATCAGCTATATAACCTTACCATCAGCAGCAATGATGAAGCCAGTGTTGTTATACATATCTGCTACTTCCTCCTCTGTCCAGCTAAAGTCCACATCTGCATCTACAAAGATCAGACAAACGGAAAGACAGACATTTTGTACGGTCAGAAGGTGGCTGGTTCTTGTTATAGCAGCACCTCATGCACCCAGGCTGGAGAAGGAGGCCCACTTGACACAGGATGTCTTTGACTTTGTCATCCTTGGTAGCCTCACTTTACTCAAAGATTACTACAAGCTGTAGCTACTGACTTACATGGTTGTACACTGCTGTAGCTTAGCCTGAGTAGGTTAGGTTACTGACAAGTAGCAGGGGCAAACACGGCCCCTCCCCAGTGTGCGCATGTGGTTACACATTACACACAGGGCTTAAAAAGCCAAATAGAGAGGAAAAAAACGAGACAAACAACTTCAACCTGACATTTCCATCCCCCCTCTAGTTTTGTTTTTAATCTTTGTTTTCTTTTCCTTTTCAATCCATGTACTTCTGCAATCTGTCACTGTTCTTGTTTAAACTATTAATGAAAAATGCTGTTTCTTCATTATTGTGTTCTGATAATATCAATCTGAGTTCTGATTTTTGCTACCTCTCTTTCTCATCAGCAAAGAGCAGTGTACAAATACTCAGGTAGCAGCGTCTATGATATCTTCATGTTAATGCAGTGAGTAATTTGATAACATGCCAAATGTAAACTTGGCTGCTGTCTGGTTTGTGTGCTCTCTGCAAGCTGGTGTCTGAACTCAGCCAAAGATCATTTGTGAGGTAAGAACTATCACTAACACCCGCAAGGACTGAGTGCTTTTGCAGTACCAACAACTCCAACAGAGTGATGCCTCTTCTGTCCAGCTGAACGCTTCATGTCAAGACCATTCTCACAGTTAAATTTCATATTGTAAAAATAATTTAAGCTTCTGAACTTAATCGTTTTGAATCAGGACCTCCAGTATTTGGATTAAGTAGCTCATGAAAAATAAGGTGTGCCAAAGTCAGTAGGCTATACCTGTTATTTCAGTGTGAACACTGGATATCTTCTGCTGCTCAGGATTGGGGCCTAAAAAAACTTGATTGGAAGACCACCAGTATTATGTATTTGAAAGTAGTATTAGGTGTTGCAAAATCACCTAAATTTATTTTCATTTTTTGGCCAAAACAATCAGGACTGAATTTCTGATTGAAATCTTAAGGAATATAACTTTTAAAATAAAATACATGCAAATCAAAATAAGTATTATTTAAGTTTTACTAAACAAAAGTGGTCTTCAATTTACATTAAGGACAAGTAGAGTCCAGTTCTATTCATTTGTAAAGTCTTAGGAAGGATAGGGGTGGGGTTATTCTGTTTTTCTATTGTCAGTAAATCCACATGGTCACATGGTCATTCTTGCCTGTGGAAGACCTTGTATTGTAATTTGACTTTCACTGTTGACACTCATTCATTCATTCATTCATTCATTGGGTCATTTGTCCCATTGATTGGTTGCTGAACAGCAAGAAGGCGGGTCTTATCTAATATAAGCTGGTCGGAGTGCAGACACCACAGGAGATACAGAGAGTGAGAGGAGGAGTAAGGAGATAGGAACATGTAAAAGTTGGCATGCTGCTGATTGCCAGAACTCTTTTGTTGAGACCACGATGGACAATGAATGATAATATAATAACATCTCTGAAGTGTTTGGTTTCGTTTCTGCATCTATTTGATAACCTAAATGAACTGAAACCAACACTGAGCTCAACTCGGCAGGCGAGTTGAGCTCACTGGGGTTCAGGTTGGCCCACATCTTTTCCCTGACATCTGCAACCAAGGCACTCAGCACATGTTGTGCCCTGTCAGTAGCTGGTAGAGCCGTAATTAACTCTCATATGTCTCAATACTTTCTGACTTCCTGTTTGTGGTACTCAGCCCCAAGCCAATTGGTTCCTAACATAAATCTTTAAAAACACAAATATATAGTTTCATTTTTAAAGAATCTCAGTAATTTCCTAAAACAGCTGCTCACTGCAGTTTTTATCAAACAAACAGGAAGAAATTTTGCATTTGTTGGGGACTATTTTCAGCAGCGGATGAATCCACATTTGATGCTTTAGTGAGTATATGGGGCAGCAGGACAGTGTGTGTGTGTGATTGAGTCAAAATAAACTACAGTGTGTGTGTGTTCATGGTGATGAAGGAACATGTCAGCCAGTGCAGTGCTGACAATCAGTGAAAAAACAACACTTGCAGCTGCTTGTAATAGTAAGTTCACACTATGAGCGACAAAGCAACAGGCTACAAGTCCTTTTCAATGGAAGCTGGCGATATGACGCTCCAAACTGACGCCCAACCCTTGTCGCTGCGTGACAGGCGTGACGCGCTACAAATCAAAGTTGAGCTTGCCACAGCTTTTTTCAGCGCTCCAATGACATGGTGAAGCGTTATTGCTTGAGCAACACTTCAACGGTGACTCTGCGACAATGTAGCTGGCCACGTGTGGCCGTTTTGTAGCTTTGTCGCTCGTAGTGTCAGCGTACCATAAGGGATTTTCAGATCCCTCAAAGACTCTTCCAGTCATCTTCACTCTAAAAAAATGATTATTCTATTAAAGTTTTATTATCAGTTATTTTCGTCCATTAATGTTACTTTCCATTATTTGATATTTTCAGACACAATAACTAATTTTCAGAATTCATGTTGATTGAAATAGCTTAGTTTCATTAATAAATATACTGTTCCTGAATGAGATACTGTTCATTCCTGTATATTCCTGATAGTTCAGGAAGTATAACACAAATGAAATCATGATAATTCATGTACCCTTAGCATAAAATGTTACCAGACACATCCCTAATCGACAGATATGTCAGGCTGCTGGAGAGAACTACCTGCTAAAAGATGAGATCTGACATGAAGGGCTTGATTAATACATGCCATGAAGTCTGACAACCATCACCTGTAACTGACCACTGATATAGTATAACGTCAAGATGTTTATATGACAGCTTTCAGACAACGTGCATGTTTTGTGTGTGTTGGCCAGTAATCCAGACTGTGGCTGAAAACTGCAGCACACATTTTCACTGCACCATGTTACTGAATAATGATGTGGCTCTAGGTTTTATACTGTAGCATGTGTGTTTGTAAAAGAAAAATGTTTGCGTGTGTGTGTGTTACCTGTGCAAAGGTCATGCTGGAGCCAATCCAAGTGTCTCACTCTCACCTCACCACCTGATTGTCAGAAAGACAGTATTCAACCAGATAAACTTTCACAAGCTTTTCTTGGGGTTTCATTGGCCTCTTGAGTCACAAAGTCAATTTGTGTTTCGCCTCATCAACCAATTCTCTTTTAACAGGAAGAGAAAAGAATTTATTAATAAAATACAGAAATAAGCAATCAATTAATTATTATGCAATTAAATCTTAACTATGAAATGAATAAATAGCAAAAATTGAATAAATAAATGTTTCTCTAAATAATTTGTAATTGATCAGTAGACAGTTAAATAGTTAAATGTGCAATTAAATAAATTAATTCCATCACTGTAGCAACTGGGTTACACTTATTTCATGTTCTTTTATTTATTTCCAGATGTTTTCTAGTTTTTAACCTCAGAGTTTAACCGCAGGGCACCACTTTTTTTGTCCTTTTCAGGACAGTTTCAGTTACACACTTGGAAGCTGCCCACACAAACACAGTGTGATGTGCTGAGCAGCTCCTCCACTGGTGGCCGTTCCTGACACATTCCTGCATTCCAGACCCACAAGGTCTTTTGCCTTCTAATGGTGTCACTGGACAAGACGTCAGTAATCTGACACAATGACATTTTAGCAGAGACGATTCACCTGAGTAATGTTTCACATCTTCGATCATTACATGTCATCCTTTCTAGCCCAGCATACAGACAGTTGTCCAATGTTGTTTACTTTGTAGTTAGTTGTAAAATATCAGGTTGTAAAGCAGCCATCAAGAAATGATGAGGGCAAAAGAAAGAACAATCTGATCTCACCTGCAGGCTCCATCATGTGTCTATTTAACGTTACATTCCTCTTGCACATGCTCAGAAGGTCTTCTCCCACATCTGTAAAACAAAATTACGTTTTTTCAGCAGTGAAAACGAACAAACAGTAAGATGTCTCCATGAGAAGTCTGTTGTTTGCTCAACTTCAAAATAGCTTTGCTCCATCACACCTATCCAACCACTTCATTGTAATTATATATAATGGTTGGCTTCAAGTCAAGCTTCAGCATGAAACCTGTCATTTTAACTTGGTATCAATGTTGTTACAGAATGAGAATCAGCTTTATTGGTCAAGTATGTTTACACACACACAAGGAATTTGACTCTGGTTTCTAGTGGCTCTGGACATGTAGAAGCCCTGATGGAGGGCAGTGATTTATTCTGTAGTCCTGACTGTCCGCTGCAGTCTGTTCCTGTCCCGTTTGGTGGCTGAACGAAAACCAGACCGTGATGGATGGATAAAAGCGCTGGGTGTCCTTTAATATAGTTTATGAGTGGTCCAGTGTCTTTTTGTTCCTGGTGGGACACTTAATGTGCTGACGTGGCTGAGGTTTGCTCTGATAAATTCCCCAAGAATAATGAGAGTGGAGTCTGGGTGTGTTTGTTCCATGGTAGTTATCTGGTCAGCCAGGAATTGTAACTCCTCAATAACACAGGCCTGACGTGGGATGGACACACAGACCAGAATAAAAGGAGGAAAACTCCTGTGATGAATAAAATGGCTTGTAGTTAATGAAAAGTGTCTCTAAGTGAGTAGTGCATGTTTTACAGTGTGACATCTGTACTCCAACCTGCGAATATATAGAAACAGATTCTCCCTCCCCTGATTTTCTCTGATAACTCAGTTACATGGTCCGCTCTGTGAAGTTGGAGGCCTGGGGAATGTAGAGTCCTGTCTGGAATGGACTCACTGAGCCAGGTTTCGGTGAAGCACTGGGTAGCAGATCTTGAAAAGTCTGTTTGCTCTGTTGAGGAGCAACACTTCGTCCACTTTGTTGGCCAGAGAGCGACATTCATCAGACATGTTGACAGGAGCAGTGTTCAAAATCCTCGCCGTTACAGTTTAACCAGCGCCCTTCCCCCACACGCGTCTCCTCCATGTCCCACAGAGAGCCCTGCTCCTCCAGCTAAGATCTCTGCAAAACTTTCTGGGTGTGTGAAAATTGGTGAAAAGGTTTGTGGAGTGAACAGTTCCCCCCACTCAACGTAATTGGAAAAAGTGAACTGAAGACTGAACAAACAAACAAAAACAGAAAAAGTACTAGAGAGTGCAACAACGAGGCAGCCATCTGCGGCGCCATCTTGGCATCACTGGTTCCATAAGAAAAACAACACGCCAACACTGCATATCTTTGAATATCTGAATTTAACAACTGAGATTTCTGTGAATGAATGAATAATTCCTGACCTGATCAGTATGTGTGAAAAAATTATCTCAGCACAGAGCTCAACTTACTAGCTTTTTCAGAGCTGTCAGCAGCATCTCATGGTCTTCATCAGTGCTCACCCTGATGACACCTGAGCCACATGCTGTTGAAAGCTCAGAAAAAGTGGACCTTTGACTAGAACCTTTCATGCTCAAGTTGATTCAGTTGTATTCACAGAATTCACAGTTGTTTCATTCAGATTAAGATATTCCAAGAAACATACAGCAGCCGATCAGTGTACATTTGAATGATGGCATTATACCTGTGCAGTACACTGTTTTGGCTATGGTTGCCATGATGATGCTGGTTAAGCCTGTTCCCGCTCCCAGCTCTAGGACTGTAGCTCCTCTGAACATGACCGGCTTAGAGAGGATGAAGTCAGCCAAGAGTAACGCCCCTCGCCACACCTGATGTGAGCAAAACAGACATGATGCTTTAACGCCTTTAATGCTGTTTTTCCATTGACATGACTCAAATTAAGTTAAATCAATGAAAAACTGTTACATGACACATTCAATTTCATCAGCTAAGGCATAAATTATTTCTGATACACATATATATGATACACATACACACTAGGGCTCTTTAGGGAATCTTTATCACATCATTTTTGAGAACTCTCTGGCTCAGCTTATCGTGACTACACAGAAAAGTGACCGTACAGTTCAATGCACACCTCTCTGACAAACTCTGAACAAAAACTGGACATGATTAGCTTAATAAAGTCAGGATTTATTGCAGGGCTAAATAAAAATCAACGGAAAAATAGGTTTGGGTTCAAACCAAATGTGTTCTTGGCAACATTCACACATGTTGTAGTTTAACTGCATGCAGATACAGTGCCTTTCTCATATCATACTACACAGTCAACAGTTGTAAATCACGTGTATGCTATATTGTTTCATTTTTGTGTTTTATGTACGTGGCAGTTGCAATCCACAAAGAGCAGATGCTACTTGTAGCTGTCACACACATCTTACTGATTATGTTCAATGTATCTATTACAGGTCTCCAAATTCACCCACAAGAGATATGATTAAGAAATGTTTTTGTTAATAATGTGTTCTCAGTCTTTATCTGATGTTCTCCAAAGATTGCCCACTATACCCTGTCCTCTTCCAGGTCTCCGTGGTGGAATAGGAGGTGGTGTGGCTCAGATCCTCCTGGATCCACATTCTTCACTTGTGTTTTACAATCTACATGTATCTGTAACTTTGTCATCATACTGTTAATTGTATGTACTGTCAATGTTTTGTGTTGTCTATTCTGCTCATATTTATTTCCTGTCTGTCCGTCCGGAGAGAGGGATCCTTCCTCTGTTGCTCTTCCTGGCCTTTCTTCCATTTTTTCCCTGTTAAAGGTTTTATCTGATTCGAGGGTCTAAGGACAGAGGGGTATGCTGTACAGATTGTAAAGCCCCTTGAGGCCTTGTTATTTGTGATATTGGGCTATATAAATAAAACTGACTTATTGTTGTATCAAAGTTTTAATCTACAGTTTTAGAACATAATTAAAAGAGGTGCATCAAATCAGTGGAGAAAAACTGTAAAGCATGCAAAGGTTTGCATTAGACCCCCAAAATGAAAATGTGAACCTTTAACTATGATGAGACTTGCCAGAGTCGATCTCTCTCGCTCTCTGTCTCTCTCTTTCCCTGGATGAACTCTCTCCACTTGTTTATGTGCCTCGTCTTTAACACAGCTGCAGATTTTACACCTGCTTGTCCCTGATGTTAAAATGTACTCTACCACAACAGTCAGTCAGTTTCAGTCCCACACAGACACATCCTATGTTTCACGTTGACTTAACCGACACACCCCAAAGAGAAATCCTCAGTAAATATACCTCTAGATGTATGCATTTATGACATCACATAAACATCCAAAAGTAATTGACTATGAGACCATTTTTCTTCAATATGCATCTTAACATTTGACAACAGGTTAAACAGTCACCGCACAAAGTCAGGTTGTGTTTGGGGAAACCGTTACATGGCATGTGATTGAGGAATCAGAACTGGGAGGGCTGATGGTGAAGGGGAGGAGCAACAGACGAACAGAAAGGTTTACTGACCTGTTTGCCGACGTCCTCCAGGGGTGTGGCCATAGTGTGCTCTGTAAATAAATTGGTATCAGACATTATATATCACACACATCTATCTATACTGTGTATACACTATATACTGTACACATGATATATATGTGGTAGAGTATATACAGATGGGTTACAAGTGTAAGTGTTGAAAAATGTGTCTGAGTCAGAGTCGAACAGTTTTACTGTCGCGTGGCATTCATGATAACCAAGACGATAAAATGATAAAAACACAACGTTCTTACCAATCCTTATAATGTCTCTGGAGCACTTATCAGCTTCATCATCCATGTCCTCCTCTTCCTGTTCCAGTACAGGCTCCGACTGTTTGAGAATGACGGGACAGACCAGGTCTCGGCCACTCTCCTCCGCAGGGTTTTTCCTCGGCCTGGGGAATCATAAGGATAGTATGAAAAGCATCTCTGGAAGACAGCAATATATCAACCAAAGCTGTAAATTAACATTTTTACTTAACCTCCATGCAAATACACATGAACAACATGCTACACCTCTACAGGTGTGTGATTGCTTGAAGAAACAAAAGCCTTCTTTAGGCTCAAGTATCATCTAATAGCAGCTAGTAGGGCTAGCAATATCAATACTCTGTGTGATGTCGAAGAAAAACAGAATTCACAAAGTATTTTATTAACACACACACGACTGAAACTTCAAACCCTGCCCGTTATGGCACACCACCCTCACAGAACAGCCCACCATGTTTTAACTTTGACTGAACAAGAGTTTTTCCGTACCGATGTGTGATGTCAAGGTCTCCGTCCTCATCCAAGACTGGTTCCACATTTCCTTCCTCTCCATCTTCTCCTTGTGTGGCTTTTGTGTCTTTTCCCCCGTCTTTCCTCGGGTCATCATGTTCCTCCGCCTCCTTTAAACCTTTTCCTGGGTCGTTGTTGTCATGCCTTTCACCATCTGACAAGACCTTAAATCTGGAGATGAAGACTGGATGGATGAAAAAAAGCAAAGTTGGAGAGTGAGTGGAAACATACAGAACATGTTAACACACACAGCGGAAATGTGACATTAAACATTTGATTTATTCCAGCTTTAATCAATCATCAAGTAGTTAAAGTTTTAAAACGTGTCACATTTTACATTCATATTTTTGACTTTTTTGGATGCTGAAATGCTCTTTCATAATATTACATAATGATATTAAAATATTGTATTATTGTTGTCTCTCATACGAATGAATGATTTCTGAGCTAATTTGAATTAGAAACTCGGAACATTTGTTACTTAAGTTAGTGTTTCAGATATGTGAATACTTTTGGGAGATAAAAAGTTGATTGCATTGAACACTCTGTAACATCAATCAATTGCTTTATATGTGATTTTGCCAACAATGACCATTTTCATATATATTGAAAAAATAATGAATATGGACAGATTCATTTCAAAGTGATTGTTTACCATTTTAGGTTTAATGGCCCACTTTCAAAATACTGGAAACCCATAAGAAACCAGAGATCCTGCACACTGGATCATGCCAGTCAAGACAGGGTCAAGTGAAACACTCAGAACTGGCAGGGCCCTGTCATCACTGTGCTGTGAGGAGGTCACCAACTGGTGCGCTTGAAGCAGCCCCTTCCTAATGGTGCAGTCAGACAGGATTTCGCTTCCCATTTATTCCTATATTGGGTATTTGATGATACCATAGACTGTATATAAAGATGGACGACGTGACAGCTCCCCAAAAGTGAAGCCAAACACCTCGATCGCCCCCCTGGTAGCTGGCTGCAGTATAAGTCATAAGTCCCGCCCCCTCCATGTCAGCAGATGGGACATGAGCCAAACTAAAAAATCAAAGTACACTCCAAATAAAGTTTTCCCAAAGATGGTTTCTATCATTTTAGCTAGTTCTTATCATGCTGATGTTGGTCCACGTGTTAATTTTTCTGATAAGTTTGGTTTTTAATGACTCATTTGAAGCTATAAAAAGGGGGTGTGACGTCATGAGTTCATTTTTCTGCTGCCTGTCTGACACATTTAGTACAAAAGGTAAAACTACAGGTGTAATCATACACACCGGGCTGTCCAACACAGTTGAGGCGTGTCATGAGGTGGCGTGCATTGGGCAGCAGCATGTGAACGTCCGACAGCACAGTATCATGATGAAACGTGATCTGGTCCATGGCCGATCATTCATGGTCTCAGAATAGAAGAGCACCCCAGTCATCTGCTTTCCAATACCTGGGGAGACTGGGCGCACACAGGCTCACAGTTACAACATATACTTTCAATCCCTGCAGCCTAATTTATAAAGGCTCTGTAAAACAGGCACAGCAGGCTCGGTGCAGTTGGTACCAAACATCAGAGTCTGCAGGGCGGGAGTGCTTGATTTTCTCTGGAGAAAAGCAAATAACTACTATTGCAGTGGTTATTATACGTGACCAGGATCAAGAGAAAAGTGACTAAATATAATTTGCTAACTCAAAAAAGTGATTGGGTTACTGCGTTCTCATTGGTTTGAAGGGGATTCTTTGGAAAGGTGACAGCCAAGCAAACATCTACAGTTTCAAACACCAGTAATCCACCTGCTGGCGGTATGACAAACACCCTGAACAACCACTGGACTCCCTTCTTTAATGCTGTTGCTTCTTTACAGGGCACAAGACAACTTTATGACCTCCCTGGCTGCACAGTCCTCTGCACGCACCTTCCTGCTCCTCAGTGTCACCTTATCATTTTACCTTCTACTGTCCAACCGCGCACAGTCCCGATCAACTACAGGCTTCTTGTTGAGCTCACAATAACTCATGTGCAGCCATCAAGCTGTCCTCCACACCGCTCAACAAAACGTGCTGAACACTGATGATACTTCGAAGTGAGGATTAAGGTCGCTTATTGAACTGAGCGTTAACCCCTCACTGTCACAGCTCCACGGCAGGAAGCTGCGATCCTGCGCAGCAGACACACTGTGAACACGCGACGTGTTGAAAGGCTAAAGCACTTTTCATTCACACGCGACATTCCCTCACGTTACCTTTCAGACGGCTGCAGAGAGCACACCCCCCATCACTCACTGCTCACTGAAACCCAAACTAGTGCACCCTCGAAACTCGTCCGGCCTGCGAAAGTAAAACTTGCTTCCGTTCCGCCAGAAAGAAACGCGGGTCTGTGGAGGTCCTGCGAAGGAAACGAAACGAAGAGCTTGTCGGCATGTGACACCCCGACCTCACCGTTTATACACTCACACTTCTCACAGCCTCAGTGCCACTACGTTCTGACGTCATGCAGCGGAGAAAAGTGTCATGGAAACCAACAGTTCCTGATCAAACATTACAAACTAAGTGATAACACAATCCTCAGCTCTCAGGACACACAGTATTTATTCCAACTACAGCTTCTTCGGATTTTTGAGAAATATGCTGCAAAGAACATCTGCTGTGCATCTGTTTGTATATCACACACAGGTGGTCGTAATGATTAAGTATGGAGTATACTAAGTACAGCTACCCACACAAGAAAATAAGAGAGAAATGGAAACAAATTCATAGACAGAAGATGGTCGTGGTGGCAGAAAAGAGGAAGCAAATATCTCAATGCAACCACATGGGTTTATATGTGTGCATGGGTGTGTGTGCTCACATGCCCAAGGCAAGGGCCGTTTTGTCATTTCTGGAAATGGTCACTAGTTTATACAGCGATATGTAAATATATGTAAATATGTGTAATATGTAAATAGGCTCTTTGCAAACACATTAGCTATATCAACTTCTCAGATGTTGTTTTTTCAGCTTGTTTGGTTGCCCTGGAAACCTTCCTATTAAACATTTAGCCATGATAAAAAAATCACATCCATCCAACTCATACACACTCTTATAGACAGAATCAAATATTCAGACGCTTGGTTCAGCTTTTCTGGCGAAATACTGTCTCCTGTCTGTGAATGTGTTTCCTTCTCTCCCTTTTCTTGTCTGTTTGTAATGTGGAAAAACAAAACTTAGGTACTTCAAAAAAACCTTTCTGTGTTGAAAAAAAGGCATTTTGAAGAAGTGATACTCCTCCTGGCCCAGTCTTTGAACAGCTCATATTTGAGCAGGATAGTGTTGGTTTCTGTCTTACACTTTCCCAGCTGTAGGAAAGAAGGAACAAGCGGTTTTGTGGCTTTCACAAAATGTCTGACAAAATGTGTTAATGCTAGCCTATGAACTTGTTTTTCTTGTGTATGGTATACTCACAGTATAAGTATGAGTGAGCAGCAAACCACACTGCAACACTGCCTCTCTGTGTCTTTACTAACCCTCCTGAGCCTGGACGCTTCTCTGTCACCTGCATTGAACAGGATGATGAAATTCACATCTGGACACAGCAGGCAAACTGCTGTTACTGCTGTGTGGGCTTGTAGAGCAGCATACCTGGCAGGCAACTACTGAAACCCCTCGTTACATTACTGCAACAAAAACATGTAAATAATGTATTATTCACTTATTACTTAAACCGAAATGAATGAACAAATTCAGTGCTGAGTGACTCAAGTTACAGCTGGAAGAGTACAGGAGAAATGGCAGAGCATGCAGGTGCATACTTTTCTTTTCCTTAAGCAGGGTTTTTATTGTAAATAAATCAAATTTCCATTAAACAAAATGGCTTCCTAATTATTTTACAAACCGCATGTTGCATAATGTTACTTTATGTTATGGTGTGGCTCCAAAATGAACTAAAACGGTAGAGGGATACAGACAGACAGACAGACAGCAGATAATGGAGAGAGAAATACAGGCAGACAGACAGACAAAGACAGACAGCAGATGATGGAGAGAGAAATATAGGCAGACAGACAGACAGACAGACAGCAGATGATGGAGAGAGAGAGAGAGACATGCAGACAGAGACAGCAGCAGATGATGGAGAGAGATACAGACAGACAGACAGACAGACAGAGACAGCAGTAGATGATGGAGAGAGATACAGACAGACAGACAGACAGCGACAGCAGCAGATGATGGAGAGAGATCATTATTATTGTGGTGACCTGGGGCTCAGAATCAGTGTCTGAGGTAACTTTGGTCTAGCAGTAAATTCACTGAAACAAAAAGTATGTGGAGCATTTTATGTAATTAGAAGAACATTTCACAAAATAGACATAACATCAATAACAACTAAAATATTTGACAGTGTAATCCAACCAGTCGCCCTTTATGGTGAAGTTTGGGGTCCACTCAGTCATCAGGACTATACTAGATGGGACAACCATAGAGTCCATATTAAACATCCAGAGAAAAACAACAACCAGTGCATGCAGGGCTGAATTTGGCCGTTACCCATTGATGATTAATATTAGGAAAAGAACACTTAAATTTTGGTTACATCTCAAATTGAGCCCCCAAGATTTCAGGCACAACAAACCCAAGAACTGAACCCCCAAGAGAGCCCCTTTTGTCAGCTGGCCCGGAGACTTACTGATCAAATAACACCCAATACTGTTCAACCTCAGACCAGCACTGCTTTCCAACCACTAATCACAGTAAACCAAATGATTAAATGAACAAAAGATCTGGAACACTGGACGAATCAAACCAAAACTCAAAACAAACTTTATTGCTATGTTGGACAACTACTGCTTTTTGAACTCTAATGTGCAGTACCGGACATTACTATGGTCACTACAGTATTGTGCAATACCATTATTAGTGCTATTGGATCATCACTGATATTTGCAACATTTGCAACATGTTGGACAATTACTTCCAACTCCAACCCAGAGCAGCCCCCTATCCTTGATGAGCTGTGTGTCATTCAAGGATCTGGTGATGAACAGCTGTCAGTCAACAATGAGATAGGTGAAGCAGAAAGTAGCCAACACTCTACTCCATCACAGTCACAGCTTCGTGGCATCTCAACCTTCGACAGTGAAGATCAGTCACAGCACTTGTCAGAGACGGCTCCATAACAACTTTATGTTCGTGCCATATCCACTGACGAGGAAATCCAAATAGGATATAAGCTAGTCAATGATGACAGTATTCCCAAGAACATTGATGGTTTATTACCAAGTAAGCATACTACTGTCCCACAAATTCCAAGATTGAAATTATGGAGAGGAAATACACTACTTACAAAAAGTTAGGGATATTCGACTTTCGGGTGAAATTTATGGAAAATGTAAAAAGTTCATGCTATAGTGATATTATATCATGAAAGTGGGGCATTTAAGTAGAAGCATGCAATGGTAATTTCTCCATCTCAAACAATTTATTGAAACAAAAGCTAACAACAGTGGTGGGTATACCACAACATGATGATGCGACCTCGATGAGCTGGGCATTGTCGTCCATGAAGATGAAATCAGGCCTGTGTTGCTCATGTAGAGGCACAATGACTGGATTAATGATGTTATTCAGGTAGTATCGGCTTGTCACAGTACCATTCACAAGG
>NTHP01000383.1:732944-768066 GCA_003416845.1 Oplegnathus fasciatus | reverse complement strand
GTAGGGCAGTTCTGTATTGACTAGACTCACCTGCCCAGCCTGTAACACCACCACCTCCAAAGGCTCGTCTGGTGACAACAGTGACTGATGCATAGTGTTCTCCTTGAAGTCTCCGACAGCGTTGGCGGCCATCATTTCTGCTCAATGTGAATCGACTTTCATCAGAGAACAGCACTGAGGCCCACTGGTTCCTCGTTCAGCGCAAATACTCCCTGGCCCATGCAAGACGATGACGCCTGTGCCTGGTGGTGTGGTCAGGTACCCTTGCAGGTCGTCTGGCACGCAGACCATGCTGATGTAAGCGGTTTCGAATGGTCTGACGTGACACTCGGATGCCTCTCACCTCCCTTAAATGTGCCTGGAGTTGAGTGGCATTCACCATCCGGTTCCGCAGGGCACTGTTCACAATGAAGTGGTCATCAGCATGGGATGTGGCCAAAGGACGTCCACTTCTATGCCTTTCTGTGACTCTTCCAGTCTCTCTGTGTCTCNAATGGCCAGGTACTGTTGATCGATTGTTAGGTGTCGTCTTGGTCTCATGATGTCAAAATGTGAACAGCATGATGAAGAGGACTGTTTAAATACAAATTGTCATTGAACCAGAACATTTAGTGGTCGATTCATGAATCAGACACTTGTTGTGATTTTTGCGGTTAAAAATCTTGTTAGAGAACAGCATGTTATGCAATAAGTACTGAAACACTGAACAGTTGGACATGTGCATTCAAAAGTTTAGAGAAGGTCAAATTAAGTTCACCTGTAAAGGTTATAGTGCATTTTAGGTGCATTCTGAAATTTCATCCGAAAGCCGAATATCCCTAACTTTTTGTGAGTAGTGTATGTTTCAGGATCTTAATGCTGCATTTTATGAAGGCTGTGTGTCTGGTGATGACATACTTTTAGAGACTGACCTAATGGTCATATTGAGAAGGACAAGAACAACGGGGGAGAACTGAGAACACAGTGAAGATCCCAATGACCCGCCATGACATGAAGGACTTACAGTAGGAGGTTGCAAAGGTAATGGTACATATAACGTGATTGGCTACTTTTCAATTGCTTTACCTTGTCTTGACAAGAGTATGAAACAGAGGAACTCCTTGCATCATTTCTGCACTCAATACCGAATGAGGAGAAGAATATCGTTGGAGAATCTATGAAAGACTTCTCACCACCCACTTGGTGGTTTGAAAGAGGTGTTGGATACTCTCAAACCAGACTAGGCCTTTCACCTTGCATTTTCTCTTATTACAAGCTATCATCAATTTATGTGTCATGTAAATGCATGTTCACATTCCCTCTTTCATTTAGCTATTAAACAAGATCATCATCATCATCATCATCATCATCATCATCATCCTCAAGCTATATATTGATATATATCTTTGTAGGTGTTTGTGTGGTATATTGTATACTGTGATGTTGTTCCATGCTAGACCAAATAAGACAAATTGTTTGACTGATCAAAATGACATGTTTATTTCAATACATCTTGAAATATATGAATTTGTTAACAGAAAGTCGAGAATTTTAGTGAAACAAAGTTCAGGTGACAATATTAAAATCATTCAAGACTGTTTTTAATTTTCCTTTCCCCAAGAGGAAATAACCTTTCACAACTGCTTCCAATACACACTGAAAGCAAAATAAACACAGAATGAAAATGCTACAGTACCTACACCTCTTAAGCTTCTTAATATCTTCTTAACCTCCAGCCACATGCCACTGCATATATCTTTTGAGCATTTGTATGATTGTGTCCATCAGTCTCAGAAGGTGCTCTGGAGCAGACAGCACAGACCTATGGGACTTTTGTCCTGGCAACAGAACCTGACTGGTGTGGCTGGTGTGTCCTCCGTAGCCAAAGCTGGGTCTGGCCAATCAATTTTCAGTCAATATTATCAGTTCATGAGACAGCCCTGCAAGTCTATAGGCCTAGGGCTAACATGCTGTTCACTGAAAAACAGTTGCTCCATTACCTTCTGTATCTTGGTCCTCACAGCAGTGGGGATGTTGGTAGGAGAGACAAACTGGAGGGGACAGTTCTGTTGGGGTAAAAGGCAAGAAACTTCACTACCAGCTCCCAAAGTGGGCTGACACATTGCAGCTACCATTGACAGCACCCATCTGAACTCACAAATAATAGCATGGCATAAGACATTGGACAAGACATGCATTTGACTCTAAATCAATGTTAAAGGAATAGGGCACTGAAAAACAATATAAATTATTTCAGTAACTCACCACTCTTGGGTTTCTATGCCTCTAAAACTGTTTTTCAGTTACAACAGACTTCTTGGGTGACCGACATTGACAACAAAAAACAACAAACCATCCATACAACCTTCTGAAAATTCCTGTACAGCATAATCCAAGTCCCTGTCTATAAAATGCTCTGTGACAATGCCTGTTGTAAAAAGTGCTATGCAAATGAATGTTGACTGACTGACATTTGACAGCAGTAAATAAATATCTGAGTACTCAGGGCAGCAGATGGTTAGGGGGCCCTTCTGGATCTTGTCTTCAAATAGGTCCACAGACAGACAGACAGACAGACAGACAGACCAAAACCCTACTCTTAGCACAGAATATCCCTTGATGAGATGTTAGTTAAGTGCTTCTGATCCACCGTTTGGACATCCTATACCCGATTCTTCCGTGGTAACTGTGCATAGATCAAAAACATCTCCATTATGTGGGATGATATTCAAGAACTGCTTGCATGTCATCATGTCATTGTCATTGGGTCGGACAATGTGGTCTTCAGCCCACCATAAATGAGGTGCTAAAAACATCACATTAGGTATTCCACAGGGCACATTAGTGTTCCTAGAAGGGCGGATGTTCCAGACTTCTTTGATCTCATTTAACTGCTCCTGAAAAGACAGAGTTCAACATTAGCTTCCTTGTAAACATGACAGATACAAATGTATTTTCTTGCAATTGCATTGCCCCGTTAATGACTAGTCCATCATGTTCACAAGTACTATGCAACATACCTGAATGATGTTCATTAAACAAAATTGCGAAAGTGCTTTGTCCAGGAAATCCCCAGCAAACAAGCCTTCGTCTTTGAGCTCTCCCAGCAGCTGTATTCAATACTCAATACCTCCTATTTACATGACACTCCACCAGCTTTCAATCTTTTGATTAGCCGTGCTTGCTCCTGCTGTATAGCTCAATCTCTGTTCCCAAGTCTGTGTGGGCAATCCCTGGGCCACCCCAAACTTTTCCCTGTAAAGTAGCCTTCAATTACATGTGGATTGCTGCTTGTTAGGGCCGCTCTCAACCAGATTATTCTTCTAGAAAATCCATTGATGCATCCATTAAATAACATAAGGTTTCAGTTTATTGTAGAAGTCTATGTGCCAAATATAGTTTGGTCCTTGGGAAAAATACCGCCCCCTGTTCAGGTGCCTTCTCCGACGGGCAATACAACTCACAGGGTCAAGCTCTGCCAGAATCAATCGCACATCCTCTTTTCTTACTTGAATGCCATGTTCCAGACACTTAACATACCTCTTACCATGAAGTCTCCCAGCGCCTCTGCAATGAAGTCTATTACTTCCTGTAGCTCAGAATATTTGCAATGAAAAAATCCACGAGTTTTCACAATTCTTTTTAGATGTCTCTTGTTTAAAATAAAAGCACGTAAAGCTATGCTTGCAAGTATGTCTCGATGATTGAAACCCAAATTGAAATAAAATAAAATTAGATCATCTCGATCCACGATGAAGATGCTGCTTGTTTCCCATCAGGTCCAGTGATCTGAAATCCTGCATTGCCGCAAAGACTGCAGGAGGTCCTCATCATTCTGTAGGGAGAACAGTTAGGTTAGGAAACTCTATTCATGGTGTTGTAGTGAGCCCTTATTATAGTTACATGTTAGACGCATTTTATTTACACTGAGCAAAAAACATTTTTGCAGTTTTTGATGTATTCACTAATCTTCATAAATCAAGTTTCCAGTCAAGCTGCATTACAACAAGTGTTGTTTTAGCTGCCACATTAACATTACGGAATGATGTGTAGCAGCAATGCCTACTGACAGACATTACTTTAACAATGAATCTAAGTAGATGAAAATAAGAAGAAAATTCCCAAAGCATTTAGTTATTTTGTTAGTTGATGAATGTTGGTTAGTTAACTGGCAAGCTAGATCAAGTTCAGGCAAACTTTGTACTGTTGCCAACGTTAGCTGACTAATGTTCTGAATCTGAAGCGAACTGGCGATCAGAATCTGAAAAGAGAAGCTGTCCATAGCTAAATGCTTCCTGTACTGTCAATGAGTTAATAAATAGTTCACACATGTAATGTAACAGCTTTATAAAAAAAAAAAGACGCCCATGCTACTTCCCAGGCTCCGTACAGAGTTTTAGTACCATGTAGTTTCCGCTGAAAAAACCCACTAGAAATAGAAAGAGGAAGTGTTTTTGTGCACCGCGGTTTTTGGTTCAGTCACATCTGTCACTGATATAAGACACAGAACAGTGTTTGTGCCAGCCATGGGGAGCATACAACAGAGAAACCTTCATTATTTGGCCATGGGTAAGACATTCCAAAAATTAATTCAGAAAGCAGCTTCTTCTTGTATAATATAGACCGGAAGTCTGTAAGACTCATTTCTCAGTTTAAAGATCCTCCTCTTTATTTAAATAAACAAGGGAATCTAAAACAGAAAAAAAGGCAACTTTTATTCTGCACGTTTCTTTCACTTTTTGAATGTACTGAGCCATGCCATTGTTCTCTCCTCTACAGTCTATTTCCTCTTGAGCTCATCTTCACCTGCTGCAGGTCAGTCCATTCTCCTTTGAGATGTGTAAAATCCTTTTAGTTTTCAGTTTGCATTCTGTGTAAAATATTAAAGTACTGTTTGTTATGTCTTGTGCTTGATAGGTGTGCAGATCAGATTAGCTGGGTCTGGGTCTGCTCGGTGCTCAGGGAGAGTTGAAATCTATTACAAAAATATCTGGGGAACAGTCTGTGATGACGACTGGGACATAAACGATGCTGAGGTGGTGTGCAGACAGTCGAGCTGTGGGACGGCACTGGGTGCCCCTCAATCGGCCCTTTTTGGTGAAGGAACCGGACAAATCTGGCTTGATGATGTGGCC
Source organism: Oplegnathus fasciatus (assembly GCA_003416845.1). Classification (NCBI taxonomy): domain Eukaryota; kingdom Metazoa; phylum Chordata; class Actinopteri; order Centrarchiformes; family Oplegnathidae; genus Oplegnathus; species Oplegnathus fasciatus. The sequence continues at coordinate 762,952 of NTHP01000383.1, read as the reverse complement.
TGTTCAGGAAGTGAAAGATCTCTCACTGATTGTCAGCACCGAGAATTTGGGAAACACAACTGTGGACACAGTGAGGACGCTGGTGTCGTCTGCTCAGGTGAGAATCATTTTGAATCACTTATCTGATATTTGTTGTAATAATAATAATCATAATAACAGCTGGACTGAGAGTCTGAAGGGCCAAAGGACACAATGCTGGGTCTTGTACACTGGGAGTCAGCACAGTTTACATACTTACAGAATCTGTAATGTCTGCCTTAAAACACACACACACACTGACATGATATTCATGAAGTCTGCACAATGTTTAGCTGACGTTGGGTAAAACCGAGCAGTTCCCCAAACTGGACCAATGTAGAGAGTGTGTTTATTTTTATTCTTAAAAACATGTTTTGTTTTGACGATCTTGTTCAACAAGAAGCATTGTTAAATTAAGCTGTAACAGCAGCAGCTGTTCTTTACAGATATGTTTTTATCGTCACTGTAAAAAATGAATGGCCACTACAACTGAGAAGCTGGACAACATAACAAGGCCCAAAGAAAAGGAAGTATCATGAACATACTTATTTATTATTTTACCATTAAAATTGTTTTATCTTTCCATCCAATACATCCAATTAAAGACAGGGTTGGATAAACAAAGCGTGTGACCAAATTCTGTCCATGATAGTTGCCTCAGGTAGTTGTCTCGCCACCATGTGTTCATTGAGCTCTGAAAAACAAAGGTAAATAGAACTCAGACCAAAGATACTCTGTATAATGTGTCTCAACTGGATTATTGTGTCGTTTTTTTCAGACAGCTTCCCGAAGCCCAGAATCTTAATGAATCCTGATAGTGTGGTTACCTGGGGTCAGAACATCGCCATCACTTGTTCGTCCTCAGCTGAGCCTTTCGGTGGAACATTCATTCTGAAGAAGACCTCAGGCTCATTCAGAAAGACCAAAACATCTCGTACCAACTCTGCTATCTTCAATTTCCTTCAAGTGGACTTTGATAAAGAGGGATTGTACCAGTGTCAGTATGAGAAAAGCACTTCAGGTCAAACTTTCAGCTCTCCCCTAAGTGACTCCATGAAGCTCTCTGTTACTGGTGAGAAAAAAAAACAACTTCCTGAACTTGATATTTCATTCACTTTTGTAAATAATCAAAGGGAAGCAAACTAACTAGAAGTCAAAATAGGTATAGCTCAGCTTAAAGGCAACACATTTAATGCTCGAATATTGTGCTGCTTTTTCAGTGAACTTCCCGAAGCCCAGCATCTCCATGAATCCTCCTGGAGAGGTTTCCTGGGGCCAGGATGTCGGCATCACATGTTCAATCTCAACTCAGGTTTTGGGCGGATCATTCATCCTGAAGACCTCAGGCTCATTCAGGAAGATTCAAACATCACATACCAACTCTGCTACCTTCAATATCCCTAAAGTAGACTTTGATAACGAGGGAGTGTTCCAGTGTCAGTATGAGAAAAGGGGCCCAAGTCGACTGTTCAACTCCCCTCTAAGCGACTCTGTCCAACTCTCTATCACTGGTAAGAAAAGCAAATAAATCAATGAAATAGGCAATAAAACAAAACAAGACACACACAAAAAATGTGTAGAAATGTGATGGTTTAAAATTAATTCAGTAGTAAACTTAGTAAACTTTTTGCCCTGAGATTAGTTTTGTGTATTGGTTTCAGAATGATATAGCTTGAATATGTGTTCACAATGAATCTGGATTGTATCTTGATCTCCATAAATCCAGGAGGTTTATATTTTCTTAATCCCTTTGGTACCCAGTGAGACTGCAGCGGCCCGTCGTCTTCCTGACATCTCCTAACAGAGGGCTGGTCTGGACTCCTGAAGGTGCAGAGGTCACCAGGAGTTACAGCTTTGTCTTCACCTGCTCCATTAACTCCAGTTATCCTGAGGGCCATTTCTTTCTCATTGCCTCTGGCTCCAACATCGCTGACACCAAGCCAGCAGCCAACTACTCGGCCTCCTTTAACTTCCCTGTAGCTGAGTATGAACACCAGGGCGACTATAGCTGTGTGTATGAGGTCACACTGTCTAGACGGAAATTCAATTCTACACAGGAAGCGCCGATTACTGTAATCATTAAATGTAAGTAGACTGCAGGCTGTAAGCTAAGCATTTTTACACTTTATGAATAACAGCTGAATGACACATAGCCCAATGATGTGACAGTGGCACTCGTGTAATCATGAATCACATAATGTTTTTTAGGTGTGATCTCTCTCTTATTCATCCGCCCACCAAAAAAATGAGCCTTGACACAGATTAAAGAATGACATGAAGACAGAGAGGGAGGAAGAGAAAGAAACAGGAGTGCACGAGAGAGAGAGAGAGAGAGAGAGAGAGAGTGGGCGAGCATAAAAACTAAACTGAAACGGAAACTTTTATTTGCTTAATGTGGTTACTTACTAGATAAACAAAAAAAAAAACAGATAGACTTCTGAGCAAAGTAATGCTTTGCTGTACATATTGCAGGTTTTTGCAGTCAGTTTTATTTATATAGCCCAGTATCACAAATAATTTGTCTCAAATTTTAGTCTATAAACTGCTTTGGCTGACTGCCACGTCATAAACAAAATCAAAACCCCAAACAAACATTCTGCAAAATAAACAGGCCTTTACAAAAAAATCAAATCAGTGGGCGAATAAACAAAGTCATCAAACAAACTAAGATGATAACCAAAACATGCGGCGGTTGAAGTATGTGTATGCTTGTGGCGTCTTCCACCGTCACTAATTTCAGCACACCTGCCTTCAATAAGAGGCTCCTGAGATGTGAGGTCAGGTGACGCTGTGCACTTGGTTTAGCACCAAAAACTACCACTAAGTGCTGCCAAAAGTGCACAAAAGTGGCCAAATGATTGTGTATCTATAACACTGAGTCAATTAAATTGAACTTTAACTACATAACTAAGTATAGTACCAAAAGTTTAAAAAACAACAACACACCACTGTACAAAACTTTTGACTCAGAGCAAATATTCTTTCACCCTTGTCAGCCAGCCAGTTAAGAGTAACTGCATATGTCATATGATTGCTATTTTGCACTCACTGCTATGATACGGCCTAATTCCTCCACAAAGACGTAAGACATGCAAACTGTGTAGCCTTTGGGCCTTTGTGTCACACTGTTATTAGCTAATTAGCTAGCCATGCTGGGTTAGGTATGTCATGTTTGTGTGTGTGTTTTAGCTCGTGTTTTTGACTGACCAGGTCCCTTACTGGTGAACATGTCGCTTATTTTGTTACATTTAGCTGCGTCTGTGGCCTTTGTCTTTTTTATTCTCTCCCTCTCTGCTCCACCTTTCCTTTTCTTCTGACCGTCCATTTCACCGGGCGACTTGTCTAAAATGTTATCGGTAGAGAAGCAGGTAGACGGTTGCTGTGTGCATTGTCTTCAACCAATCACGTCTCACAGATTGAGAAGTGTGGCTTGCGAATGGGAGCTCTGGCCCAAGTGCACAAGTGTCGCACCTGAGGGATTGTGAGGTCTGTTAAATCATTCCTGCTTACTATATTATCAGCAGGCCAAAATGACCCTCAGGCTACTGGTAAATGTCCTGGGCTGTTTGCGAGTGACACCAACCAAATTGTTCACCTTTGGGACTGCCAACTGAATCTCTGCTGTACAACATCGGGGTCCACCAAGGTTCCATATTCTCTTATACCCTATTTCCTCAAATAGTGATTGGGGCTTTTATTTACCTCAGCTGCAGAGGGTACCGGGCCTTTATTTGAAGCAGGCTTGTATTAGAGACAGGCCTTTATTTCTAATCCCCTCTGTTTGTAAAAAATATTGTATATTTGCTCATATTTTAGTACAAAGCCTCCTTGTCGTCTTATCTGCTCCGGTTTGTCCTGTTAAATTTTGTTATTGCATTATGCTGTTAATACAAACTCCAGTGGACAGAATCCCTTCATTTATTAAAAAGGCTTTTATCGTGAAACATTTGCAGGACCTTGTTGTGGAAAATTCAGTGACTTGCACGGTTCCCATACAGCACTTCAAATGTAGCTTCTGTCACCTTGTGGCACTTGTATGTTACTACAAAATACAGTTTGGCTGGAACATCAACACACATAGACCCGCACTAACTGAAATCGGGCAATAACACTTAAGATGAGGAATCCAGAACAACAAAGTGTTGAAAAGAGCATGGTTAAATTTAATTAATTAAATGAAAGCGATGTAAATGTACATTAGTTGGCATGCACATTATATAACAGGCATCGCTAACAGAAGAAAATGCCCAGATGTCTTGTAGACTTTGTTGGAGAGAGCGAGGTGGAGCTGAGCTGGATACTAATGTTGTGCTGAACAGAAGGACTGGCTGGGATCACCAGGAGTTCAGTCTTAGAGAGATTACATTGAAGGTGGTTTCATCATCCATTTTGAGATATCGGTGAGGCAGACTGAGATCTGCGCTGAGACAGTAGGGTTGTCTGGTGGGAAGGACAGATAGAGCTGGGTATCATCAGCATAGATGAAATCTGTTTCCACAGAATGTCCATCCAGGACAGAGATACAAATAAATATAAATACATTTCTACAAAAAAAAACATATGTTGTGTTAAACATATGTGCAATTAGCAAGCTATGGAATTTAGCACCACTGTGGCATAGGGGACAAAACTTCAGCTAAAACATGCCTTTTTCCATCTGAGTGTCCTGTATCTGCTACCAGATGGGAGTAGAGTGAAACGTAGATTGAGGGGGTGTCTGGGGTCATGTGCTGTGGCGAGTGCCATGCAGGTGGTGGCCCTGTTATTGAGGTCAGAGAGTTTGGATGTTGGGAGACCAATGATTTTGGAAGCAGTGTGTGTATTAGCATAGTAATGGGAAGAAAAACCATGTGAGTGGATGATGAGACCAAGCGAGGTGGTGTATATGGAGAAGAAAAGGGAGCCAAGCACTGATCCTTGCAGTACCCCAGTGGAAAGTGACGCTTAGACTCTTCTCCTTGCCATGCCACTTTGAATGATCGCCCAGTGAAATTGCCACATTCGGATAGGGTGGACAGGAGGATTTGATGGTTCACACTGTCAAAGGCTGCCAACAGGTCCAGCAAGATGAGAACTGATGACTGGGTATCAGTTTCAGTGGAAGTGCAGTTTCAGTGGAATGACCACTCTTGAAAGCAGACTAGTTTGAATCAAGTAGATTATTTTGAGAGAGGAAGTCTAAGACTGCAGGCTCCCACTCTAAAGTAGCAGAACATTGCATTTAGAGAGAATCAGACATACTTTGGAGGATAAACTGATCAAATGTTTTCCCTCCTAGTGCCTTTGTCGCTGCTGGTCTCCTCAGTCGCTGCTGGGATCCTGCTGCTGCTCCTGCTGGTCTTGTTAGTGGTCTGTCTGGTCCTCAGGAGAAGACGACGAGCCAAGCAGCTTGGAGCCCTCGTCCAAACTCAATGTCTGTGCTCACCAGGACACACAGTTTTCCCATTTTAAATACACACTTTCATCGAAAAGCTTTCATATGTATTCACATTTTGTTCCTGTGCTTGTGTTTCAGTGGCTCTCAGAGTCAGGAACGACTATGAAGATGAAGATGACGAGGATGAGGAGGGGGACTATGAGAATGTTGATCCGGGATTCAACACGAAGACACTCAAAGAGGAAGCAGGGAGAGTGGAAGAAGAGGAGAGTGATGATTATGAGAATCTGGAGAGTGACGAAGATCATGATTACGAGGAAGCGGGCCCCGATGCAAATTTCATAACGGCGGAGGTCCAGGAAGTCTGTTTCAATGTAGAGGAAAACAAAGACGACGAAGAAGAAGAAGACGAAGAAGAAGAAGAAGAAGAAGAAGAAGAAGAAGAAGAAGAAGAAGAAGAGACCAGTGATGATGAAGAGACCAGTGATGATGAAGATGACTACGTAAATGTAACCCAGTCATTTATTGAACAAACTGTGGACATTTATAAAACTTTTGAGGTGTCCACTGATCAACAGTGTTACAGTGGTAACCATACATAAAGCACTGAACCTTTAACCCACTGCTAACAATTTCAACTGACCATTCAAATGGATGGAGCAGATAAATGTTGAATGTTGCTGAAGAAATTGTAGCTTGGTCTCTCCCTGCCTCAGCAGAATTGGCTTTAGTTATTCAATTATCATTATTTTTAATAGCATATACTTGGATAAACTACTAAAACTCTTGAATGCACTGTTGTAGATCAAGGTTTTAATATTTAAAATACTTCGACCAGCCAGAAAAAAATGTATTAATTTGGCTTCTGATATGCCAAACTGTGATAGTTTGTTGCCATATTCTTGTAGGGGTGGCCTATTTGATATAAATTCGGTGCAAAGCATATGGATATCTTTCTGTCTTGTCCAGGTGCTGAGTCCAAAAACAGATTTTTGTGTCTCCCGAGGGCTTGCAGCTCTATTAAACTACCTTTAAAAATTTTTGCCACACTAACTGCGCAGCTTAATGGATGGCAATGCCGGTCTGTTGGTTGGTCGGTTAGTCCAGACTGAAATATCTTAACAACTGTTGGATGACATGAAAGTTTGTACAGACATTCATGTTCTCCAGAGAATTGAGCTTAATGTCTCGATGGATTGCTTTGGAATTTGTTACACACTTGCATGTCCCCCTTAGGATGAAATGTGATAACCTTTTGATCCCTTAATGTTTCATCTAGCGCTGTCATCATGCCAACATTTTTATCTAAGATGCACTTTGTGTTTAGTGCTAGTTAGCAAATGTTAACATGCCAAACTAAGGTGGTGAACATGGTGAACATTATATTTGCTAAACTTCATCCTGTTAACATTGTCACTGTAAGCATGTCAGTATGCTGAGGTTAGCATTTAGCTCAAAGCACTGCTGAGCCTAAGCACAGCCTTGCCCTCACCCTTGGGCCCAACTTGGGCATTTGTAAGTCCTTGGGAGGCAGAAATCACTATTGGACATAAAATATCATAATTTTATACAAAACAGTATACAGTGGCCACTGCAAGTCAGTAGGTTTTGATCAATTGTAAATTTGGGAATTTGCACCAATAACACACAATATAACTAAGGCAACTGTCACATTATTAGCTGGTCTTGTGCCTATGTATCATAACTGAGTTTCAAACGCTTGATTGTTTAGGGAAGCCAGTTAGTATTACTCCAACAAAGGAGTACTGGTTGCTGTCCCCCTAAGAAGTTAGTCAAGTTATATGTACAGAAGGTGCAAAAATAATTCATTTAGATGTTTTATCCTACACACAATATATTAAGTCCTCGAATATTTATTTTATGCATGTTTTCCATGAAAATGTAATACTACAGTATGTTTTTACTGTTTTTATGTTTTTTGGAGAGCCATGTAAGTCCAGCATGGTGTTTTAAAAGCCATTCTCTGAGCTTGGTGACGAGCTTGGAGGGCACAATGGTGTTAAATGCTGAACTATAGTCATCCGTAGATCTATTTGGTCTGAAAGAGCTAGCCAAATGAGATATGAATTAATTAATTGTTAATTAATGAGCTTTAGAGACGCTGGTAGGCATATTTTGTTACCTGTGGACAGAACAAGGCTAGCCGTTGTCCCCTTGTTTCTGCTCCTTTTGCTAAACTAAGCTCTGCTGCTGGCTCCAGCTACATAAAAGCTGTACAGATGTGAGAGTGGTATCAATCTTCCTGTCTAACTCTCAGCAAGAAAGTGAATAAGCATACAGTATTTGCAAAATGTTGAACTATTCCTTATAGCTTTATCGACAACATAATTATTCAATGTATGATCAATATCTTTTATTTTCAGTGAGAATAAAACACAACAAAAACATCATGTCCAAATATCATAGAGACATGTGGTTATTAGGGTTTCAGGTTCAGTTTTTCAAGTATAAAGGGAGTACATCAGTAATGGAGATAAATGTTGTTATATTTATTTTCGGGAATGTCTTTTTTAAATTATTATTTAGCTTTGGAATCTAAATTTCTATAAATAAACTGTACATTTATTCTGAAATGTTGTTGGCAAAATGTAAAATGGATGTGTTTTATGATGAAATTCACCTTACTTTTATACACATATATTTTATTCAAATAAATTTCTTACAGAATGTATTTAAAGTATTCTTGTCCATCTTTTTGCACATGCACAGATTACGCAGGTATGACCATGGGGAGTCTTAAGCTGGGTGGTCTCATACAACCATAAATATTGACCAGACTGGGCTGAGTGATGTAATAATAACCCAGTAATTTAGAGCTGAGGAATTGGCAGCCATCTTGAATCTCCCTTTCTATTTCTGTCCCTGGCGTCCCCTGGTTCACTGACACACTTCTTTATTTTTTGCAGTAGCCCTCCTGATGACACAAAGCTGACTATCTGTCTTTTCTTCAGTCTGATGATGTCTTAATCTATCCAACTTCAGTCCAAATTTGTGTATCCATATAACCACAAACATATCGTGTTTTCTAGTATAATAAAAGCACGTAGCTTAAAAATGACCACAGTTGAATCAACACCTCTGTGACAACAAAAAATGGAACACACTTAATAACAGTAGTATTAAATGCTTGAAGATTGTATTGGATTATATTAAATTCATCAATACTAACACTGTTGATAACAGTACAATATATAAACAATACTCAGAATAAAGGATAGATTCATGTCATTTTGTCTCAGCAACAGTGAAAAGCAGAAGTGGGAAATATGACAATGAAGCAACTGTTCTCAGCCAATCGAGCGAGTCAGTTCACTGTTTGAGCCAATGATGTGAAGGTAGTTTTACAGTATGATGCCCAGGCAGCCACAAATAGATATTACACAGGCTCCTTGTAATGTTAGCACGCTGTTTTCACACACACACACACACACACACACACACACACACATGCAGACAGACTCTGTGGGTAATGTTAGCGCTCTGAGCTCATCCCTGGAGAAGCAGTGATGAAGCCTCGTACTGTAACCTGAGACAAGACAAGCTTTGTGCACACTGCTAGTCTACACGCACAGTTCTGAACAGCTGTTGAAGTCTGAGTCTTGGTTGTCAGTTTATATCTATTCAAGGAATAAAATATACCTCAAACAAAAGGCATGTCTGTGAGCCATAACAATAAGAAAAGATCATCTGTTCTAATACCTTAAACACATTTTAGTTACAGTATGTCAATTTTCAATGAATCATAGGAACTAGGAAACACCACCTCGTTATGTTAGCTTAGCAAAAATGCTGTCCAAAAACAGAAAGGTTGACAGGGGCATGTAGGGTATTTCAAGAAAGTTGGAAAGAGCGGTATTTCTTCTGGGAGGTACATGGCAAACCTAAATGCCTCATTTGCTCACAACAAGTGGCTGTTGCAAGAGTATAACATGAAACGGCACTGTGAGACCCTCGCAAAAAGAAACTCTGATCGAAGTGGAGCTGATCGAACTGCAGTGTAGCGCACCGAAGAATGAATTCTGTCTGTTGGTTTGGAATCATTTTTATCAGTGTGTGACACCAAATTACAGAGCCTTTGCATCAAAGATACTTTGAATGTTTTGGGACAACACATCGAAGCGAGCAGGCTTTCTCTGCGATGAGCATAGGGTTAGGGTTGCCTGCAGGGTCCAAACTGCCCAATCGGCTGACACACGGACATCCAAATGACATAATGAAAATCGCAACTGCCCAGAAACTGGCTCCGATGTCGACAGGCCGTTAAAAGCTGTAAGTGTCAGGTCTAACTTACCTCAAATGTATAATTAATGAATTACTCTGAATGAATTACTGAGATTAAAACACAATATGTAACTATTGTTGTTAAGAGTTGTATGAATAGCAAAAATGCTTTCTATGGCACACATTCATTATTATTAGATTTTATTTTCATGTGTCAACATGCAATTTCTCATTGATTATTCTGGACAGAAATTGGTGTTTTATAGCTGTAATCTGTATTTTTTCACATGTATAATTAATGAATGACACAGAAACACATGAAATGTATTCTTGTCAATATGTTGTATGGATAGGAAAATGCTTTCTGTCTAATTTATATTTATTTATTATTTATGTATTTGTTCCAGTTTATGTTTATGTAATTTTACATTGTGCGTTATTTTCATGTGCCAACATGCAGTTTTTCATTGGTTGGTACAATGAATGATTTCAAATAATAAATCAGCAAGTAGCCTAAATATCCATGTGTTGAGTCATATTGATTTTCATATGAAAATAATATGCTACCTAATATGAGTCTGACACCTGCTCATTTTTCAGGCGCCATGACTGTATATAAAGTCAATGGAAGGACGCGAGTGGACACAAATTCGCTCAGGCAGGAGCTGAGGCGAAGACATTTTACAGGTGGTTATATGCCACAATATCTCCTGAAGTCTTATCATCACTATGAGGTTGCCAGACAACAGCAGAGACTCCAGCTGTATTATAGATAAAATACATAAAACCATGTGTTGTTTTTACACTTTGTTTTTTGTACAGATTAAACAGATAATTTATAAAGCATAATTTATTGACTTTGGACAGAGCCAGGCTAGCTGTTTCCCCCTGTTTCCAGTCTTTATGCTAAGCTAAGCTAACCAGTTGCTGGCTGTAGGCCTTTAAGCAGTTATGTCCTCATATCTGCCTTTTCTTGTCTTCCCCTGAATTCACTGAAAGAATTTCTATCACCTTGCATCAGACTCACTTCATATATTTATATTACATTTTACATTTAATTACACTGTGTTCCAAATGCATAAAATTTATAATGTTAACTCAGTCCTGATAGAATTCTCCTCCTCATCCTCCAACTATGAGTAATCATTTTCTGGAAGCTCTCAGTGCTCTTAATTTACGAGAAGCTCGAGAACTTCTGCAACTGTACACTCTAAAAGTATAATGTACTTTGGAAGTGTACACTGAAGTGTTTGAAAATAAATAAATACATTAAACGACTTCAATATTAACTTGATATAATCTAAAAAACTGGGATTACATATAAATCCAATAAGTCAAAACCAGTTACTAGGCCGATGTCAATTTTAAAACAATGCAATTCTAGTGGCTCAAACCAATGAATAGTTGATGTCCACTGAAATAGACAGCCTGGGGGGATAAAGATACATTTTTCTTTCCCTTATGTCCCGTTTTTACTCTCACCTGAAGTGGTTTTTGCTTGCAACAGTAAAGAGTGTGAAATGAAAAGACATTTGTTGGATAAAGTGTCAAGAACAGTCATGTCACTGACCATCTGTTCTTTCCACTATCATAAATTCTCGTACTGCTCCATGAAAAATGGGTAATGTGCTGATCTTTTTGCTGTTCAGTCTTTAGAAATCTGTATCTGCATCATATATTAGGAAGTCAGATCTTGGACGGCAGTGTGAACACGGCCACATGCGCACAAACACAAACAGGATATGACCATGAGCTGTCTTTAGCCTTTTGATGAGTTGCAGGGCATTCCTGACCTCACTGGCACATGCTAACAAACAGCGGTGATCTCATGGGGTGTAAATAGCATGGTGAGGGGGGCGGAGCAGGGCAGCTGGGGTATATAAAGGAAAGAAGTCCCGCGTAATGTCCCAAACTAGATGACAGAAGACTAACAACAAGAAGAAACTCTGGAAACTCTCAGTTCTTCACCGCAGCAGAAGATATCAAGCCTGAGAGAGGGAATCTGCAATCAAGAAACACAGAGGCTACGATACAAGAAGCGCTCACGGGTTGCCTTATAAACAAAGTCAAGATTTTGTCAAGAACTGTCTTCCGACACTGACATGATGTCCCAGCATGCAGCCTTGACCAGCCTGTTCGGCGATGACCCTTTCTTCAGCCAGGAGCGGCTGCTGTGGCCGCTGCGTCATGAGGCCCTCTCCTCACTGCAGCAAGATTTCTTCAACCAGAGAGCCAAACTGGCCGACAGCCTCCTGAAGGAGCTCCACGATGGGCCCCACCTGCTCAAACTTGGGCAGTTGCCCCTCATTTCCTCCACTTTGGCGAGGTATGTACCGTAACTGTGTAGCTCAGTAGTGGATACACCTGATTGGCTATGTTTTAGTGTGTTTCCAAACCTCTTGTGGGTTTACTCCGGTCCAAATCTGTGGAGCTGATGCGCTTTCCCCATGTTTTGGTTTCTACAAGTGAAACTGAGAGAACTCTCTCAGCTCATTACATGTTTGATGGTTAGATGTGTCTGTGACGGGAGTGAGGAAATAAACACAGCGAAAAGGTCCTATCTGCCCAAGTATCAAGAAGGCAACGTACTTTGTTGCTAGACCAGATCAGACCTCGATTCATTCTCCAGCTAGCTGCTAGCAACTGTTAATTGCGATCATTTGCATCCCAGCATGCAAAGCGCAGCAGGAGCCGTTTAGTTCAAACTTGCAGAGTTTTCCTTGTAGTTGAGTCAGATTGAGGTCGGATCACGTTCCCACCGCAAACGAACAGCTCCAGATTTTATTTGTGATCAAGCAGAGACCACTTCCTCTTAAAGGTCTGGTGTGGTTGTTTAGGTCCACATATGTGTACGATTGCTGTGGTCAGATCTGCCTAAACGAGTCTGATTCAATCAGACTGAGTAACACAGGTCTGAAAACGCATGACACAAGTCATGCAGTCATGGAGCTGATTTCGATGGAGATACTGATTCTGATCAAGATCCTGATTCTCTTTCAGGCTGAACGATGGTAAAGAGCAGCAGAGAGAGACTAACAGCACAGAGCTGCGCAGGGAAGCTCAGCAGGCCTCAGAAAACAACGGCGACCTCCTGGTGACCCTAGATGCTCGCGGTTACTCCCCCAGTGACATCACTGTCAAACTGGAGGGGCGGAGCCTGGCGGTGGTGGCCATGAAGCAGGCCGGAGCAGAGGAGAGCCAGTCCTGCTCCTCCTCCTCCTCCTCCTCCTCCTGCGCCTCCTTCTCCTCCTTGGCCTCATCTCAGATGGGATTCGTCCAGAAGATCGACCTGCCCGCTCACCTGGATCTGTCCGGCCTCTCCTGTTCCCTGATGGATGACGGACAGCTGCGGATCCACGCCCCCGTGGCCAAGCAGCCAATCACTGAGGAGCGCCAGGTGCCCATTCGGTTCAAGACATCGCTGGAATTTCCCATTACCAAGGAGGCAAAGGAGGAACACACGGACTAATGCACACATACTGTCTGAATGAAAACACATTTTTTAATAAATAAATATGAATGCTTTTTTGCCCATACACACACACACACACACACACACACACACACACACTTCCACTCAAAGACTATAATGAGTAAAGTTTACCAAATTACCAAATGAAGGGAATATTTATTTTATAATTATTTGTATAAACTGTTGAAATAAAGTGTTTGATTTTCCGAAAATGATTTTCTATTTGTACAGCGGTGTCGGCATGGTGAAGGGATTTATTACAAACGACTTTATTAATCCCTTTAAGGAAATTCAATTTTAAATAAATAGATGCCTACTTTTGTTATGGACTTTTGTGACCACATGATGGTGCCAGGAACCAACTTACACAGAAGATGGACATGGAGAGGGAGAGAGTGAGGGAGACAGAAGGTGGGAGGAAGAAAAAGAGAAGAGTTCCAAATGCTAGCATTACGTTTAACTCCCCTCAGGTGACTGAATTAGTAACTTTAAAAGGTTCCGGTGACATTTGATTTCCTGGGGAGAAGTTATTTGCTGGCGCGCTGGAGAGGGTGACAAACAAAAGTAGCAGTTTAATGTTTTATTAGTCCTTCCCTGAGGGTGTCACGACAGAGGAGAGAAGAAATAAAGGCATAAGGAGAAAAGAAGGGGAGATGCCAGGAGAAGACAAGAGAGCTACTGACTATTTTTAAAGGCTTAGCTCACCCAAATTACAAAAAAAACCCCATATCTTCTTACTTATCTCTAATGGTGTAAACATGGGTAAATAAAACCAAAGCTATCTGCATTTCTAAATACCACTTGATGTAAGTTAATGTAAATGTTTTCGGGGTTTTTTTGTCTTTTTTTTTTGCTTGTTTTTTTCCCTTCGTTTTGTTTTGTTGTAAATATGCGTAACTGGCCCTTTAAGGAAGTTTTCCCATTTTGCTGTTGCAGTAATGGGAAAAATGGGAATGGGAGACTGGGAACACTAATGTATAAACCAATACATGTCACAGTACATTACAAAATACTAATCATTAGACATCAACTGTAGCCACAGCCAGCCACTGCGACCACAGAGTGAAAGGGTGCGCCCACTGCTGTAGGTCTGCTATGGGGATGGGTGAGGGTTAGGTGCTGAAACAAGACGTAGATGGACTTTTGTGACACTTTAGCAGTCATGTCAACCCAATTATAAATGTATTTTCCGTGAACTCTATGTGAAGTTCTGCAGTTAGCTAGATAGTAATGTCGTAGTGTTCATTTACTGTAGTTACCGTTAGTTCATCTGTTTGGGTTGAGAAAAATACGCTCATAAAGTGGTGTAAACACTAGTCATAATGTTGTGATGTATCACAGTCATCGAAGGTAACTCCGCCACAAGTGTCAGCAGCTAATGTTCTGACAACTAGTGGAGGTCAATTACTGACTGCTGCTGAAGCTGTGATTAGACCATGGACACGCTAAAGCTATGGGCATTGATGTTGCTGTGATTAGCAAAGCTGTGACACAGGTTTTAATGTGTAACACTAGCTAACCTACATGTCAGTGTGAATTGACATGGTGGAGTTGGCTTTGTGTTGTTCTTCCTGAACTCCTGGAGTGTGCTGCTAACACATCTGTCATATCTGATAGAAGTACCAGGTTCAAATCCTGGCAGGAGTGTCTGTGTTGGGCCAGTGTTATTATCTAATGTGCTGCAAAAGGAGCCTATGGCTACAGTTGGAGCTCGGCATTCCTTCAACCACTGCTGATTTTGTTAATGAAAACTATGACTAAATCTGTTCGTCAACGACCTTTTTTCCCATGACTAAGACGAGATGATGACAAGACGGCACCAACATTAACACTAACTGTGACCATATCAACATGCAATATTGTTGACAAAAAAAGACGAGACTAAAGTGTAGTTTAAAAAAAACTTTACCAAAATCTCTCTTTATTTTCATTGACAAAAAAGAGGAGACGAAATATTATAGACTTTTTTTTTTCCAATGCAGCAGTCCTGTGTCCTGTGCTGCGCGCACCATATCAGGATGATAAAGGATCACAATGAGCACAGTCAGGAGGACTCAGAGTAACTTAGGTCACCTATTTTACAGAAAGCAAGTTAAAGTTAACAGTGATGACAGCAGGGCTTGGAAGAAAGAAACGAGGTGATATTTGGGCCCATTTTCATTACAATGAGAGTGAGGGAGGGAAAAAAATGAATGCATTGCTTCATCAGAAGGGAAGCAACGTGGCCATAAAACAGCTGGTAAATTAGTTTGACTAAAATGACAAAAAATTATTGGTTTTGGCTCGACTAGATTGACTGAAATGTTCAATATAATCTGATGACTAAAAAAGACTAAAATGTCAACAGTTTTCATTGACTAAAACTAAAATAGTTACGTTTTCTTTGACTAAAATGCCCAGACTTTTAGTCAACTAAAGCTAAAAAAAAAACAGGATGAGGTTGACTAAATGTGATAAAACTAACAAGGACATTTGACACAGGACAAGACCCCGACTAAATGAAAAAAAAAAAACTAGCTGACAAAATTAACACTACCTCCAACAAACAGTACTTTGATGCAAAAATCCAGTTATGGAACTACTGCCAATAAATGGCCCTAAATACAGCTCACTGGCTGCTGTTTCATAAAATGAATAAAATATTATATATTATATATTATAGTTTTATTTATAGTTTTGCCTGTTTTTTTGAGACTTTGAGGAGGCAAAGTTGGGTTTGAATGATACAAACTGGGGAAATATTTGCACAAATGGGGGTATAAATGTGTAAAGAAAACAATACATTAATGCATTCATTGACTCTTGAAGGAGGAGATGTCATTATCACATTATTTTGATTGAAGTCTTCTGTCTTTCTGTCTCCTTCTATCAGTATTCCTCTCACTGTCACTGTCTCTGCCTCTGTTTCTCCTCAGATTCTTTGTAATTGTCCTCCCAGAATAAAATGTCTTCACAGGCTCTACAGGGGTGTGTTGTGTGTAGGTGTATGTGATTGTGACTGTGCATGTATTTGTGTTATCTGTGTATGAGTGTTTGCATGTGCGCAAGTTCTTGAATTGCTACAGTCATAAAGACCAAATGTGCTCATGCGTGTTCAGTGACGTCCTCCAGAGTGAGGGCTTTTTCAAGAGTAAACGAGTAATACAGATGCAAGTGTGTGTTTGTGTGTGGCCGTTTACTCACGTCGTGGGGACCCGCGTCAACATTGAGGGGACTTGTCTCCCTTAAAATGCAAAATGCAAGTCCCCATAATGTAAATCATTGCATTTTAGGGTGAAGACTTGCTTTAAGGTTAGGTTAAGGTTAGGTTTAGGTTAGGCAAGTAGCGGTTATGGTTAGGGTAAGTCTACAGGAAATGAATGTAAGTCAATGGAATGTCCTCAAAAGTCATGAAAACACCCTTGTGTGTGTGTGTATGTGTGGACAAAAGAGTGCAAGACTTGAAGATGATGACCCCTTAGCATCAGCGTGATGATTTGGGCCCCCCCAACACCAACACTTCAGCACACATACACAAACACACACTTTGCGGGATGTGCAGCTGCACATTTTCCATGGTGACAGTTATGAGGCCATAATGATGATGGATGCTCCAGCCCTGTGAGGTGGTAAACTTTGTTTCTCCTGGAGACAGACAGCCTCAGAGGAGGACGCCGTTTACACTGGCAGCCAGTTCACTCTAAACATACAGAACTCTCGCTCAATAATCTGATTTGTGCTCGTGTGCGCTCCAGTCTGAGCATTCCCTCCAAATGTGAAATCCCTCTTTGCTTACAGTGATGTAAACAGCAAGAGCACACTGTCAAATATGTAAGAAAAAAGAGGCCTGTATGCTGTTAACTACAGGTGATATCACAAGACCTACTCAATTTATTCCTATGATTCTTATTTTTATGATCTACAACAGGTAGTAACTGTGGTGGGACAAAGTCATTGGGTCTCATGAAACAACATTTTCATATTCTTATTCTTTGTTTGTACGAGTGTTCCAAGTCGGATTCACCAACTCAACTTACTAACTAATTCCTCATTTCAACCTGATGAAATGTAAACTGCATATGTGCTGTGCTAGAACGGAAAGCTTGACAGGCGTGGTAACAGTAACTAAGGGGGGCGGGGTTTAGTAACTCCAAAAATACAAGGTATTCAATTTCCAGGTGTAAATGTAGTTAGTGACTTCTGCCTCTGTTATATATAAAATACTCAAAATAAAATTATAAGAACATACAATATAAGCACAGAGAGAGAGAGGCAGGAACAATAACACATGTTGCATATCTCTGGGCTGTTACATTTTAATGCCATAACATCTTCCTGCAGCTGCAGCCCACCTGACTAATGCACTGACGCCACAACAGCATCGGTGTATGCAGTGGTGAGCGATTCACCCTGCAGGCTTAATTTTGTGATCTCTACCTCTTGTCTCCAGGTATCACAATAAGCCAAGCAGGTCATCACTCACACTCTCACACCAGTGTGTGTGTTGCTCTACTACAAACTGCCAAAATCTGATTGATGACTTAAATAAACATCAGATCAGAGCACCTAACCTGGAGGAAAGACTTCAAGGCATGCTCACAATGAAACGACTTATTACACACTAATTCTGTACAATCAATCAATCAATCAAACAGACAACTAATATTAATCTGAGTTTTGGCAGATTTTGTTTCTCATGAATGATAATTCCACAGTGCTGGTCTGGTTGGACACTGCTTTATTCACAGCACTGTGTGGGAAGAATAAGACACTCTAACCCTGCCAGGGTTAGCTGTTTGATTCCCACCCCTGCTAAAAGTGGATGGGCTTTTGTCAGCTGTTCTGAGTCATTTTGGATCAAGATGTCCACCAAATGGCATTGGAGTTATGACATGCTGGCAACTGATTCATCAAAGGTGACAAATGTAGCTGGTCTGCTTCTACTGGCTTCATTATTATTGTTTTACTCTGCAGTTTTACATTCATATGTACTGGGGCAAAGGAACATAAGCCTCAGGAGGAAAAAAGTGTTAAAAGTGTTATAAATTCCATCCAAACCATTTCATTATCATCCTGAATCTTGGTTTCAGTTGCATGAATAATGGTGATTAATATACTTATCGTAACTGGCGAGAAAGTCTGTCTGTGCTTTTATATTTCTATCTATTTTAGGACAAAGAGTTGATCATTTCTGGCAAATATATGACATTTTCTAAATTCCAGGGCTAATTAGATAGATATTAGTTAGATGTGTCTTTTTTAAATATCTTTTGACACCATCTGTACCCCACCATCTCTTTCCTTTCTCTCTTCCCCTTCCCATGTTTTACTTCCCTTTGGTCTATTTAGCTGTGCTTCTTTCATTGTCTTTAAGGTGTTCTTGCTCTTGCCACTGTCCGCCTTTTTAATTTTTTTCTGCCTCCATTCCCAAAGAGGCCAACAGGTGTGTGCAGGATGTGGGAAAATCGATGGTTGAAATGAGCTTTATTGATCGGAATAAAGGCTACAAAATGGAGAAGCCCCAGGGCTCCTTGTCCACTTCTTTAGCCCCCTCTCATTTCTCTCTGGTTTCTGTCTTTGTTATGAGAATTCCTTGTCTACCTTTTTTTACCTGTTTGCCTTTCTCAATTCCCCTCTCTTCTCCTCTGTCTCCTTTGATCTCTCTTTCTGTCTGCATAGATATTTTTTTTCTAGATATTTCTCACCATCCAACTGACAACAACTAACCTGTAAGGACCCTTGGGACTCTTGCGTCTTAACCCTTCTTTTGCAAACACACAAACACCAGGCTTTCCAGCATCGAGTCAGAGGAGTTACAGCAGGACATAGGACACAAGACAGTGTTAAAGCTGTTTCTGACATGTCATAAATATGAGGAGTAGCCTGTATTATGTTGGGCAGGGCTCCATGCCCGGGGGGATAACAAGGCCTTACATCCACAAAAACTGCCTCAGACCTCAGTGCTGACCTCAAGATAACAACCAACAGTGTCAAGTGCAAACATGTCAACTGCCCTATGTAATTTTGAAAGTCAAAACTCAACATTTAATTTAAAGAAGTTTAATGATATTCCATCTGTTATCCATTTTCTGACACCTATCTGAGAAGCTTTTCACCTATCCATGTCCCAGCCATGGAGTAGCAGGCTAAACAAGGAAGTTCAGATTTCCTTCTCCCTAACCATGTTCTCCAGATCTTCCTTGGTGAATCCCAAGGTGTTCCCAAACCAGATGGGACAGATAATCTCTCCAGCACATTCCTGGGTCTTCGACGGGGGCTCGTCCAAGTTGGACGTGTCTGAATAGAAGAGAGGAACTAGGAACCATGCTGATCAGACGCCCGATATACCTCTGCCTATACAAACTATCCAATCTGGTTTTCAATGCAAAAATGCAGTCGTTCTACTCCATGGTCCCTCTGACTGTCTGAACTCCTCACCCAGTCTCAAAGGTGAGCCCGGCCAAAAAAAAACTCATTTTGGCCTCTTGTACCCGCAGTGCAATCTCAATATTTCAGTCACTACTCAAAGCTCATGACGATAAATGAGTTGGAACGTAGATTGACGCGTAAATCATGAGCTTCAGCTTAAGGCTCAACTCGTCACCATGGTAGCCCAGTATGATGCTCACGTTACTGCTGATGCCAGTCTACCTGTTGTTCTTGGGTTCTATCCTACCTTCACTGGTGAGCAAGACACTTGAACGTCTTCACTTGGGGAAAGGACTAAAGGTGTGGGCATGCTCAAAAAGAGCTAGTTTGTGCGCTGTGTCGTTCGACCATGTTGGAAGGCAAAAGTCTTTACTGAGCAGCTACACTTTTAAGGTGGGGTGAAAAGCGTGCTGTCATGGAAAAGGGCAAGACTGGTTTTCAGTCAGTCTCTCCTGGAAGGCGTTCATAGTGTGGCACTTATTTGTACACACAAATAATGACAGAAGTAGTTGTGCAACGAGAGAGTTACTTTCTCGCCTTTGCTGTTTTGGACAGAAATTGATGGACACAGCCCCCGCAATCCCAACCGGGAAGGTGTGAGGAAGGTTTTAAGGTGACATCACTATCACTAAGTGAAACATGGGCACTGTAATTTGAGTCAACCCCACATGTGCAATCCTGGGGCCATAAATAATGACTAGAGCATCACATCTTTATTATTTATTCCACAGAAAATAGTCTCTATTTACTCCTGTTTGATTGACATTTGCTAAAAGTTACAGTTCCCAGCTGAAAATAACTGAGCCTTTTTAAAAAATGAAACTGTATATTGTGACAATACTGTAATGTGCTGACAATGAGAAAAACATACACCAACACCAGTCACATCCTTTAAGGTGAAAAAAAAAAAAAAAATTCCTTTACCTGATCTTCAGATTAGGACGCTGCCAACCAGCATTTGGGTTCAAAAGAGGTCCACTAACAGGTCTTTAAGATAGTTATTTGAGTAAGATAGAAACAACCAGTTCCTGTTTGATGTGTAATCAAACTTACTTCTCATGCTCACATTTGACTTGCATGTGCATCAATGTTAAAACAGTACGTGAAGAATGTTTTTTCCCTTTTTTTCCTTTCTTTAATATGTATAGTACTTTTCATAATTGTTGGGATGCTGATATTAAAAGAGGCTATGAGAGACTATGATAACATCACATTGTTAATCAACAGCAACATATAATGTATTTAGCAGCGAGATAGAATTTCATTTATTGCATGGTAGTGAGACGCAAAACAAAAGTGTAATAATATGGCTATGAAATCGGAGCTCATTCATCTTACTGGTTATATTGCCTGTAGTTATATCTAATAAAGGGGTTGAGGCTTGTTTTTCGACACATTATTGGGATTTAGAACACACTCCCATCACTGCAGGAAGAACAGAGACGTGCAGAGAAGGAACTCAGCATAAGACAGATACACACATCAGGCAAATACACCATACAAATATATACAATAAGAGGCAAAATGAGAGTACACACACACACACACACACACACACACACACACACACTCACAGCAGGTTCCATTAGAGTGTTGTGTTGTTTTTGGCACTGATACGGTTGGTTATCAGTGAAGTCTGGCTGTCACATTGTCCTGACAGAGCGGAGATACAGATAGAAGAATCACAGACTTAAATAAACACTGAAAGGCTCCTGGACATCAAGACAGGAGATGGGCTTTAAAAGCATTTGTGTGTGTGTGTGTGTGTGTGTGTGTGTGTGTGTGTTTTGGTGCTTGTTTGTATGAGTGCATACACGTGCTTACTAATATGTCAAGATACCTGAATTTATAGTACCTGTTAGCTTTATGTGTATATGTGTGAGTGTGTGTGAGTGTGTGTGGGTGTGTGTGGGGCAATGCTGAGTGACGTGTAGTGACAGCGACAGCGACAGCGACAGCGACTGCACAGTGTGTTTTATCAGTGCTGGTTAAATGTTTCCTGCCACTCTTCCTCCCCGCTTTCAGAGACTCTAACCTTTACAAGGCTGCTGCTGATACAATCAGACACAAACACACAGATACGTTCACAGACTAATGCAGACGCACTGACGTACTCTTTCTCAGCTATGTTTTTTCATATTAATACATATGTATATTCACACTCACAGCTGGGAGCTTCCTGGTATGACCATAATTGTACCAGGGGCAGCTTACACACAACCAGCCAACCTGCTGTTCTTCATACATGTCACGTTGAAGGCAACCTGATTTATTTGCCCTGATTTGTGAGTTGGTAAAAAGTTTCAAGGAAATACAAGTTACTCTTGTATTTTTTGTCTTTTTTTTGAATGGCAATGTTGGTCGGTTGGGCCACTATTTGGGTCCAAACTGAAATGCCATGAAATTTGGATGTTCATGGTCTCCAGAGGATGAATCCTACTGACTTTGCAGATCTAAGATTTCTCTAATGAAATATCTCAACATCTTTTGGATGGATTGGCACAAAATTTGGTACAGACATTCGTGGTTCCCAGTGTATCATAATGACTGTTTATGATTTCGCGTTCTCCTGACTTTTCATCTAGCACCACCATCAGGTCAAAATTTACATTTTCCATATACTTTATAATCAAATGCCTGTAGAACTACTTTAATGACCATCCCACCAGCCTCAGCTGTACTTTGTGTTCATTGCTAATTAGCAAATGTTAGCATGGTAACATGCTAAACTAAGATTGTAAACATGGGGAACATGCTAAACATCAACATGCTAGCATTGTTAATGTGAGCATGTTAGCATGCAGACAGTAGCTTTTAGCTCAAACCACAGCTGTGTCGTAGGCTACAGCCACACAGAGCTGCCAGCATGGCTGTAGACTCTTGTTAAAATGTATGTCCATTCACCTCCATTATAATGGGGTGGGGCAGACATCCCAGGTGTATAAAAACCTGAACAAATAAAGCCAGAACTATCTGCATGGTTAGAAAATGTGTGGGTTTTTTTTGTAATTTGGTGAACTGGTGAACTCTTTAAACGATTACACCAAGTTTTAGAAAACCAACTTAATTTTGGTTATGGTTAGGGTTAGGGTAAGTTTCCAGGGAATGAATGTAAGTCTATGTAATTTCCCCAAAAGTGACTTAAGTAAATGTGTGTGTGTGTGTGTGTGTGTGTGTGTGTGTGTGTGTGCACATGTGTCAAGCTGTTGGGACTGACCTGCAGCAGGTGCTGTCCCAACACACAGACAGCCCAGGGCAGTGAGACAGAGAGAAGGATTAAGAAAGAGCTGTCATCTTTAATCTGCATCCAGAGCCACTAAGGACTGCACTCTGCTTCATCCTCTGCTGTGAGAAAACACACTTACACTTAAGGTCAGAACAGCAACATTTTGGACTGAAATCAAGTCATTTCAGTGAGATCACCACAAACAGTGAATCACCTCGCAGAGCCACGTAAATCCACACAGAGTTTTTCAAAAGTTTAACTTTGTTGATGCTTGATGGTTCTGAAAAAACAATGCTAACTTACTGTCTGATCAGAGTGTAAGCAGTCACTACGTCGCCAAATTTCCAGCACAAGACATTTCACTGTGCCTCATTCTGGTTTGACCTTGTGCAGCGCTGAAAATCTTTTTAGCAATGTGTCAACTTGAGCGAAAATTACAGGTTTTTTTTACAATTGCTAAGTCAACCTAAGTTTCTCTGTAGGAGTTCACTCTTTCAAAACTCTTCACACATTTCTCTTTACGGACATGCAGCTCAGCACAACAGTTCATCTCATATCCAAAATGCACTGATGCGACCAAAACACTTGATACACATCTCAGGATCAGCTAGTGTACCTGAACACTGACAACATTTGTCTGCCACTTTGTCATTTATTATACGTATACTGACCATAAAAATCACTAACAACAGGTAGCATTACAATTAGTGTCACTGTTGTCTTGATTTACAGTTTTTTACGATTGCTGAAGCAGGCTTTTGAAAATGGGGCTCATTTTGTCAAAAACACTACACACAATTCACACAACCACACACACAAATAGCAGAACACCTCAGATCTTTTGCAAAATGAAACACTTCATTCAAAACTATACAATCATTTATAAAAACCCAATTCTGTCACCGTATTGCACACACATGGTTCATATGATCTGATTCTGTTTGAAGCAGTTACACACTGCTGTGCTCAATCTAAAACACTTTTAACATTTCTACTTTTCTAATGAGATATTCTGGGTTTGGCATCATCCTTAATGGAGCAGATAAAAAAAAATCTCAACTCAAGGTCCTCTTACATACAAGCTTTTTATCCCCTGAGCCTTCAATGGCACCTCACAGTCTCGGGGTTTGCTCAGAGGCAGATTCTTACTGCCTCGGATCATAAAATCGGTCGGGTTGCTGATCACTCCCGTTGATTTGACCATGTCTTCATCAGCTACTGAGACTTGAAGCTGCATGTGCCATTTTCTCACAATTTTCAATAGATTCTCTTCCCGCTGCCTGTTAGAATCCTTAAAGAGTAGCCAGCTGAAACATTATTAAATGCTCTGATGTACTTTGTTATGATTATGCTTGCACCAGAGCAAAGGGCCATAAAGCAAATTACATCAACTCTAACCAGGCAGGTGTCTTATTTATTACTACAAAATGTGTTTGTGAAATTTAGGGAAATCATTTTGTTTGAAATAGATGGTCTTTAAAGCCACCTTTGCTGATTTATACAGAATACTTCAACATTAAAGATGCCCTGTGGAGTTTTCTTATAAACAAACAAAAGTTATTAGTTTACATTCAGTGTTTCTCACCAGAACTCCTTGTTTGTATCCTTGAGGTCTAACAGACGTGTTGATCGCATTTCCTTCCTCATAAAACATTTGTTAAGTGAGAGTTTTAGAATGTTTTAAATCACGCATTGTCTACATTGCCCCTACATGGCAATAAACCCCTGATTCTATTAAATGACTTTAGAGTTGCATGATGTTGCCTCATATTGACCATAGTGCTTTCACTGAACACTGTGTAAACACAAATTTCATTGTAACTGAGGCATGTTTAAACCTGCAATAAAGGATATTTTGGCCACTTGGGGACCACTTACGGACACAAGTTTTAAACACATACTGTAGACTCATTATCGCATTTCAAAACTGATATACGTACGTGTCAGCAAACAGTTGCCTAGTTACACATTAAGCAGACAAAGAGCAGCATTAACATTCATTTGGAATTGTGTTTCTGACCACCTGATGAATGTAAATCCAATACTCACTGTTTTTTGATCTCCACCAACTGCTAAATAGCTGCTAAATGCTGCACCAGCTAGTCACTAACTTTATCTGTTTGCCATTTAGTGAAGGCAGGTAGTGTACAGTCATTTTTTTGAGCTTTTCTGGTGAAAACAGCTGCCTGCTGCCACTGAAAAGGATGCAGTGAGAGCTGTGAGACGGAACCAAAGCAGTTACGCTGTGGGACTTGAACTGAAAGACGCTAAAAGGCTCCACATTGCAGTGCAGTGCAGTGGAACTGATTCTCTATGGGTCCATCATTATACTTACAAGTAGTCATGTGATCCATTGTTAATATTAAAATTAACAATTATAGATTATAGCCACTTCAAAATTAGGATTGATTAGCTGCCAGCTAACCTTAACACCAAGTGTGATCATATAGCAGCAGCAAACATTATGGACATTACATTACAAACATATCAGCTTGTCAATCAATATCAACTTATGGAAAAGGTCAATATAGTTTGATCAGCAGGTTCATCAAGCTCAATATTACACTCCAATGGGATGTTTTTTGTCAGTATCTTTCAGTATGTAGGGGCCTCTGTATATTTTCATTTAAAGTTTTATTCCTTCTCTTTACCACCACTGACATCAGATCTGTTTCCACCTTTTTCATTTGTCTCATTAAGCTGGATCTGGCCTCTGGGGTAGACAGTCACACACAACCATACACATGCACCATAGTCAGTAATTGCCCTTTTACTAAAGCATTATCACAGGTAAAAGTATTTGTAGAAGGAACTATGGTGTGCCGGCTTCTCCAAACACACTTACATTCCCCACCAAGCACACACACACACACACACACACACAGTAGGGCAGTTGGCTCCTGTGTTTGCTCAGGGAATAGACTACGGTTCAGAGCTAATCTCCGACATGTTCGGACTGCTTTTATTGACTGTGTGTGTGTAATATGCAGAGAGAGAAGGAGACAATGAAGGAGACAGATTACGCTGGATGAATGGATGGTTGTTTGTGTATAAAGTATAATAATATATCATTTTTCCCCATTTTTGTCCAGAATGTTTGCAGTGAGGTTTATACGGGAAAAGATGACTGATACAGAGAAGGAAAATATGGGAGGATGAAAAAGATTAAAACCTAAATTTCTCGGGGCAAGGTATAGTAAAAAGTGGCTGACGTCAAGCCCGTGTCATTTCTATAAAGGAGCATACTGTTATAGCCATTTAACTACAAACTGTGCATTTTCTACATCTACACTAGTTTCACTTCACACAGGATGAAAGTCAAACTGCAGGTAATTTGCTTATAGGTTATCCATCACAGTGAGCAAATCATCTCCTTTATTTATGTATTTTCTTTCAAAGCTGTGTCGCAATCCAGCAGAATAATTACATTTATATGATTCGATCTCACACTTTGCAGTGGAAACTGATCCGATTCTTTTTGTCTCTACTAATATTGGAACAGTGCCGTGTTACATACCTCAGCTTTTGCACATCTACCTTCTGTGTGTGTGCTTGCTTTTATAGACCAAAACTTTATGTTATTCCCACACAGTAATAAGAGTAAGAGCGATGATTACATATGACGTAACAAATGAGTGGTGGGTTTTGATTATTAATGTCCTTCATATCAGTTATATTATGCAGGTATGTGATACCTCGCTCCTATTAAAAATGACATCCTGATGTAAAACTATGCTAACTGTACCAGCCCTTATAGCAGCTGTCTATTAATTTCTTGTCTGGGTAGCATTATACACATGGGATACAAGTTAACAAGTTTCAAGTTAAATGGAAGTGCTGCAAAGGACCATTGAACCATAGTGCAGAGACGTGCAGCCGGCAGCTGCTTTCACTGAAAAAGCTCTAAAACAGACACAGTTAGAGAGCAGCTGGTGAACATAGTGAAGCATTTAGCTGCTTAAAAGACACACTTTTCCCTCAGAGCTAAAAGAGAGTGAATGTCGGACTTCCATTCATCAGGCGACACAAATACCACTGCACGTGAATGATCATGTTGTAACTGCTGGATGTGGAAATGAGCAACTGTTTGCTAATATGTTCACTACATCAACTTAAAATGTGATGATATGTCAACAACTTGTGTCTGCTGCTCCAAGTGCCCAAAAAATCAGTTGCTGCAGTAAACTGTCCTGGTGATTTTTGTCATTTAGAAAAGAATCACTTTTTCTTTTATTGTTTCACTGTCCTTTTATTTATTTGGGGTTTTTCTAGGACTATTATTATAAGTGTTTGCTGTAAATAAAGAAAGTTGAAAAAAAGGTGTAAAGACAGGCCTGTGATGTGCTGTAGTGGAGAATGTGGATGAGTGTCCTCCGCGCTCCACCATAAACTGAAGGGACTACAGCTTGCATTTCGCTTGTCATAATCTGTCCTCCTGTCCCTCTGCTCCAGCCAGATTTCCCATTCCCCACGTCTCTCCACTGCAATTTCTCATCCATTCCCCAGAGATCCTCAGGCTTTCCCTCCTTTCACCTGACTGTCCCACCCATCTGCTCACCTGTTACCTGTACCTGCCTGCCTACTTCTCTGTCTGCCATCATTTAAAATAAAACATTGAACTGCTTCAGCTCGGCCTCCTCTCTTTTGCATTTAGGTCCAATCCCACTATTCCTGAAACCGTGACATCGCTGTGCAACCCTGTGTTGTAGAATGACCAATAAATAAACCTTGAACTGGATTATATAATGATGTTCGGCCTTCATGGGCCTCATTCATTATAAGGTTTTTGTTGGGCATGATTTGTCACTTCCTGTGAACCAAAATGATTTCACACAGAATTTTCCATCAGTGACCTTTTTATCTAAATCATTTGTGTAAATGAGGTGAATCTTCAGGGTGGGACCGACCCGCCTGCTGCTGCAGTGCTTGGTGTGTATTTACTGTCACATATACAGCAGAGCTTTCCCATGTCATCATTCTTCAGTACAACGCTGCACAAACTGCATCGCATTATTTTCTATTCTACTCTGTTCTATTCCAATACCATTCAAAGCAGTGTGTGTGTGTGATGTAGTTGTCTGAGAAGAGAAAAAAGTAGAAAAGAAAGAGAAAACAATGCGGTGTTGAAGAGAAAATATGGTGGAGATGAAGGGAACAGGTGGAGGAAGAGGAGGATATTGGGGTTTGGTGGGAGAAGTGGCTGCTGGACCCTTATCATGTCTCGCAGCATCAGATGGGAAGCTGTATCCAAAGAGGGGGCCAGGACCCAAACAACGATGTCCAATAACAGCTTAGCAACTGTATCGAGGCACAGCAGGGGTGTCGAGCTTTGGATTTCTCCACATGTTGAAGCGGTGAACATGAGAGATACTCTGTGTATAAAGAGCTTGGAGGGTGATGTTTTAATTTAGTTTTTCCAAAAGCAAAAGAGCAAAAGTGTTAGAAATAACAAGCTAAACAGGGTTGCTCTACACTGGGGTTAGGCTTCCCACCAAGCCCGGTCTCCCTAGCACTCTTGAGGTTGAGCCAGATGGTGTGAAGTGTTTATTCTGAAGGTGACAAAAGTCAAATGATGTTACAGAGTTGGAGGGTCCGAGTGGACTGTTTAAGTGCGCTACACGGGTCAACCAGGTGAACATCACAGGTCAGATTTTAAAGGTAACCTGGATTCCAGGGTGTCACGTGGCACCAGATCCAGGCTTCGAGCTGCAGACGCAGGTTGGACATAAAGCTGAGCAGCTACACGCTCCTGCAGCAACACACTGATGCATCACAAAGGAGAGGAGAGGGCGGAAGAGGTAGATGGACACCTGAGGGAGGCTGGATAGAAACAGCGTGACGAGTGTGACCACATAGCGCACACGTGTTTGTGCGTCAAAGCTTTGGAGAGCCGAGACAAGTTGAGACACTGCGTCATCACATTATTAACACTGACACAACTACTTTCCAATGAAATGCCTTCATGTCTGTCTGTCTGTCGCCGTTACCATATGAAGACCTGAGCTCCGCCTAGTGGCAGGAACCAGACCAGCTTGGTGCACATGCTTAATCATCTTTGCAATTTGGAGTGTGACAGAGAAAATAAATGTAACCTCTATATAATTATTACAACTTAATATTTTAGATCAAATACTCAGGCACTTGTATACAGTGGCTAATGTCTCCACATATCAATCGAAAAGTTTTCTCATAAAAAGACACACAGTGGAGCTGATCATTCACTGTTGCCCAAAACACACCATCTCCACCATGTAAACAAATCCTGATGCAACAGTTCACATGTAAGAGCTTTTCTAGACATCCTCTGGTTGACTGGGACAAGTAAAGTGGCATTTCATTGATTTTCCACGTAGATATTACTCTTTCTCTTTTCTTATAGGGAGGTCACTGGGCTGCTGGAGGTGGTGGGAATCTGCTGCCCTGCTGTATAGAACAATTCAGCAAGGGTGGATGATGATAGCCAGCCTGGGTACAGGTTTTCTAGAGGAAACAGATGGAAATCCACAGTAATTCTTTTCTTTTTTTTCTCCACTGATGCAGCTTCGTGGCCCAAAATGTCATCTGTTAACTTTGTTAATCAAAAACTCAAGACTGACTGCGTGACCGGCGCGTTAGTAATGTCTCCATCATCATCATCATCATCACCATCTGACGCATTCGGCCTCTTCGCACACACACACACACACACGCGCGCGCGCGCACACAAGCGCGCACTGTGGTGTCACCCCTCCCTCCTCCGGTGCTGCTAAACTATATAAATCACCTCTGTCGGAGTTTGACACCAAGGTGCAGAAAAAACTGATCGAAGAGGAGAGAAGAGAACACAAACAGACCTCTGCAGCTGCTAGAAAACACCTGTGGCTCCGACTTCTACCTGTAACCTCCAAAGTCTTCTCAAAGTAAGTCTTCACAACTCTCACTGCGGTTCATACTAACAGCCCGCTTTGGACACTGTCACAGGGATGAGATTTGATTCCAGTAAGGATGCTTTAATTCACAGTGAATTCTGTGTCTAAATAAGTTCAGCTGCATTGGAAGGAATTAGGAATTATTATTGATACTTGTTTGTACTGTTTTTGTAGAGAAGTAATACTAAATATTGTCTTTAGCCAATATCTTTCTTTTCTCTTCTCGCACCCCGTCATATTATTTTACCATCGTCTCGTAGAAGCTCACATCTCTGCGGTCCGACTCACAGTTTGAGATAAAGACTTTCTTCATGAGGAGGCGCAGTTTGCAATTTAAAACTTTAGTAAGCTAAAAAA
>NTHP01000383.1:711261-732895 GCA_003416845.1 Oplegnathus fasciatus | reverse complement strand
AAAAAAAAAAGAAAGAAAGAAAAGAAAAGCCTTGATAAATGACATCAATTTAACACGGTGGATGGATTGAAGGCTTTTCAACTGTCCAGGCTTTATTGTTAAACTCGTGTTCAGGGGGCCGGCTCGTGGCTCTGAGGTGTTTGAGCCTGAAGCTTCAGTTCAGCACCACGGACAGCGACACAACCGCCCACACACGAAGAAGAGTTTAGCTTGTGTCGACGGTCTTCTTCTTCTTGGTTAATATTGGTGTTATATTATTGCAGGAATGTAGAGTAGCTGATCTCCAGTCAGGGGAACATTCAGTTAAGCCTCATTTCGCCCCTCAGACTCACAGGCAGCATCAGTCAGCTCACAGAGCAGAGAGGTCCTGTCTCAGTGTAACTGCAGCTCCTGCTGCTGTGTGGGTTCGTGCCGGAGGGTCAGCAGAAGGGGGATATCACGTTTCATCAGCCTCGTTACTGCGGGTCAGATAAACAAACTCAGGGACAAAAATAACAACAACAGACTCCAGGAACAAGATAATCAGAATCTAGAAGTGAAAATCATTTCATAATGATCGCTATTATTTTAGGATGCTGTAGTGATGAACAGTGGTGAGTGGCAACCGGGAGGACCGGGAGAAATCCCGGTTTGGGGCTGGTACTGTGGGCTAACAATACTGAGCGCCTCCCCAAACCGGTACAGTCCCACACTGACTCAACCTGTTCACACTGCTGGATTTTAACAGTACAATGGAGAGCAGAAAGTGAAATGAAAAGGGCGAAAAGGGCGTAGTGTACAGGCGGCGGTGCAAGTGCAAATAGTGAATAGTTTTTAGATTTTAATAATAACAATAATAATAATAATAATAATGATGATGATGATGGATATAATGCAGTTGTTACATTTCAAATAGGCTTTCTCAAATGCTCATTTTGTCATTAGCTGTCATCAAATGAAATGAGATGAAATTAAGTTAAAATGGCTGTGAGTCTTATGATAATAATAATAATAATAATAATAATAATAGCCAAAGCTCATGAAAGAAAAGCTAGAATTGCCTCAGTACACTAGAATGGAAATTAAGCTGCTGCAACAGCAGACCCAGCATTATTAACACATCTGACATGTGCACCATTAGAAATTATCTTTATTTCATAACAGCCATCAGACCCACAGCCTCCCCAGTGATGTGTGAAATTAGTTTCCTCCTCTGAGATCAATCCATTTTCTCCGTCTTCCTCAGGAACTGAACCACACTCAGCAAGGGGGGGGGGGTCTGGCAATAAGTCAATCTGTACAGCCTGAAGAGGTTTTTTTCTTTCTTTACATGATACATATCGACTTGTTTGGCTGCTTCACACACCTCTATTTACTCGTCAGTCAACTGAGCCTGAGCCGACATTTGAAAACAAATGGCACCGTTTTTCCACCCTTTGCCCCTCAGGAGAGGTTTGACACGTACCCAGTGTTGGAGGAAGTATTTAGATCCTTTACTTCAGTAAAAGTACTAATACCACACTATGAAAATAACCTACTCCACTACAAGTAAAAGCCCTGCATTGAAAATGTTACTTAAGTAAAATAATAATAATAATAATAATAATATATAAGTATAATCAGAAAAATGTACTGAAAGTATTAAAAGTAAAAGTACTCAGTGCAGAAAAATGTCCCCTGTGACTGCTGTACTAGTATGTATTCTCTCATTAGATTATTATTACTTATGCTTAAAAGCAGAATTTTACTGTTGGAGTTGAGTTGAGGTGGAGCTCATTTTCAACTAATAATTATTTTCATTCTGGACTAATCTGCTGATCATTTTCTCTGTTAATCGATTGATTGTTTGGTTTGTAAAAGCTGTGAAAATAGTGAGAAATGCCATCACAATTACCCAGAGCCCAAAGTGACACTGTTGGTCCAACCAACAGTCCAAACCTCAACACTATTAAAAATATATTAAAATTATTAAAATCATTAAAAAGGAAAGCAGCAGATCTTCACATTTGAGAAGCTGGAGCCATGAAGATTTACAAATTTACATGAAAAATGACTTCAACGATCATCAAAAGAGTTGCCAGTTAATTTTCTGTCAACCCACTAATTGATTAATGGACCAATCGTTCCAACTGTACTTGTATAAACTGTTGCAGTTTAATTTTTAACAAAAGATTTTATAAATTCTTATATATTTTGCGTGTAAAAATCTTAATTTATTTTCAAAAGAAATCCAAACTGGTCTACCTAATTATTTTATGGGAGTTAATCCAAGACTTTGGACCCTTAACCTCCATAACCTCCCACATCTCGCTGCCCCGGTACAGATGGCCGTGATGCTGAAGCCATGGACGGTGCTGATTGCCGTAGTGCTCTGTGTGCTGGTGTGTCTGGGAACACTGGCGGACGCCTACCCCCCCAAACCTGAGAACCCCGGTGATGATGCTCCACCTGAAGAGCTGGCCAAGTACTACACCGCCCTGAGACACTACATCAATCTGATCACCAGGCAGAGGTATGTACTCACACATACGTACAGTACATATAGAGTGCATGGCACAGGTCACACTATTTTCATTTAGTCTTGTATTTCTGTGTTTTGACAGCCCTGTGACCTCATAAGGACAGTGGGAAAACTGTCCAAAATGAGTTTTAGATTAGTTTAGTTTAGGGTCTGTAAAAATATTATTGGGGTTTTTAATATTATATCTTAGATATTATGATTATATTATTATACTATAACATTTTTGAATAAAGCAGGGCCCTCTACAGACTTACTGAATGTATGTTTTGACCCTCCAAGTGTTTTGACTATCAAATCAAGTAAAATACCAACTTTAAGATAGTGTACCCCATTTTAGATCTCAATAACCACCAATGCACAAGTGAAATTAGAAATTTCCAAAATCATGGTAAGACATGACACTTTTTTAGTTTTGAATAAAGGACTAATACATATGAATGAGAGAACAGAGCATTTTTTTGGACCCAGGACAACCTTTATTTTTGTCTCCCATACAAATCTGACAAGGGAAGGCAGAAAAAAGAATTACATTTGGAGAAAAATAAACGTCCCTCCCCTGCTCTGACTAAAAAGTCAGACTACTCTCCCTTTAGCCAAAAGTCCCTAGGGACAAATCCTAAGGTTATGGAGGGTCCTCATGAAGATAGAAGAAGGTATGTCTGTTGCATCATCCTCCTGTGTAAAGGACCATATGTGGATCCCAAAAAATTCTACAAACCCGTCACCAAAGTGATTTTCAGGTGTGAAGCTAATAAAAGTGCAGCAGCTGAACTGAGTTAGCCTTTTTTGCTTCTTCCCATTCGCTCCTTTAGTCCAGATCTCATTTTGTTTTATTCAAGTTATTCAAGCGTCAGAGTTCTATGAGTTTCCCGCTCATACTTACAGTAAGCTCTGTCAGTGTGTGATGCACTCCGCCCACCTCCACCCCCACCAACCCTTTGCCCGCACACGACGGCAGTTCAGTAGATTAGATTACTGGCCACCCTCGTTAAAACCTCCAGGCCTCCGAATCAATGGGACCAGAGCAATAAAATCGGCACAGATGGACCCAAGAAAGAATACCAAATCCAGTTAGCGGGGCCTGAGCCGAGGCCTGCTGCTCCTAGGTATAAAAGTCACCAGTATGAAATTGTCAGATGGCATATTTTTTGATTTGAAGCAGTCTGGCTTATGAGCTATCTGTTCTTATTCATGAAAGCCAAATAGGTCGTTGATATTTAGATACTTGGTTTAAAGAAGACTCCTAGTGCCATAGAAAGTCAATTTGTTTCAAGTTAAAAGTTTTTACATTTCACTGGAGAGTTGCAGATGAAGACATATCACATGTGATAAAGGTAACTAATGGTTATATGAAGGTTTTGCTCTATCAAATAAAGTGCTGTGGAATGTGATGGCTGTCAGCTTTAGGCATTAACATTGATGGATCTGGGCAGTCAGATGCCCTTGGTGCATAACTATATACGGCAGTTCATTGTATACCTGGACAAATACTAAAGACATGAAAATCAGAGCTGTAGCCACCTTTGAGGTCATGTATTCTGTATTTTTTGTAGAAATTTGCGGGGTTTAGCAACCAGGGGATTTATATTCTACAATTTACAATTTGTACAGGCCGATTCTAGTATTTTTACATCCAGTATTCAACTTCAACCAGAATTTCAACTTCTTTCACTACTATTGAAATTTGATGAAACTTTGACCTGTTTACAATATTTGCTCCTGTAATTTTCAGTGTAAGCCAGCACACTTACATTTTTTGAAGAAAATGTTGCCTTTTCTAGTTTCCTAATCATTTCTTGGGAAGTTTCCTGGAAAGAACTATGTAATTTGGTACTAATTATCAGTAAATGTTAAACAACTCTCTGGGTGTTACGAAAATAGCCAGCTATTTATTTTTTGGAAAATGGGATGCTTAGCTTTGTGCCTGTGATGTAATTATAGTACAGGAGAAGCACAAACTGGGGTTATATTTCTACTAACCATGATGAAGATCACTGCACTGGAGAGGGCAAAAGACAAGGAGAGGCAAACTGACCATAGGATAGAGAGAGCAAGAAAGAAAGAAAGACAATCAAACAGGAAAATACAGGAACATACAAAGCAGATATACATAGAGATGAAAGGAGATAGTCAAGTGGAGAGAAAGATAGACAGATAGAAAATAAGCCATTATCAGAGGAGAAAAGACTTTACATCCTGATGTGTCGCACCGTGTGACAATTGAGACGGAGCGTGTGAGCTGTTTGATTGCTCTCCTACAGGGCAAGACAGACGCACACCTCCCTGCGTGTGTAACGAAGCATAAGATTGGGTGCTGGGGTCATAGGGGGAGGTGGAACAGGTGGTTGATGGGAAAACAGAGGAACTGCAGGTCGCGCTGCAGGGGTTGTGTTGAATAGTGCCGTTTCACGCACATACACACACATAAGCACACACATTACCAAGTAAACTTTCTGTTAAACGGCTCTGTGATTTCACATTTGCGGCTCTCTTAGACCCCTGGTCTCCATATCAAGAGAATAATAAGACTCATCTAGACTTGGAAATGACACCCTCTGACACACACCAGCGTTAAGACGCACACACACTCTTGCATGCACAGTCTGAATCTGACTGTGAAATTAAAGCATTAGGAACAAAGGGAGGGGAAGACAGACAGAGGTAAGAGGACACAAACAATGGACTAAGAGAGATGAGAAGGCACAGAGACACATTTGTCTCTCAGAATAAATGAAGATAATCGCTGTGCTTCATTTCACACTGGGAGCTACCACGACCACCAAAACCAAAGAGTTTAAAGAGGCTAGTGGTGTCCTTTTCGAGACAGGAAGCAATGTGTTATGGGAAAAATCTGTCTCCTCTTAGTCCCCCAATTTTATGGATGTGCAATATTCTCTTTGAGACATTAGCATCCCTTTATTTCTCTCCCAGGTATGGAAAGCGTTCAGCTCAGGAGGATGTGGTCGCAGAGCTGCTGTTTGGTGGCGACAGCAACAGAGACCAGAGGTCAAGGTAAAGACCCTCACGCACATAAAATGAGGGGGTCATGTGACCTGTAATGAACACATACTGTATGAATGTTTATCATTTATACTGAATCTTCCTTGTGTTCTTCCACAGATACGACGACTCCTACATGTGGTGACTCCGCCGCCCCTCACCCTCCTCATTGGGCATTCCCTCTGGGCGCATCCCACAATGCACCTGGAGGGGCCGACATGTGCCTCTCACCTCTGACCCATGACCCCGACCCCAACCAATGACCATCACCGACCGGAACACACGCCGTCTCTGTCTCTCTTGTCACTGTCTCACATCTCTCTCATTACAGCAAATTGTACATAATTTATTATTGAAATAAAATATATATATGATATCAGAGCTACTAATCAGAAGGTGGAACTGTGTCTGTCTGTGTGTGCGTGAGCATTAGCGTCCCTCTGCTGTCCAACATTGTTTAGAGGAGGAACTTCTTCTTTTGCTGTTGCTACTGTAAAAGGTAACATCAGAATAAATGAATAAAAACTTTTCTGTGTGATTAAAACGTGTCGATGAGTCAGAATGGTTTTCTTTGGGGATTCATGTAATGATGCTGTGACTGTGTAGAGTTTACTCGTCTTATATCCTGGTCTGGACCCCTCTAGATAATGGATTAAAGTTACAACATGCCACACTTTAACATCAGCTGTTTGTAGACTATAATTTAGACTATAATTAAAAAGGGGGAAATTACCAAGGCACTCTCACTTTACATATGTATTAAATGATAAGGCTGGCGGTATTTTATATTTTTCTTACTGTCAACAAATCCCATGAAAAGACCAAAACCAACAATGTGTTAGTCCGTCTCTCATTACTTTCTGATCTCCCTACCTTGTCTGCGTCACTCAGCTCCAGGCCCATTGGTTCCTACTGAACATGTAAATCTTCAGTGCCTCACAAACATGCAGTTTCATTTTTAAAAAAATACTCACTAATTTCCGAAAACAGCTGCTCAGTGTAGTTTTTATCAAACAAACACGAGGAAATTGTGCATTTGTTGGGGACTATTTTTAGCGGCGGATTAATATACATTTAGTGATCTAGTGAGTGTGATTTGGGGCAGCAGGACGATGTGTGTGGGACTGAGTCAAAATAAACTACAGTGTGTGTGTTCATGGTGATGAAGGAATATGTCGCCCAGTGCAACAGTGTGACTCACTGATGTGTTTTTAATAGTTTTTGGACAACAATGGAGCTCTGTGGCTCAGAGGAAGAAGAAGAACACACACAGAATGCTTGTTAGTGGATACATTGTTGGTTTTGGTCCTTTCTTTTGTTGACAAGAAAAATACAGAATATAAATGAGAACATACACAGTGGGGGTTGCATTCAGAGTTTGCTTCACAGATTGCTTCACAGTGCAGAAAAGCTAAATATCATTCCTCTTTGTTAAGAAATCATCAGCACATTAGGTTTGAGACTCATGACTACTGTTGAAAGGACTGGCAGCCTCTACGAGCATCTAACTCGCATTTCACATTGCAACCCATCAGGTTGCGTCTACAGGAACATCTGCTGGGTTATTTTCCAGCACATAAAAGAAAAGGGGCGCTCTTCTTCCAGAGCAAACAGAGGAC
Organism: Oplegnathus fasciatus; assembly: GCA_003416845.1. Classification (NCBI taxonomy): domain Eukaryota; kingdom Metazoa; phylum Chordata; class Actinopteri; order Centrarchiformes; family Oplegnathidae; genus Oplegnathus; species Oplegnathus fasciatus. The sequence continues at coordinate 725,776 of NTHP01000383.1, read as the reverse complement.
CAAGAGGGTTCAGGGTCAGGACAGACAGTAGAAGCAGAGGCTGATGGAAAGATCAGTTCCAGTACGTTTAGTCTCTTCAGGGAAGAAGAGACGTTAGGGGGTAATGAGAAATCAGAAACACCAGCATTACCATTACTACTAGTGGGAGACAGAAGCTGCCAACCTCAAATGGTCTCAACCATGGTCTAACTTTTTTCCAGTGATTAGCATATTCAGCCCTGATGTTGTGTTTGTGGTCCTCGAGACCCTGGGCCCTCTTTAACAGCTCAGAAACATGCTACTTGTTTCATCATTGATGCTTCATGACTTTTCCTAATTTTATTAGAATTCCTTATAAACACAATTTTGTCTGATGTTTCACAAGTCGGCTACAGAAAATGAAGTATTACTTCTATTTGGGGTCTCACAGACTCCAGCTGGTTGGTGTAATAACAAGATGCTTTATGGTCTTTTCCATTAGTCACCTTCATTAACTGTTCAAGCCCAGTTTATGTGGTTACCACTTCAGTACCTTTCTACATCATTTTTGTAAAAATAGTTATTTTTGTAATCATTATTATTATTATTATTATTATTATTATTATTACACATACAGCACTGGGAACAGAAGGCAGGGGTAATAGTGAGGCAATATGGTAATTACAGAACATGGCTAAAATTAGGTCTTTTCTGTCCTTGGCTGATGCAGAGATCCTAGTTCACACCTTTGTCTTGTCCAGACTGGATTACTGTGGTTTGGTGTCTGGTCTGCTGCGACCTGGGACTCAAAGGCTTCAGAAGATTCAAAATGCTGCAACTTGGAATCTCATCTAAAACTAGAAAATTTGATCATATCACACCAACTACGACTTTAAGGTGCTTCTGATGACTTATAAAATTGTGAATGGACTCGCCCCTTCATACCTGCAGGGCCTTTTCCTGTCAAGCCCCCTTCTTCTGGAATAACCTCCCTGCTGACATCAGACAGTGTGACTCTGTTGAAGCCTTCAAATCCAAACTTAAAATTCATCATTTGGCCTTAACTTTCAGTTAGTGCTCATCCCTCCGTACCTCAGGCTTTGTACCTGTTACCACTTTCCTTCCGGCGGGTCGGTCTGAATCTGTTAGCATTAGTACTTATAGTCCACATTTGTCCTGCAGACAAGACATCAACTAACAAACTGTAAAACTGTTTCTGTGTCCTACAAGCCGCCAAGCTGTGTGTGTCTCTCTCTCCCTCTCTTCTCTCTCTCTCTCTCTCTCCTTCTCCCTCTCTTCTCTCCCTCTCTCTCTGTCCCGCTCTCTCTCTCAGTTCTATTCAATTCAGTTCAAAGGCTTTATTAGCATGAAAGTTTCAAGAAAAATTTTGCCAAAACATCAAATACAAATACACAAAAATAGTAGAATAAAGTAATAAAGTAACTCATAATAAAATAAAAAGAACCATATGTACAATAGGCTGTGTCAAGAGAATTATTTGTCACATTCAGTGATTTTGCTTCAGTGACGTGTCCCTCTGTTTGTGACATGCAGTCACAGCTAAGTATGTTGCATGTCCCTCTCCTAGCATCTGCTGTTTTTCACTCTCTCTCTCTCTCTCTCTCTCTCTCTCTCTCTCCATCTCTTCTCTCCCTCTCCTTCTCTCTTTTCTCTCTTTCTCTTCCCTCTCCCTCCCTAGCCTTCTCCTCCTCCTCCTCTCTTCACTCAGGCTTCTCTGTGCTGGATCACTGGCTATCCTGGGACCTCTCTCTCTCCAGGCTGTCGGTGCCTCATCCAGACGTTGATCTGGATCATCGTCCCCCAGGAGATCCAGCCTCTCCTCTTCTCTCCCTCTCTCCCTAGTTTGCATGCTACCTGTCTCTCTCTCCCACCATGTGTTTGTTTGTCTCTCCTCTCTGTGTGAATGCTGCTGTCCTGCTGCTGTGTTTGTGTGGCCTGTCCTCTTCCAGGTCTCCATGGTGGACAGGAGGTTGTATGGCTCAGGTCCTTCCTATTGGGCGACACCTGAAGCTCCTCAGTGTCCTCCTGAATCCATCCCAACTTACGTTTTACAATCTACATTTTTGTCATCATAATTGTATATACTGTGATTTTTTTGTTGTTGATCTATTCTGTACACATGACATCTACTTCCCGTCTGTCCTCCTGATAAAATTGACTTGACTCAAGAAATAAACAGGTTATAAGTATAATATTGTTATGTTAGGGTATATTTTCTGTAATAGGGTAATACTAGGGCAAATAACATGTACAAAATATCAATAATCTCAAAGANTTGCACACAGGAAAGATCAGACCCTTTTCTCTTCACACTGTAGTTAAAACGGAGAAATAGAATTTGACCAAAAAGCAGATGGTGTTACATATTGTGATATTTTATGTCTATCATTGAATTTCTTCCTTTTTGGCTTGTCAGTCTCTGCTGGAGACTCATGATTCAGTGGCGTCCCAGGCATGTGATAGCCCACCCCCCAGCCCATGTGATTTTGTGGATCATGAGCCAGAGGACGGCCACAAACACAACCTGCACCTGCCAACTGACGCGATCCGCATGGTGGGCATACGCAAAGTGGCAGGAGAGCATCTGGTAGGCAACATTAAAACATAAACACAGTTGACACGAAGAGTTCATTCCATGTTGCTTTGCACTTTTTCTGCTCCAAGCTCTCTTAAAGCTAGGGTTGGTAGTGTTGAAGAAACCAGCAAGAGTAAGCTAGATTTTGAAAGTATACGACCGTCCCCCCCCTTCGGGTCTCTCTCCAAAGCCACTCCCCTCAAAACACACAAACGTGCACCGCCTGACTACTGCTGGAGGACAAGTCCACGAGAGAGCATTGGGGAGAGGAGTGCAGCGCATCGTTGTCATCGCTAACCGTGTCCAACTATCTCATGTCTCATTCACATGTTTGAAAACACAGAACATCATCATAATGAACGTACACAACGAACATGGCCGTTGTTAGTACTCACAGCGTCACTTTTCAGCACTTCAGCTCCTTCAGTTCTCACCATCGTTGAAAATCCAGACTGATGTTGACTCTGGTTTGACCTCTTGCTTTATCCAACCTCTTTTTGGTTGCAGTCTTTTCTACTTCTGTCTTTCTTTCCTTTCTCTGCCATTCTTGTGTGACTNAGGTGTGTAGGTAGACAGGCAGGTAGCCCGTCCAATCATTTCATTCGGTCCGAATGAAATGATTGGACGGGCTTATTACAGTCCTGTGACAGCGACAGACACCGGACTTTTTTCCTTTTTTTGTCAGAGCACTTGAATTATTGATTGCTGTCTGGATGTAAAGAGAATTTCAACAAATATAACAAAAAATGCTTCTAAAAGACATTGCCTACCCAAGCTTTAATGTTTGTTATAAAAGCATTTAATCACTGGTTCAAAATATGCAGTGAAAATAGTGATATTGTAATAAAAAAATGGAACCCCAGTTCTTCATTCCTGAATGTTGTGCTTTTAGTAAAACTGTACACAAGAGTAGGTCATGCTGGTTTTATTATCATTGATGATAGAAACAGTAGCCTACATTAATTGTGTTTCAGGGTGTGACATTCAAGGTGGAGGGTGGTGAGCTGATTATAGCCCGCATCCTCCATGGAGGGATGATAGACCAGCAAGGACTGCTGCACGTCGGAGATATCATCAAAGAGGTAAGATAGACCAAGTAGTACTAAGTAAGTATGACCTTTACTTACCCCCTCCATTCTTTTGATTAGTGACACACTAACTGTCCCCAAATTAAGTGTTTCTCAAAGCAATAGTTCGTTTTGTGGAAAAATTGCTTTCTTCATTCATCAGGTGAGGAGATCGATAACACTCTTATGTCTGTGCGCTAAATATGAAGCTATAGCCAGCAGCTGGTTAGCTTAGGTTTGCACAAAAGCACTGGAAATAGTATTTTAATGTTTTTGGGTCACCAAGCTCTTGTGATATTTGTGAACTCCTTGGTAACCTGTCATCTTCCATTGCTGCAAATGTGGTTTTTAATGTGTCAGTTCAGAAACCTTCTTTCATTCAATGTGTTGGCAGGTGAATGGGCGAGAGGTGGGCCAGGATGCCAGGGTGCTGCAGGAGGAGCTGCAAGCAGCCAGTGGAAGTGTAGTGCTGAAGATACTGCCCAGCTACCACGAAACCATACCGCCAAGACAGGTGACAGATAGAAGCACTACACACAGAGTACACACACGTGGTCATACTAGTTAAGTGTTGCTGGTTGCTGTTGATTATGAATTGGCCAGAAATAAGATTAATTAAATAGCATACACTGTCAAATGCATCATTGAGTACACAAAGAGAGAGTGCGTATTAAAATAAAGACCTGTGTCTATATCTGTGTTTCTCCAGGTGTTCTTCAAGTGTCACTATGACTACGACCCGGCCAACGACAACCTGATTCCCTGCAAGGAGGCAGGCTTAAGGTTTGAGACGGGAGACATCCTGCAGATAGTCAACCAGGATGACGTCAACTGGTGGCAGGTGGAGTACAAGAACAGCATGTGTCCATGTAGTCATGTGTGCATACATTTTCACTTTTTTGTGGTCAGCAAATTCAGATTTTCTTTAGATTCAAATAAAACCACATGTTAGTTTTTGTTATAAATGGACATATTCTGTGTCTGTGTGTGTGTGTGTGTTATACAGGCCCGTCATGTGGAGGGTGGTAGCGCGGGGCTGATCCCCAGTCAGATGCTGGAGGAGAAGAGGAAAGCGTTTGTCAAGAGAGATGTGGAGCTGGCACCTGCAGGTAACTAGAAAGAAGGAATAATGAGAACAAAGAAAAGCCGGTGATGACCAATGAAAGAAAAATTATTAATGAAGAAAAATAAAAAAATAATTCATCTCAGCGTATAATGATGGCAGGAAGCAGATTGCAGAATAAAAAAAATAAACCTTTTTAATTCTTGATTTCATGCATGAGTGATACATGAAGAGCCCTTAACAGCTTTAAGTGGGATGTAGGGCAAATACAGTTGATTTGAGAGTTGAAGGTGTACCCTAGGTCTTTAGCAAGTGTCTATATTCTATTACTGTAATACTGTCCCTACTGTACATTGTGTGTCATTTTTCCCACCTACATTCTTCGGCTGTTTTACACTGCCATCTGGTGGTAAATGTCATGTACTTTTTTTTTGGTACCCCAAATACCAATGATCAGAGGAGCTTCAGTGAACCCAAGAAAGAGGATAGTGGGCTGTAGAGAATGACAGCAAAGAGATGTGAGAGTCACATTTTTCCAATTCATCTTGTTAATAACAACCACCGCCCTCAAAGGAAAACTTTGATACCACTGTTTCTTGGTTGGGGCCAGTAACTTCCTTGAGTCTCCACTGGTTGCTATACCAATTGTGCTGTACAAGAAATATTTTGACACATAGCCCCACGTAAAACAACCGTTTGTCATTTTTACACTTGGGTTTTTGGGCAAATTAAACAAACAAGATGCAATGTGTTAATTAGTGAGCTTTAGAGGTGCTGGTAAGTGGATTTTTTCACCTCTGGATGGAGCCAGTCTTGTTGCTAAGCTAAGTTCGCTGGCTGCTGGCAGAAGCTTCATATTTACTGTACAAACATGAGAGTGGTATCAATTTTCTCATTTAACTCTCGACAAGAGTGTATTTCCCAAAATCTTTCCTTCAATAATGTGTCCTTCAATATATTCATTCAGATACACTTATGTCAAGGAAATGACCATTTACGGCTAATGGTTATACTGTAAGAGTTGGCAGAAAAGGCTCTGCTCTTTAAGCGAGCTTTTAAGAAGTCTGAGCAGCAACGAGGATCGTGCTGGTACATACATGCACATTAAATCTTAGTTACATCAAGCTGTGTATCAGCAGAGTAATAGTGACATATATCACCCCTCCATGAATATGATTGGCCAGTGCTAGTCAGCTGGTAGCCAAACACCTGATGAATGAGCCAGTGATTGGGAAGCATGAATGATGACAATAAGTTAATGCAAGTCTGACTTTGTTGCCTGAACTAACGCTATACTCCATCGATGTGACAGGAAATCTTTGTACTGGCGTTGGAGGGAAGAAGAAGAAGAAAATGATGTACGTGACCACCAAAAATGCAGGTAACAAAGTCTGTCCTGTAAAATGTGTTGTCTTTTGTTCGGCCCAGTAGCTAAATGATGTCCTTATTTACATATTGTCCTAACTATTACATTTTTCCTCTGTGAAACAGTGAAACTTCTTCCTTCTTTCTTCCTTCCTCTCTCTTTTTTCCACTTCTACTTGTTTTCTTATTTTCTTTCACATCATGTCCTTCCCGCTTCCCTGCTTTCTGTCCTTAAATCATTTCTCTCTTTCTTCTTCTCTCAGAGTTCGACAGACATGAGATATTGCTCTACGAGGAGGTGGCCAAAGTCCCACCTTTCAAGAGGAAAACTCTGATTTTGATTGGTGCCCAGGGAGTGGGGCGGCGGAGACTAAAGAACAAGCTTCTACTGAGGGATCCACTTCTCTTCGGCACCACCATTCCATGTATGAAATTTGATATATTAAAGTAGTCTATTGCTAGGCGCATTAAAGTTGTAGTCCTTAAGATTTCTGTGTAATCATCATATAGCTTTAATTAAGAGCAGGAACGAGCTGATACAGATAATATGTTTGGTTCTGACAGAAAATGATCTTAGCAAACTAAGGGAACCAAAAGTGAGGGGGAAATGCATGTGCATACTTGACCGGGTTTTTGCATTGTTTGTGAAGACACCTCCAGAAAGCCCAAAAAGGGAGATGGCGAGAATCGCATGTACGCCTTTACCAGCCGTAGCAAGATGGAGACCGACATCAAGAACGGGCGCTTCCTTGAACATGGAGAGTACGACGGCAACCTGTATGGAATCAAGATCGACTCCATACATGAGGTGGTGGAGGCTGGACGCGTCTGCATACTGGACGCCAACCCTCAGGTACGCACACGTACCACCACAAACACGTTAAGAAGGAACTTAACACCCTGATTTATGACCCATACTTGATTTAAAAAATGCATTCAAACCCAGACTCAAACATCCCCACCCCTCCCCCTACAATAATATGTATTATCTTTCTTGTAGCTGTGGTAGCTTTGGTCGTGAGGGAAATATTGGTTTCTTTGGCTGCTAAATGCTCCACTATGTTCACCAGCTAGTCGCTAACTGCATCTGTCTGCCGTTTGGTGCTGGGCAGATGGCGTACAGTGGTTTTTTAGAGCTTTTACACTGACAACAGCTGCCTGCTGTGGGCCAAAACGAGGCTATGGAGCAGCGAGAGTGAATAAAAAAAGTAAAGTTGTGGACTGTAAAAGCACAACATGAGGGCTAAAATGCTTCATAAGGCTGAAGTGGAGGGTTGGGTGATAATTCTGTGTTTATCACTACAAGTGACCCCATTCGCATTACACATAGTCATTTGATCCATTTTTAATATAGAAATAAGGATAAATACTTCCTCACACTGGCAGTTCCATAAAGCAAATTCACATGTACTGACTGCCCAGAAAAATAGAAACCCCTTGTTCACTGTAATGCAATGCAAAAGTCCTGCAATATACTGTATATACATATACTGTATAACCTTTGTTGAAAATGATCATTTTGAATTGTTGTAGCTACAGGGTCAGGTAGACTCTTGTTCGACTTTATTGCATTTTTTGAGCCTGTAATTTGTGGTGTTGTTTAGGATTGCATTATACTTTTGATCCATCATATATGTAAATGAGGTGGACAAAATATTAGAAACACTTGTCATTGTAACACAGTAACACCTCAGTATAGTACAGCCTCAAAAAAATAGTGTTTACAGATGATTATATTTTTCTAGTCACTGTCCAGTGCAACCAGTCCCTGCTGGCCACTGAGGAGCTCCATTCAGTCAGCTGAGTGTCACATGCCTCGCTCAAGGCCATCTTGCATCAACTGACATTACATGAGGGTACAAAGTTAGCCATTCACTGTCACCAGTCAGGAATCTCCAGCCAGTTGGTGGATCTAAACCCAGTTGTTTAAACTCTAAGGCACTCTTCCATGTGCATTCTAGTCACTCAAAGTGCTGAGGACCTCTGAGTTCTTGCCCTACGTGGTGTTCCTTCAGTCTCCAGACTTCGAGGTGCTCAAAGCGATGAACCACTCAGCTGCAGAGGCCGGAGTGGTTACTAAGACTCTGACGGTAAGAAGCACTTGTTCATTGTAAGTAACTTGTATGTTCATTCACATGAAGAAAACATTTTCAGCTCAGGAAGCAGCGTAAAACTCAGTATAAACTGGATAGTTTACAATAGTTCCAAGTTCAAGTTTAGTTTGTCACATACAATCATGCAGGTTTAATCATAGTCAAATGTATGATCGCTCCTTCAATTGTGCAATAAAAAAAAAAAAGAATATGAATAAAGAATAAAATAGTAAGTAATAGTAAGTAATACATAATAATAGTAGTAATAGTAATAGTAGTAAATATAGTAGTAACTTTGAATAATAAGTAAGTAAAAATAGTCCTAGCTGTTCATGCGCTCGTAGATGGAGCGCGGCCTCTCAGGTCAGGCGGTGCCGGGTGCCCGTTGAGCTCCAGTCGGAGCCAAGGAGAGTTCCTGTGATTCCAATAAGAATCCAATAATAAGAACCTGCAAAACCAAGTCACATGTTTTCTGTCTCAGGATGAAGAGCTGCAGAAGACATGTGACGAGAGCGCTAAAATCCAGGCGGCCTACGGTCACTACTTTGACCTCAGCATCATCAACGACAACCTGGATGAGACCTACCGCACTGTCAAGGCCGCACTGGAAACGGTTTCTAAAAACCCCCAGTGGGTCCCCGTCACCTGGGTTTTCTAGAAGGAGGCTGTGGAGGGAAGGGGAGGGAGGGAACGTAAGGAAGAAGAAAGAAAACATAGAACACAAAATATACCACTGTGTAAATAATGGAAGGTCTTTTAAAGATTTTCACACATTTCCACAGAGATGAAATCTGAGTTTAGCAGTAGCGTGGCATCACAAAACTATTTTCTTGCTAAAGTAACAGCTTTGCAGGATATTTTCTTGAAAGTGTGTGAAGACATCCATTATTTAACAGGATTATATTTTTCTGTGCAGGGAGGACAGGAAGGAGGGAATACAAAGAAAGGGAAAAGATGGAGGTGGAAAAGACGAATAAAGTCCTGAATGTCAGAAATTCACTGATTTTACCTGGACAAGGATTTTGTGTGTGTGTGTGTGTGTCCTATTTAAACAATCTTTAACACATGGTCTAAAGTGTGTGGCGCAAGTGCATTTAGGGCGTGTCCAACTCCCCTTTAACTGGTTAAACGGTGCATAATCTGGGTGCAAAGTAAGGCGCAAAGGGGTTGTATTTAGTCTCTTAGTTAATCATAGGTGTGTTTTGGGCGTAACATGAGTTAAACCAATCAGAGTGTCATCTCCCATTCCCTTTAAAAGCCAGGTGCGCCTGCAACTGGTGCATTGCTATTTAAATGGCGGATTCGGCAAGTTGGAGAAGTGAACGATTTTCTGCTGAGGAAACGGATCTGCTCGTGTGCAAAGTGAAAGCGCTCGAACAGACCACCTCCATCGTCCCTGTGTGTGTAACAAGCAGAGTGTACGTGCGTTGTGAAGCCGCCTATGTAGGCGCATCTTCCTATCTGAATAATGCGTCCTTTAAATAGCAGGAAAATACTGCGCCATCGACTTTAGACCAAGTTTTTGTTGGTCAGTCGCTCTCTGCGCCTCAAGATAGCAATGAGCCAACAATGCGCCTGACCACACCTCATTTTAAGACCAACACACCCATGTGCGCACAGATGGGCGCAAGTACATTTGCTACTTACGCAACATGCACGCTGGGCGTGAAAATGACAACTGCATCGGTCGGAAACTATCTGACAGTTGCACTGCGCTGAGCGCCGCTTTGCGCCGGCTGTAAGAAAAGGCCCTGTGTGTGTGTTTTTATGTGTGTGTGTATGTGTGTCCCTGCTTGTGCATAGATTTTAGAGTGAAGACTTTTCTATGTTTTGAAATGATTTGTGCCATTACTGATGATCATCAGCAGACTTTGTCATTGTTTACATTTCATGATCAGACAGATCGGTACTGATGGTTACACTTAATCTGCAAGCTATGAGGGGTAGTAAAATTTATTAGCAAAATCTGTGGATTATTTTTTTGCTTAATTGACCAAAAATGTAACCTAAATGTTGAAAATAATGACATATGACCATCACAACTAACAAGAGACCAAACACATATCTTGAAACTGCTTATTTGTTTGGCAGTCCAAAAACCCAAGGGTCTTCAGTTTACAGGAACGTGAAATGAAAAAGGCATGCGATTTCTATTGTTGTCATTAATTCATTTTTTTAGACTGTGACCAACATGCAACGCATCAGTTGCTGAGAAAAGCACAATAATGCAGATGCCACAGACTTCCTCATTATAAATGACTTTTTATTGGAGAATGTTGCAAACCTCACAGTCCATCTGTTTCCGTCTGTGTTGTAAGCATAGCCTGCCTTTCTTCTTGTTCTTTATTTAATGTAGTCACACACACACTCACAGGCACTCCAAGAACACATTATACAGGCAATGAAAAGTAGTTACGAGAAAAAAAAAGCCACATCTAGGATCATCTTGGGGGTCCAATGGAGAATTGGTTGTTATCATCACATGACATAGTTACATTGGGTTATTTCCAGTGTTGAGGAGAAGTGAACTACAATTAAACTAGTAGTTTAACTACATTTTGCAGTATCTTGCTGGCAGTTCATCTACATTCATATTTGCTTAGTGATTGAAGTAGTTAAATTACTTTTTGCCATTTTTTGTGTAGTTAACTACTGAAACTACAAACAATTTTGGGCCATTTTACCATTGCTTCTCTACTGTAATTGACGCCCTTTGACTAGCCCCACCCACTTTTTCTTTCATCCTGACCGCTGAAGGCATGCAGGCAGCCACCACCACACACTTCACCTTTGTGTAGTGCATCATCTTTCCCATGAACAGTGGGGTATTTCATTTTTTTGGGTTTATGTATGACCTGTGAACAAGTGGGCACTTTTCAGTAGTGCCAAGATCTAAATGATCCTGGCGCTGATGGTATGACGCTAGTGGTTCAGGTGAACACACCTTTAGGAAACGGTACGGTGGAACACGAGCGACATACCACTCTAGGGATGGGTAAACCACTAGTGTCATACCATCAGCCACTTTCACACCAATAAAGGTGTGTTCAGGCCGAACACACATTTAACGGTGGAACACGAGAGGCATACCACTCTAGGGATTGGCATATGCCACTGAGCCACAAGTGGCATACCATCAGCCACTTTTTGATGTAGGTGTCACTTTCACTTTTTGCAGTAAACTCAGTTGAGTGGCATTTTTGTTGGCATGTGACTTGTGTTTTATATTTTGTTATAATTTTGTATCATTGTCAGTTTGATAATTTTTTTTACAAAGTAGTTTGAACTACTTTTTCTAAGTAGTTTTAGTTAACCAAACTAGATTTCTTCCTGGGTTAGCTTTGCTGTAGTTCAACTTCTTCCAGTGTGAAGTAGCTCGCTTTCAAAGTAGCTTCCCCAGCACTGGTTATTTCCAGATTTATTGTCAGTAGGAAGTTGACAATTGCCAGCAGGCAATTTGAATAAACTGAATTTATTGTCCTGTTAGCAAACGAGCTAGGCTAACAAGCTAGATCAAGAGTTTGCTAACTGACCGTTAGCAAGCTTGTTAGCTTGGAGAGCTTCACAGCAGTCAATCAGACTTTTGGTTATCAAGAAGCAGTCGAACAACATGCTGAAACAAAACCACCTATCGGATGTGGAACATGATGCTGACATTATGTGGCAACTTACAAGCTTAAAATATGTAAACACAAAATCAGTCAGATATATTAGTTGAAAAAAGGTCAGTTCCCAGTCAGACACTGATCATGAACACAGTCAGTGTTACTTAAGATCTAGAGACCCCCTGTGTGGTTGATAGAGGAGGCATTACATTGTTTGAAACCCCTCGACATATAAACACACACACACACACACACACACACACACACACACACACACACAAACCGCTGTACTACAACATTTTATTTCATAGAAATGGGTAATTCTGTTCAACACTCACAGTATCATTCCTAATTTGCACTTTTTATTTTGTGTTGTGTTGTATATATGAACTCAGCTGTAAACAGTTTGTAGATAGCATGTAGATACACAGTGATATAATAGGTACTGATTTAGTAGGTATGAGATTCTTGCCTAGTATTTACAGTATGTGACACTTTAGTGATAACTTTCAGAATGTCATCAGTATAGACATGTATACACTTGCCTATGAGTGAATAACACAACAGAGGTGGCAGAAACCCGACAAAACTGAAGTACTTCAAAATATAAGTTTGAAAGTATGAAGACAATTTAAATTTCAACAAATTTGTCTAGTTAAATTTGTCAAATCTTTTGCTTCTAAAAAATGTTGTGATGAGCACTCCTGGGCCACTGTACATGTAACACTGTCCATGGTGCCAACTGCAGAAAGCTCTTTCAGCAGCTTGTTTACTCAGATCTTTTATTGTGGCAGCTACTGAATACTTTCGATGCACAATGAATTGTTTAGCGATAAATGAGAAAAATAGGTGTAGTAGAGGAAACTTTTTTTAGTGGCTCACTCTTTGTAAAAAATGCATTTATATTTATGCTCTCGTTTTTCAAAGTGGCTTGAAAATAGCAGATATTTGTCTGGCAGCTACATTTGGATCTCTGGAGTGTTTGGTGATGAGATACACCACATACAGTATGTTGCTCTCTTGAGGACATTCCAAAACCTCACTGTGTCCTTTTTCTATGAAATCTCACGAATGCAATAAAACAATTTTTGTCACTGTATCTTTACTTAATGATGTACATTTAAGTACAACCATGTCTCTGAAGTAATTTGGCTTCAACCAAGTAATTCTGACTATTGAATGGTTTCATTACAACATAACAAGAGGATTAAATTTGGGGTTTAAAAAAACAAGTTCCCTTAAGGGGTACTCCAGTGATTTAATATTTCACTTCCATAAAGAAGCAGCAGAAAATGAGATATCCTGACGTTTATTAGCTCCAAAAATGAATCCTGAATCCTGCCTGGTAAATGTCCATGTATTTTAAACTCCACTCCACTGTAATGCAGGTTGTCGGTCATAAATTTTGTCTCCAAGCACAAATAACCTTGATGACATCACTATGACATCGTCTGGTTTATTTTCATAGAAAGGTCCCCCTAGAGCAAAAAAAATACATTCTAAATTATTAACTGTTTTGACAGGCCAAGTAGTACTCCCCATGATCTTGATGTATAAAATCAGTGGAGTGCTTCTTTAAATTCAATAGTTTCAAATCAAATCCTTTAACAGAATATCTACAGTCACACATGGCTCCAGATAAATGGACAGTGAGTCGAGCTTGAACCTCGTAATTTCATTGTAGAATCAGACATTGTCCATGCTTCTGTCTATACTGAATAAATTATTGATTTGATTGAAATAATTTGTTTTCTTTGTTTTTTTTCCTGTAGACAGAATTTCTTTTCTCACTGTGGTTAGACTGTATGTTTCACTAAGACACTATACAACAATGCATTGTTGTACATGTAAAAAAACCCAACAAAAACAAGATGCATGGCTGACTACCAGAACGCAAGTGGTCAGGGTGGATAGTCACACCTCTAAACCTTCTTCTCATTCTCAACAGAGGTGCCCCCCAAGGTTTTGTTCTTAGACCCCGGCTGTGCTCCCGGTGCACACATGACTGTGAACAGCTTAAACTCCATCATCAGGTTTGCTGATGACAGTTGTGATACACTCTTAGAAATAAGGGTTCCAAAAGCGTTCTTCCTGAAGGGCTGAGGTTCTACCTAGAACCATTTTCTGAAGAAAGGGTTCTTCAAGGATTGTTAAAAGCATGAGTGTTAAAAGATCCTCACCCTCTAATATTCAAATGTTTACCCATGTTTCAAACAGTATTTTTAAATGTAGATATATCTGGAATCCACTTAATCAATCCATTTTACTTCTGCCATAGTTGATATCTCTATCATCATTTCATGCCATACAATAGTTAATTGCGAACCTCACTGTAAGCTGGGATAAGTTGAATTTACTTTAAAAAAATTGAGGAAACTGGTTGCCTTTAAATAAATAATGTGTAATAAAAGCTTGAGTCAATTTAAGTTAAATGCTTGAAGGGCTGGAATTGTTATTTGAAGTTCAATACACTAAACGCCAAGTTGATTTAACTTAAAAATATTTTGTAATATCAACTATTCTGCCCACTGCTCTAAAGTAAAGTCAACTTAATTTACTGAAGTTTCTTTTACTCACACTTTCTGATTAGCAACTGAGTATTTCTTAAATTACAGTGAAAACATAACTCGACTATATTTCAGTTTTGTGGCAGCCAGTGCAGTATGAGACACAGGAAGCAGATATGTGAGAAGCCAAAAATCTAGAGAATAACCACAAAATACAGCCAGTGTGAAGAAATGTAACAGCCACCTCACTAATGGTTGAAA
>NTHP01000383.1:690040-702889 GCA_003416845.1 Oplegnathus fasciatus | reverse complement strand
TTTTTTTGTTCAAAGGCCTGTTTGAGGCTATGTTTTACAGAACATTCTCTTAGTGGCCACATGTGGCTGCCCTTTACGTGAAAGTGATGAAAAGTATAAACAATTTTTCAAAAGAGCCGTCTTAAAGTGTGTTTTTTTGCTTCAGTGCTTAAACATTGTATTTATATGTAATTTTTTTTAATTCACATTTTATCAACCTTGACAACATGTTATGTGCTTATTCCAGATGGGTGAGCTGTGAAAAGAATAGTTAACTATTAATAAGTGCATAATGAAGGATTTATTAAACTTAACAAGGCATTGTTCTCGCTTTAGATCTGGTAGCTGCAAAAAGCATAGTTAACTGCTAATAAGTGCATAATAAAGTATGTATTCATCTTAATAAAGCAACAAAAAACTTTGGTAAAGGATTAACAATAACATAATAGGTAAGTTAGTAAGACTCAATAAATGAGTTTGTAACACTATTATAAACAATTATAAGAAACTCATAAGGCTTTTATTAACATTCTTAAGCAGTCTATAAATTGTTAACAAGTTTTTTATAGGTGCTTATAAACGTCTTATAATCTAAAAATAAACATGTTTATGATGCTATTATGAACACTTATAGTCTTATTAACACACAGTAATGTTAATAAGCATCTTAAAAGGGCCTTATTACCTATTACCTAACGCTTATTACAAGAACCTTGTCTTACATGTCTGTGCCCGAGGGCCTGTTGTATTACTAATCATCCATGCTCACAGTTGAAAGACAAAGAGAGATTTGTGATGCAATTTAAAAACCTCTGTGTTGAAGATGTCAACATGCAATGCAATGTGTGCTTCCCTGCAGGGTTTCGTGTGGATCGTGTTCCCCCTGCTCTGGATGCAGTGGTGATTGGCAGCGGTGTGGGAGGTTTGACAGCAGCAGCGCTTTTGTCCAAAGCCGGGAAGAGGGTTGTAGTTTTGGAGCAACATGACCTGGCTGGAGGCTGCACACACACCTTTCAGAATAAGGGATTTGAGTTTGATGTGGGTAAGAAAGCGAAGCAAGCAAACACACACCAGCAAACGTTCTTTCCCTGCAGCTGCAGTCTACCTCTCTATTCACTCGCAGTTTCAGATTTTCTTCCAACTGGTGAAAGATCATTATAAGGTGATCAAAGCCATAGCTAGGAAAAGGATAGAGCTGAATAAAGTGATTGATGATTAACCTACTTACAGTATATGGTATGATGAACAATACAGTCATTCTAATGCATTTGGTACATTTAGTCTATTTCTTCAAAGCTAAAAGAGAAACTGAACTCCAACACATACGTCACTGTGGTAAGATATATCCGAGCTTAGTGAACCACATCTGTGATTGCTGCTTTGGAAGACAGTGGCGCAGTTGTTAATACAAAGATCATTTAATCTATTTAATGCTAAATCTAATGTTGTCAAACAAAGCTGCCCTGTTTTTGTCTAAACCAAATCCCACTGAACTGTAACACGTGTTTGTTAAAACATGAGTACAGCTAATGTAAATGCAGTGCAAAATAAATAGTGAAAGTTGTCAGGCCATGGACAATCAGATGTTACTGAGCCACTTTGGACTTTGCCCGTTGAACTGTGTTATATCGATATCCCTTAAACATACAGTATCTTAAAATACAATCAATATCATTTAACATTATGTTCCATTAATATGTGTGCACAAATCTTTTATTCAAGTCAATTTATTAGGTCAGTGTAACTTCACTTACCTCTGCTACAATACAGTAGTACATGATCCTCAACGATTTCTCCACTGCTTGGTTTTGTCTGAAGTTCCAGCACTGTTGATGTTATCCAGCTGGTTTTGTTTTCGTCGGCGGTCCAAAAGAATGACTGATTTTTTGTGTTTTCTGGATCCATCCATAATGAATGCTTTAGGACTGTTAGCAAAAGTTAACAAACCTTGAGTGAATCGCCCAGTGACTCCACTCTCATGGCAAAATCAACATTCTGATTGGTTGTCTTATAATTGAAGTACCAGCGGTTAGGACAAATTAAAACATCTTAACAAGGTAACAATCAAGGGCAAATCAAGTCCAAATCTAATAGACTAATAGTGTTTCACCTGTCATGATAACAGGTCAGACAGTTACAACAGTTTCTCTGCTATATCCCAAAACAAAACAAGTATTATTTAGGAATGCTAGTAAAAATGGACAATGAACACAGTGGAAACAGAGATTACTGACATGTTAGACATGGAAGGGGAAACTGGCATTTAAATAATCACATTGCATCAGAGTACTGATATGGCTTCACTTTTAGAATCCTACAGTAAATGTAGTCTTGAGAATGATTCCTAGTGCTGTGCACTTTTGGATAAAGTTGTTTTATTTTCCACATTTTAAAACCTTAAAAAAATTAGGTTGATTTAACCCAAACACTGCCACCGCCAGGTATCCATTACCTGGGCCAGCTTCATGAGAACAGCCTGCTGAGGGTTGCTCTGGATCAGATCACAGAGGGACAGCTGCAGTTCACACGACTAGAGCAGCACTTTGACACACTGATACTGGGTCAGCTTGACCAGCGCAGGTAGGGCACGTCTTGTTACAATATAATCATTGTCCTGTTCAATTCTTTCTTTCTTTTTTCCATTCTATCTTCTCTTACTTTATTTGCTCTACATAGCACTTTGAACCCATTAATCAACTACAAATCAACGACAAACTAAACCTACCAATGGACTATTTTTCTTACTAATACCTCTCAGCCATATTTAAAATGTTTTCCACACCACAAAAGACTATGAATACTACCTGGCTTCAAACTAATCAAAACAACATTTTTCATTATCTCTGATTCGCCCTAACTTACTTCTCTTTCATTCTCAGGGAGTACCACATCCATGCAGGGAAGACTGAGATGGCAGCTAGCCTGAAGAAGCAGTTCCCAGGAGAAGAAGAGGCCATTGATGAGTTCATGAGATTGATGAAGGTAGAGAGGGAGGGAGGTAATGATAATGATGGAAAGATGAATGAGAAAAGGAAGAAGACATGAAACATGCAGTCGACCATGTAATAAACGAACAAGATTGAAAGTTAAATCATTGATAAACTTTGCTTTGACAAAATTACATTTGGAGTGCCACATGGCTCAAACCTGAGTCCACTGTTTTTCTTTTCTTTTCATGGTGTTACTAGTGGTCACCATTTGCAAATTCAGTGTTGGTTTTCACTGCTATGCAGATGACACCAAACTCTAGTATAAATGTAGTTATTGCTCCGAATGACCCATTACCAACTTGCACAAAATGCACTTCTTCCAACTGCATCAAGGGAAAAGGAGAACTTATTTTAGCTCCCATCTTCCTCTTTATTTGACTCTATAGGTCCTTGCTAACAAGTATCATAAATGTTGTTTGTTGTCCCAGATCAGACAATCAGACTTTGGGGCGGTTGTTCTTCCAATACTGTTTCTCTTCATTGATCTGTCTGTTCTCTGCTAGTGATGAGGTGAATCATTCAGGGAACTCAGATACCTGTAAAAACAGCTCCTGTATAGTGGCAACCACAGCGAGGCCCTCTGGCAAGCTGAAAGAGCTGAATCATCATAAACTCTGAATGCAGCAGCAAAGAGCGGCGTTCATAACAGCGGTAGCCGCCCTCCCTCTACTTGCTGCTGCCACTGCTACTGTCCTGTTTACATTGAAAACAAGTGAGGCGGAGGCAGCCGCTCGCTGTCTGAAAGCGCCTTTAGTGCAAAACACTTAAAGTTGCTTTATAAGTAAAGTGTATTGTTGAATCTAATTAATAAATGTAGATGTATGTCCTCCTCTTGCAGCTAGCCTCACGGCGGACGCCACTTATCGCCACCTTGAAGATCGTACCGTTTTGGCTGGTTAACTTCCTGATTCGGACTGGCCTATTAGATCGTCTATCTTCAGTGTTCCGCCTAGCAACAACCAACCATTCAGAAATAATGTCACGCCTCACACAGAACAAGGACCTGCAGGCACTGTCTGCCTACCTGTTCTATGGTGATGGACATACACACTCGCATGCACCGTAGATCACACACATTGTGTATTTCCTCTTCAATATGCTGTATTATGTCATTTTAGGTGTCCCTCCTAAGGAGTCCAGCTTTCTCATCAATGCTCTCCTTCTTCACCACTACAAGCGTGGTGCGTACTACCCACGGGGGGGCGCCAGTGAGTTTGCCTTTCACATCATCCCTGTCATTCAGCAGGCAGGCGGTGCTGTACTGGTCAGGGCTCCTGTCCAACGCATCCTGCTCAACCAGCAAGGGAAGGCCTATGGTGAGAGGGGGAGGGGGAGACAGATTCTTTGATGTAGTGGCATTTTCCATGCAAGTGTGCACTATTCGTTCTGTGCATGGAAGTCCGCGGTGGATACTCTTTGACTCCCTATTTAGCCTTTCAAGCAGAGCTATTTCTTGAGTCTTTTTCGAGTCTAAGTCATGTCAGAAGTCTTCATAGACAAATTGCAAGTCAGGTGCATGTCTTCCAAGTCTCTAAAAACTGACCAATGAAATGACACAGCATTTGAACATTTCCCTTTAAAACAAGTGAAAATGGTGTCATGATGCCTGATGCTTAACTCCCACAGTGCCGACTCACTCCACTGGGTGGTACAGGCCATCCGGCTCCAGTCCTCTTCTTGTGTCATCAACCATGCCCTGAACGTGGTGTTGTTTCTGTTCATTTAGATTAACAAATAGACACAGGCAGGTTACCTACTTCTGCTTTAAGAGATCAAGTCAGTTGTCCAGTCCAAGTCAAATAATAACATAATACAGACATAAAACAAACCAAACCAAGCAAGGATGCAAGTATAGTCATAGTAAGTCTAATAATATCATGCAGTTAATTTGATTTAAATGTATGTAATAACCAAACATTATGACATACATGTCCATGTGTGTTTATGGTTGTATGTAAAAACACAAAAAAGGTCATGAAAGAATGATTAATAATGAATATGTAATAACAAGGGAATAAATAAGTTTACAATGAGTTTGAAATGAGTGCTGCTTGTGTACGCATGTCAGCCAACTCCAAGGAACAAGCAAGGTGAGTTGTTCAGAAATGTCAGTTTTTGTAGTATAGAGCCATGTCATATATTATAGCAGTGAATACTCTGAATTATCTGCTCAGGATTGTACAGGAATGTAAGACATGGAAATAAAGGAGCAACTTTGTTCCTGAATTGCAGTGTAGAACTAGTTAGTCCTATATAGTATTATGGAAATTATAAATAAAAATGTAGTTAAAATGTTATATGTTCTAGCATAACCCTTGGATATTTTGGATGCTTACCGATACCATAGAAAAGCATATTTGAACAAGCAACAGAGCCTCGACTAGGTGCTCTAGTAGCAACAATATAATAAGTTACGCTGGATAACCGGAGTCAAATTCCTTGTATGTGTACACATACTTGGTCAATAAAGCTGATTCTGATTCTGATACTGATATTTCCTTGGGATTAACACTGTGTGTACTGTATGTGTGTCAGGTGTGACAGTGCTTAAAGGACAAGAGGAGATTGAGGTCCGTGCCCCTGTTGTCATTTCCAACGCTGGAATCTTCAACACCTTCCAGAAGTTTCTGCCCCAGCACATACAGGACAAACCAGGTAACGTAGTATGTGGACTCATCCTTTGACTGCAGCCACTAATTACATTGCACTTTTTTCTCATTTGCCGTTTACTTTTTCAACTGCATATTTCGATGCAGTCACTGTCATATTTCATATTTCTACTGTAGAGATCCAGTCACTGTTGGGTATGGTGCGTCATGGTATGGGTTCTTTCTTGGTCTTTGTTGGTCTGGATGGAACCAAAGAGGAGCTGGGCATTGTTTCCACCAACTTCTGGATGTATAAAGACAATGACTTGGACTCACTGTAGGTTTTTTTTTATATTTCTGTAGGTTTCATATTATATTTATATTTTCTTGCTTCCTCTGCTTGTATTATAGTACTCTTCATCTTTGTCTCTATTTTATTGCATTTCATATTTTATAGATTTAGCAGCTGATATTCTGCTTAATAAGCTTGTGTGTGTGTCTGTGTTTGTGTTCACACAACTATGTGTGAAGTATGGAGCGATACTCTTCGCTGAGCAGAGAGGAGGTATTGGGAAACATTCCCATGATGTTCATCACCTTCCCATCTGCTAAAGATCCTACCTCCAGCATCAGACACCCAGGTAACACACACTCACATGTACACAAATGTATACTTGCCATCAAATCTGATATCGTCTTCCACTACAGTCACTCCTGAGCCATCTTTGATCTCCATCTTGTCCTCCTCGAGCTTCTATACTCTGCTCTGGCAGATTTGCAATCATGTGATGTGCAACAGTGAATCCCATTTCCATTCTAGCACGACACATCTACAGTTCACAGTGATGGCTTTGGCAGATTTACCACTCAAAATTTGCAGTAATTCTTTGGCACAATAGGTCTTCGATTTTATCAGCTAATGCCACTCTGACTCCAGCTGACTTTTCTATCTTTCCATCTGACTCATTTAAAACAAGAACCCTGTAAAAGAGGTCTTAAATATGCACTTGATGGCTACATACATGATATAATGTTAAAATTGTGGGGGTAAAGCCAACAGGTCCCAGGTAAAGAGTCAGCATCCTCATTAACTGATGATCCATGTGCAAGACATGGAAATAAAGGAGCAGCTTTGTTCCTGAATTGCAGTGTAGAACTATTAGTCCTTCGTAGTATTATAGAAATTATAAGTTAAAATATTATATGTTCTAACGTAACCATTGGATATTCTGGATGCTTACCGATGCATACTACAGAAAAACATACTTGAACAAGCAACAGTCCAACAGTGATTAGATTTAAGCTTTAATGTACATATTTTATGAACAGAATATTTCATTTTTACAAGAGAAAAGGACTGGATTTTGGCAAACGTAATACTATCTAACACAAGTTTGGCTGGAGTTGCTTCCCCAAACTAAATAAAAAGCAGGACAGAGGCGCTTTTGTTACTCTAAACTCTGATATAGTCTTGGCACCCTCAGAGTGGATGTTCCGGTCCTGAACAAGTATTTTTCCAACCTCACAACCTGTAACCTCACAAAATAATGTAGTTAGCTAATGACATGCCCCTTGTTTTCGGAAATAATGTAATGAAGTGTAATGAACTGAAACATTTGTATCTCTGTCTCGATTCCCCCTCTCTGCAGGTAAGTCCTGTATGACGTTGCTAACCATGGCTCGCTATGAGTGGTTCGAGGAATGGGAGGGGACAAAGCTTGGCAAGAGGGGACAGGACTACCAGGATCTGAAAAACAGCATGGCCCAAGAGCTGCTGGACTGGGCACTAACAATCTTCCCTCAATTGCGAGACAAGGTGTGTATCAATGTTTGTATGTGGGTGTAGGTGTGGTTGTGCATTTCTGTGATTCATCTGTCCATGACTAATTACACTCAGCGGAACAGTAGTTGAACCTTACACATTTCCTGATTAAAAGTCTGTAGCAACAAAAGAGTACAACAGCGCAAGCTTTGCTTCCAACCAACATACGAATCTCTCCCTCTGGTGGATATATTAGATATGGCTGCATTTCCACACAGAGTGTTGTATTTCCATGAAAATTCTGACATGTAAGTGTCTTATTATCCTTTCATTGGTTGACAAATTAATCTGGATTGATGTGGGCAAAGGTCGTTTGTAGTCGCCTTGTCAAATTCGCCTGCTGATTAGTTTATTTAGATAAAGCAGAAATTGTCAGAAACATGTCCTAAAATAAATGCTAATGTTTCTCTGTGTCTGCTGGATGTGTAAATAGGCAACTGTTTGCTAACACGTTCACCAAATCATCTTGATAGGCTGATAATATGTCAGCGCTGTGTAGAAGGCAGTGGGATACGGTTTAAAGTATTTTTTCACAGACTGACTGAGTCCCCTGAGTCCCCTGACTCCAATATAATATGCCTGTATTTACGCACTGCCAGTCCAAAATATTGCTGTCCCTCCAAAATGTTTTGTAAGTACAAAGATGGTTGAAGTAGCAACAATTCTATTAGTCATCATCTACTGTTGGTTCTACTTTTGTCTACAAATACTGTGTGTGTTTAGGTGGTGATGGTGGATGCTGCCACTCCTCTGACTAATGTCCACTATTTGGGCGCTCCGAGAGGTGAGATGTACGGTGCTGAGCACAACTTGGAGCGCTTCACCC
Organism: Oplegnathus fasciatus; assembly: GCA_003416845.1. Taxonomy (NCBI): domain Eukaryota; kingdom Metazoa; phylum Chordata; class Actinopteri; order Centrarchiformes; family Oplegnathidae; genus Oplegnathus; species Oplegnathus fasciatus. The sequence continues at coordinate 694,684 of NTHP01000383.1, read as the reverse complement.
CAGAAACGGTTGCTAGGACACGTCCACAGACACCGATCAACGGACTCTACCTTACAGGTGACCTGACTGACAGACAGTCTCGTCTGCTCTGGATTCTACAGATACTGACATTGACACACTTGCTCAATGTTTCTGTGTGTGTTTGTATGTGCAGGTCAGGACGTATTCTGCAACGGCATGGCTGGGGCGCTGCACGGTGGACTGCTCTGTGCCTCTGCCGTCCTCAATCAGATCCTCTACATTGACCTTCTAGCCCTGAAGACCCGCCTCAAACACAAACAGACCAAACATAAGCTGTAGTGGAGGGTGAATACATGAAACATTGTTTACCTGCCTCTCAAATTCTGAAATATTGTTTACCACCCCCGACCCCACCCCCACCATCACCCATTCATGCTACGCAGGATTTAGAACAAACAAACCTTCAGCACTGAAGCTAGCAGGCTGAACACTCTTCTGCCTCGTCTCTCCGCCAAAAGGATTGACATCTTCAACGTGCTGTCAGGTGTTTCAAATAATAATCTGTCAGGCAAAAAACCACGAAATAAGAACATTCGCTTTTAGCTGTCCAGTTTATCTTGATAATTCAGGAATCTTGAATGTAAACTCCATAGCTCATAACCTGTATTATCACGATTGCTTTTATTAACACTATGTAAGTTGAAGTGCTGCTTCATGCACCATTAGATTTCCAGAGACTGGAGGAAGAGTTGAGGAGAGAGGAGACAGAAGCGAGGGGGGAAACATGAGTGGAGATGGAAAAATGTAGAAAGTAAAGGAAGTGCAACTGACTCTAGATTTAAAGAAAAAGATGAAGGAGGAAAAGAGGGAAACTGATTTGGCTTAGAGTCAGGTGATGGAGAAACATGAACAAACTCTGAGAAAGCAGAAACAGTGGTAAGGTGTACTTTTATAGTTTAATATACATAGTGTAAACCCAACTAAATACAAAACAAAATGTTGGAACCTTATAAAATGATTGACAGACCTTTTAGTACAGGGACTAACACTACACAACCGTAATTAAATCCACTACAGCCCATTTTCCACACTTGCTTTTGGGTACAAAAGATGCATGACATGTAAGAAGGCTGCATGCTTTTCTATAATCTGAGAGCCACTTACTTGCTTTCCCACAGCTTTCAGTGGCGTCTCACAGCCTTCCTTAGCGAAATGAGTTGTTGGCTCGGCTGCTGTTGAAAGCTCCTGAAAAAGCTAGTAGTTAGCGAGTAAAAGCTATGTTTTTTTTCCTTTTTACAATAAACATTCACAGCCAAGGCCAGACAGGGCATTTTATGTTGGGAATTGTCTGACCTATGCAACCATATACAGGACAAACATGAGCAAAAATATTGCCACTGTCTCTGCTATATGCTACGGTATGATACAATTACTACTAAGTCACTAACCTGTGTTTTTCTGAATTACATTGCGTCAGCATCAGGTAAAACTACTTTGGTTCATGACCAAATACCTGCAAAACTAATGACATTCCCTTCAGCCTCAGCTGTACTTTGTGTTCAGTGCTAATTAGCAAATGTTAGCATGCTAACATGCTAAATTAAAGTGGTAAACATTACACCTGCTAAATCGATGTGCTGTTGTCAGCTTTAGACTTGATCCAACCACATGTTCATATGTTCCTTTTTATTGTTTGTTTCATTTGAAATTCCTCCAACTGCAAGAATCTCTTCCTCCACTTGAGCCCAAGCACAAGCAGTTCCAGCACACAGACAGGAGAGGCAAGATATTCCTGTAATCATACATTATTACTTCCTTAAACAGAATAGGTCAGTATAGTGGCTGCTCTGTGATTCATCGAACTTTAACTTTCACCTAAGCATTGTTTGTTCCTCATCAGTCAGTCAACTTCATTGACCTATTGATCTATTCCATATCTTTTGTAGTTGCCATATCATGTTTTTTTTCGTGAAGATGTAATAATAAAGATATATGAATGAACACCATTACTCATTTAAAAACAGAAGCAATGTAAAGATTTGAACATTGATTTTATTTGTCATTTCTGCCAAGCCAAGGTAAACCATCTACCCATAGGCACTGAGCAATATTAAATTTACACTTCTTACAGTCCAACAGCATTATGCTCATGAATACACACACAGACACATAAACAGGCTGGTTTTGTAGATGCGTTTGAGATTTTCCACTGAAATAATGATCTCATACTAAACCAGGACATGTATGCATATTTGCCAGTACTCATAACAATAAAGGTAATACCGCTGATTAAGTCATGTGAAGTTTCTACAACACAGTTTTAGTTTCAACAATACAGAATCAATAGAGAAATATACCAAGGCAAGCCAGACACATCTGCTGTATGTTCATGGTTCTCAGTAGAAACAGCAGTGAAAATAGATTATTATGATACACATAAGAGCATGAATACAGAAAGAATCTGTCACTCCACAGTGAGCTCTGATTCAACTAACTGTATTAGCTCAGACTATTAGCACAAAACCACCCACACAATCTATGAAAGAAAGCACAAATCATCTTGGAAACCCACATTTCAATCAGGTTTTTCTCAGTTGTTGCTCACTTGCACCCTCATGACAGGTTGGTGGCAGTCAGACATTGTGGCCATGATGGTAACAGTATCACTTTTGTGAGTGAGACTGGGGCCTTTAGCTTTGCCTCTGACAAACGTTGTGTTTGTATTTTTGGACATCTCACGAAAAAGATCTTGATTGCACTGTGTGCTGATGCCAAAGACTCCCAGTGCATATGCATTTGACTTCAAGTTAAGGTCAAATGGCACCTTGTACATGACAGCAATTTTCTCAGTGCACTCTTTGGTAGAATTGTTGAGGAGATCATAAGTGAAGACACCAACAGTTCCTCGTGCTGTGTTCGCAATCTTGGAGAACAACGCATCCCCAGATACAGATGATCGAATAGTCGGTGGGAGAGGAACGAAGCAGCGTCCGCTCTCTGTGTACACACTGCAAATAGAAATGGTACACTCATATTCATGGGGACACATTTTCAAATAGGAAAGAAAATACTTTTTTTTTTTAAAAAGAGCTGTTACCTGGGGTTACAAAGAGTGTAGTTGGAACACTCATTCGTAATGTGAACGGTGCACTGGCGATGTGTCGGTAGTGCGTTAGCAATATCTTTACCAATTGACAGCCCTGTTCCCAGAAGCCCTGCTGCCATTTCTGCACCAGCCGTGGCGTCCATCTCTGCAGTGTGACCACCTACTCAGACACAAAGCACAGAACAGTCCTTTAATATTTGTTAATAAAATCATCAATCATTGCCATGAGTACCCAGCACTACACTTAGCATACATATTTATGTAGGCCTGTGTAACTGTTTTAAATGGAGTTCATGGTAATAACTGTATTCTAATGTCCTTTATGGATTTGCAGCAACACAATATTAGTAATTAACATGTTTTGAGCAAAGTTAAGTAATGTGGACCTACCTGGCTGTTCTTACCTGGGATGAACACCTCAGCTGAAAGCTCTGGCTGTCGGGGTTGAACGCTCCCATCTTATATAGCTGATGGAGGACAAAACCTGTTTCTGGCGGGTGTCTCCTTCCAAATAAGATATCGATTTACCAGCATCAAAGCTCTCATCGCTCTCATTCCTTTCCTGTTACAGCTCTACAATGACTTCTGTTTCAAATGGTCACAAGGTTTATTTCATTAGGCAAGATTTGATGCCAAACTAGTTTGGCAAGTTGTACTTACTTCTGATTCACTTACCAAACATGGGTGAATGCCAGTTAAGGTTGCACCAGCTAGTTCGATGTCATTTATGGAGCTTTGTTACATCAAATACAGCGTTACATGACACTCAAACTGAATTCACTGACTGATGTGTTCATTGTTTTTCAAGGAAAATAAGTAGAGGCCGTGTCTGTACATGTACTGATAAAGAATGTAACTGATTACTAGTTACTAACTGGTTACTAATGCTGATAATGTTTCAGAACATACAGGCCTGCTGTATCTGGGTCCAAGCTGGTGTAACACATTTATTTACAGAGGTTACCTGTGCAAAACATATTCATGATAACAGACAGCAATACTGTTCATACTGTATCATTATTTGACGTTAACTCAGCCTACATCACCTCTGCTATCACTCTGAACAGGGTTGTAATCACATTAATCTACATTTGACTGTAAGATTTCTCTTTAAACACTCAGTACACAATAACAGAAAACATGTAGGCTACATGTGTACACTGCAATTAAATTCAGTAACATTTACTCTACAAAAGTGCAAAAAACACATTAAACATATACAACAATAATCATATTTCACACCTGTATGAGTGGGTGGAGCTACTTTTAAATACCTTATGCAGTGAAGTGGTAGTTTAGAGCAGTGGTTCCCAAGAGGGAAAAGTCCCATCAACAACTCATAGACATCTGAGACATGATAAAGTGGCCAAACCAGACCAGCCACAGGTTCAGTCTTTCACAAATTGTATTTTACAGGCTCATCATGTTTCTTTTAAAATGTAAAATCTTATTTTGAAAAGCAACTAGTAACTACAGCTGTCAAATAAATGTAATGGAGTAAAAGGTACAATACTTCCCTCTGAAATTAGAAGTATAACAGAGCATAAAATGGACACACTCAAGTAAAGTACAAGTAC
>NTHP01000383.1:657322-672084 GCA_003416845.1 Oplegnathus fasciatus | reverse complement strand
AAAAAGAAAGGAAAAGAAAAGAAAAAAATCATTTCAGGTTGCAGATGATCCCCTCGTTGTCCTTCCTCTCATCCTTTTCTTCCAAGTAGAAGATCTTTCCATCAGGCTTCTTCTTCCATGTCAGCTTCATGTCTTCACTCAGGTCCTGGTCCTTCAGTGTCTCACTGAACTGAGAAATGCAAACATTCTTTATTTATTCTTTATTACAAAAATTACAAGCAGCTACAGTGTGAATGTCTTCTTGCTCAGGTCAAGGTAGACTGGATATCATCCCCCTCTGTTATCTGTTACCTACTGTGGCCTAATTTAGCATTCTGTACAGTAGATGATGGGAGGCTTCCACTTGACCACTATGATGAACCCATTTCACTCTTTCTTTCCTCTGACAGAAGGAGGTCAACGACTGTTACAGAAAACCATGTGGCTTGGTAAATGTATTGTTTCCCGAGCTTCACTGGGGAGGATGGGTGAAGCCTTTATAGTTTACTGGTCAGACTGCATTGTTTGAGCGACAGTGCCACCTACTGATTGACAGGGGATTGAATCCTCTGACGTATTTAAAAACACTGCTGTTATATTTGTGTGCGCATTTGGCATAAAATGTACATATTATAAATATGCACGGCTTTACAGGTAATGAGTATCACAAATCTGCAAAACAAGCTATAAGCAGCTCACTCTGTGTAATATTGCATTGATGTAGTTTAGTTTAGCAGTGTGGAAAAACTGTAGGCAGTGGCAGTGACCTGTGGAAAAAGTCCTTTGGAAATGTGGGGGTAAGATTTGAACTCCATCCATTAATGTGATAGTGAGGTAGGGGAGAAAGACAAAGAAGAAGAACCATACCAGTATGTAATGCTTCAAACTACTGAGATGCTTCTATAATGTCTTAAAGGAATAGTCTGACATTTTGAGAAATATCACACCTATACCACACTCACATGTGAATGCTAAATCTGAAGCCACCAGGCAATTAGCTTAGTTTATAGCACAAACCAGAAGGAAACAGCTAGCCTGGCTCTGTCCAAAGGTTAAAAAAATCCACCTGCCAGCACCTCCAAAGTTCTCAGAATAGGGTCTAGTTTTTAAAATCCATACAAAATCCGAACTGTAAAACTTTGGGCAGAGCCAAGCTAGCTGTTTCAATCTGATTCCAGTCTTTATGCTAAGTGAAGCTGATCACCCGCTGGCTTAAGCTTCGATCTTCTCATCTAACTCTCAACAAGAAAGCGAATAAGTATATTTTCAAAATGTTTCAAAACTATTCCTTTAAACATTATTTTGTTGAAAGCTGGAATGCATAAATAAAAGTACAACAAGGCAAGGTAGATCTTGTTATGCCAAACCGTAAATGTAAGAAAAAAGGAACATTTGTGCTCATACCATGTTCACTTTGTACCGTTCAGACTGTAATCGGAAGAACTGCTCACGTTAGCCTTACGTAGGAGCTTGTTGCAATGTAGCTTTATATGGCTGAGCACTTTCCAGGGTCAAGTATGTGTCATGGAGAAAAACTTCTAGAGTCCCCAACATGCATATGATACCATACCCCCACAATTTATTTGTCTGTTTATAAAGTACCTTTTTAAATTCTCATTTCAACTTTTTTGTCATTGTTCGCGTTGTTCTCTTTTTATTCTCTTCCATTTTTTATTTTTACTATTATAATTTTTTTTTTCATACACTTCACTTTTTCATACACTTCACATATCTATCACATTAATGCGCACAGACATAGGCACAAACCAAATACCTATCCATACCTGTACTTATCAGATCATTGGTCAGGCAGATTGATATCAGAGCACCATGTGCTCTCAATTTACTTCATTTGTGCTGTTGAATGAATCATTTGTGCGCAGGAATTAACAAACATTTTAACCTCTATAAGGCTACAGTCTAGGCTATAGTACATGTGCACCTGATAGCACCTAAAACTGGCCAATATTGCTGAAACATTGTCCAATGTAACATCACAACTGCATTAAAACACAGTGTTAGAAGGGACAGCGACAAATGGAATGAATGCATTAACAACGAATACTTAGCGCCAAGTTATTGTAAATTTACAGGTTGTTGGGGCTACTCTGTTTAGTTAGGGGTGAGGGGTTATTTTGGGCGCCCCTGATTCTGGAAGTAAAAGTCCCGTTGATTTTTCCCAACGTTAGGTGACTCACAGTTGGAGCAAAGCATGATCTCTGACAAACAAAGTTGAAATAATTAAAACTGGCAGACTCAACATAAACCTATATGATCATTACATCATCTGGGAGACTCCTGTGTTTCAGCAACACTGAGGAGAAAACAACATCGTTTAAAGAAAACACTGAAATGGGAATATAGACTGAGGAAAAACATTACCAGAACCACTTTGCAATTCTAGCCATTCCTTCAATTCTGCCTGTTTTCCTGTTAAACAACACTGTGTTACCTTTGACATCTGATAGAGATATGTTTAAAAGTCAAAGTTTGTTTAGTGTCATGTTCTGTTCATTCGTTTACAAAAATAATTTATTCCAGGGCAGAAATGTATTAATTTTGGGGCACATTTTATTTTATTTTTATTCTCTCAGATTTTATAGGGTTGTATTGAGGTTTTTTTTTATGTATCTGTGCTCCAATCAGAGTATGTTGTGTTTTTGACACTCTAAATATGCTAGACACTGACATCTCCTCAACTATCACTGTTACTGAGAAGTTCACCTGCCATCTGCGAGGGTCGTATTTCCAACATTCATCCAATAAGCAACAGTAGAGCGGATGCCTGAAATGGGTGTTCCGCTTGGATAGCTGTCTAGGACAATGATATGTACTGTACCAAGCTCATCACTCGGTCAGATGTTCCATACCAGTGAATACAAACATAAAAACGACTATATGCCCCTTTATCTTCTCTCCTTGCTCTTGTTTTCCACCTGTGTACCTGTGGTGATAAAGGAGTGCCAACTAATTCACCTGCTTGTGCTTGAATTGCAAACAACAATATCTAATGTTTGAATCTTGTGTTTATGTGTAATCTTTAGACTCATCATTACTACCTGTCGCAAGATGGCTTCCGCTGCATCCTCCAGGTTCACAGGGGAATCCTTTTTAGTTACTTTCACCTTCAGCACCTGCTGCTTCGCTTGCACTTGTAAAGGACGAAATACGCATTTTGAAAAGTGTTTTTTTCACACAATATAACAAACTATTCAGTATAATGGTAAAAACAATGTAAAATTTGTAGCTTAAAGCTCACCAATCTGACAGACAAAGTATAATGTATCATCATGTTTGTAACTTTCCCATCGACCTTGATGTAAAACCACAGAGGGACTGCCATTTGGTTCCTTATCTGTATTCCAGTTTGTGAATGAAGTGGGGCTCCCATCTGACCACTTCCATGAGTCTCTGTAGAGGCCGATCCATGTGTATTGGTTCTGGGCCATCTTCTTTATCTGTTCATTCTCAGCTTCGTTCCTCACACTGGCCAGGTCAGTGTAGTGCTCCCTGCAGTAGCTCTGAGCCTCCCTCCAGGTCTTGATCTCCTCCACGTAGATGAAGCTGGGAGATGCCACTGTTTCTACACTCCCATTCAATATGTTTAAGCAAAATTGACAAATGTTAGCCATGAACATGAAATTTCTTAACAATGCTACTTCTGAAAAAAAATTGGCTAAACAAGCCATTGATGTGGATTGTTTGGTTAGGATTTGTTAGTTCTTTAACTAACTGTGCATATACTGTAAATAGGAAACACTGAATGGGCAAAAATGATCACTTTATTCTACAAAGTCTCCGCCTGAACTTTTGTGTAGCGGTAAACATCTCGCGTAGCTAGTGGTAGGTAGCCCAGGGCAGCATGCGACTGATGTTAAAGTAGTATTTGCCATTACAATGTGTTTTTCTTACCATCGTAGCAGACAAACATTGTTTTTGCTTCACAAGACATATCATTCCAGAAGCCATCAGTGGTCATTCCTACACAGGTCTCATGTTCCCCAAAGTTATTGGGTTCACCTGTCGTCCACATCCTGAACTCTCCTTCACCATAATAACCCTTCTTTTCCAGTGACCACCTCCAGCTGTTAATGTCTTTGTACAGTCCTATCCAGACATGACCATGATAATATGGTTTTGCAGTGGCCACCAGCTGATCCGACTCTTCCTTGTTGTCAACCGAGGCCAGGTCGGTGTACTTCCACCTGCAGTAGCTCTGAGCTTCAGCCCAGGTCTTTGCCTTTTCAACAAGGACATAGAGACGAGGAAAACTAGCAGGTAGGAAACACAGTCCTGTGGTAATGATAAAAGGTATTTGATGGTTTTAGCACTGAATGTGTGAATGTAAGGGAAAAACATCTCTTAGTCACCCATTAAACAAGACTGTAAGACAAAATGGAGGCCAAATTTATATTACACCCTTATATATCAGCCACAGCATTACCAAATTGTTGACTCATTCATCTGTTTGTTTAATCTGTCACTCCATAGTTTTCTTCATTGACTTTTCAACACATTTAATGTTGGGTGTTTATTAATTTGTTATTGATTTAAATTAAATTGACTCATGAACACATTTTTTAAAAGGAAAAAAATATTTACTAATGCAGCTGTAAGGTGAAAATAATCAGTATTTTCATATCAATAATTCATATATGTGATAAGGATCACATATCAACTTGTAAGGAAATGCTTGTAGTGACAACCCCACAGATAATTAACACCTGAGTGTGCAGCTCCCCTCAGCTCTACAGAGCTTTTTAGTGTCTTTGAGCTCATTGTTTTGGTTTTTCAGCCTGCAACTTTAATCTTTTGGTTCACTCTCACAGCCCTCATCAGCATCTTTTTCCACTGCTGCGGTGAAAAAGCTTCGATAAAAACCCACTGCACCCTACCTGCTCAGCACCAGCTGACAAAACAAGACATTGGAGCATTTAGCAGCTAAAGAGGCAAATGTTTTTCATTCATACTTGGTGGAGATCAAAAACTGAGCTAGAGGAGAGTGAATATGGGACTTACATTTATCAGGTGGCCTGAAACTCAACTCCAAATAAATGCTAAGGTTTCTCTGTGTCTGCTGGATGAGTAAATAAGCAACTGTTTGCTAATACGTTAGTCATATTAACTTTGTAAGGCCATAACATGTTGAACGTATTTAGCTTGCTGTGGAGTCCTGAGCCTAAGTGGCCAAACATATTATTAACAACTAATAGTCCGTAATTTGAGAATAGCTTGTTAAGTAGAGCTAGCTCCTGATTTGTACCTTACTTGTTCCTTAGTAAACACTTACAATTACTTTATTATGAAGTGTGTCAGAAAATACAAACATTGAATTGCACCAACCTGATAAGACCACAAAAATAAAAGTCTTCCCTTCCATGGCAATGATTGTGCAGCTTCCGTTTACTGTTGTATTGTTATGCTGTGAGAGAAATATAAGAGCATGATTCAGTGACATGAGTTGCTGTGTTTACTAAAACCACATCCACTGGTCCACACTAGCCCCAAAGAGACTCTGGATGGCCTTGTTGAGTCCCAGTGATATCAATAGTTAGTTCTTCTCAAGAAAGTACTGACTCTACTGTATGTTATAGCCACATTTAAGTGAAGATAAATAGATAAATGATGCATGATTTTTGCAAATATTAAGACATAAGTCTGGAACAACTCTTGCTCAAACGTTAAACTGTTGATAAGATTGTGAAATTTATGTAAACATTGTAATAATTACAAGAAAGACCTTAAGATAAGGGGAAAATAATCACAAATTCTTTTTTCTCCTGGGAAGTTCTTGATAGGAAATGGCTAAATCTTCGTCCTCTTCTTTCTGTTAGAAAACAACACATTTGTGCATCACGGCTCTTGTGAGGAGTGGGACAGAAAAAGCGTGGTTACTCTGCTTAAGCTTGGGACAGACCTGAAGACAAGCTGAAACCTACAAAGACTGGACAAGTCTTGATAAACCTTATGACTGAGTAAATACACACACACCGAACCACTGGTCAGTAACCACTTGAGTTCTGGTGGTAGACAGGCAACCAGCAACTTCTACTGTTTATACACAGTCACATTTGCAGTCTGGGTGAGATCCTCTATTTCAGATTGGAACAAATCCGGTCCAACTTGGTACGATCAGTCGTCATGCCCAAATCATACTGTCAGTAAAATGATAAACACCACCTGTTAACCAAGACAGAATCCCCGAGCTGCGTTTTGGAAAAAGCTTTGGTTTCCTTGTCCATCATTTTAGGTTACAAATCGTCATCTTACAGAAATATGGATGGGGAGCCAAAACATAGAGAAAAAGTTAGCTACACTGCAAAAGACAGTTAAAAGCCAAGTCCAAAAACTTCATTCGGCCAGTAACATTAAACCTATATTTGTAGATTTGTGTATTATATGGTTAGGTTTCTATGAAATTACTTTAAGCGAAGCTCCTGATGTAAAAAAGAATAGACTAATGTTAACCAGCTGTCAAATGCACCTCAATGACTTTGAATTGACAGCCTCAGAATATTCATGATGTTATATACACAACAAACATTAACCTATGCTGCAATTTGAATAACATAAGTTTTTTTTGTCAACATTAAACATTTCCATCATGTGAGCAATATTATCAGTAGCTGAGTCAAATAAAATCCATGTTTGGAATATTGTTTCAAAGAAGTGATGTCTTACCTGTGATGTGAGAAAGAATGCAAACCGCAGACAAAGCGATGATAAAGCTTTCAATGTAGCCACAAATCCTCAGAGCTGTTTGTCGTCATGGCACTTTATCGTAATCCCCAATTTGCATTATGTGCAAAAACATTAATGACTATATTATTTGCATTGGCTCAAAGAGTGAAGTTGACTCCACTGTACAACCAAGGGAACATTCAAATAATTATCTCAATTTTTTGTAGGTTGCATTGATTAAGTCAGTATTTACTCATGAACGTGAACTGTTTGTGTCTGTGACATTTGTTTGACCCTTGTTGTTTCCTGTCTCTCTCCTATAAAAAGGCACAAAATACCCAAATTATAATGACAATAATGATAATAATACAAAATAATGTCAAACTGAGAACAAATCAAACATAGCAATGTAGTTTTTGCTGGGGTCTGTATGAAGTCTAAAATCAACACAGACAATATGACTTGAACTGTTCAATCAGTTGCTGTTTGAAGTAATAACAATGTTTCCTGTGAAGTTACCTTTTGGGAAAATGCCACCAACATTTGCATGCCGAGAATCTAATTTGAATAAAAGCACAAAGCAGAAGTGTAAGCAGTCAAGCGCAACAAAGACGCTGTGGAACTCCACGAACAGCTGATGTTAAATAATTAGTGTGATCATTTCACAATAAATGCTGATTTGAATAAATCTCAGAGGCAGATTTGTACAGTTTCTCCTTGTGCACTGATGTTCAGAAGATGTTGTCCAAACTCCGTGGTTGCCTTCAGTCAGGTGGATTGTGATAAGAGAGTCTCAAGGAAATTGAATCGAACGAAGACGTTCATCACTTGATGAAGCCTTCATCACTTCATCACTTCAGGCTTCATCACTTGATGAAGCCTTTTGGATGAGAGGTGAAACGTCTTCACAGACAAAACCAAAAATCCAGTTGCGTTCGATTCAATTTCCTTGAGATAACTATGACCTGGATGAATGAGAATATTCACAGGCCTCTTGGTGATAAGAGAGATAAGAAACTGGAGAAATGCGACACAACACTTTGTCCTAGCAATCTTAAACTAATAATGCAACCAGACAAGTTTAAAACATGACAAACAAGTTAATCTAAAAAACATTAGATCATTCATGCATATGTGAGATCAATACTATACTATCTGAGTATATTGTGCAGTAGAGAAGAAAATCTCTTAAAGAAAAGGCCGGTTTTGCTGCATCTGACTGGAACAATTCAGTCTCCTCTGAATCAGAATCAGAATCAGAATCAAAGGTTTATTGCCAAGTAGGTTTTCACATGCAGGGAATTTGCTTTGATATATTGGTGCATAACAATAAACATAGTAGAAAATATAGAAACATAGTAGCAGAAAATAGTAGAAAATATAAAAAAAGATTAAAGCAAGTACTGCAAGTCAAGGAGCATAATAGAAAATTGACAACAAAATATGGAAGAAATATTATAAACAATATGTACAATTTGGTGTTATTTAAATGAAGCTGTACAGTTTTGTGCAGGAATGTGCAAAATATTGACATGGGAATGTTGTTGATGAGGCCAGCTGCAGATGGGAAGAAACTGTTATTGTGGCATGAGGTTTTGGTCCTGATGGACCGCAGCCTACTGCTGGAGGGGAGAGTGTGAAACAGTTTGTGTCTGGGGTGGGAGGGGTCGACCACGATCTTCCTGCAAGCTTCAGGGTCCTGGAGGCGTACAGGTCCTGGAGAGATGGAAGATTGCAGCCAATCACCTTCTCAGCAGAGCGAATGATCATTGTCTTTAGCAGGTTGAACTTGTTCAGCTGCTGCAGGAAGTACATCCTCTGCTGAGCTTTCTTGGTGAGGGAGCTGATGTTCAGCTCCCACTTGAGTTTCTGGGTGATGATGGTCACCAGGAAGTGGAAGGACTCTACAGTGTCAACTGAAGAGTCACACAGGCTGATGGGGGCGGGTGGGGCTGGGTTCCNATTTTACCTGCTAAAGAGGAGACTGAAGGGAGTAACCCCCCAAAACAAACAACAACTGAAAGAGGCTGCGGTGAAAGCCTGGAAAAGCATCACAAAAGAAGAATGCAAAAGTTTGGTGATGTCAGTGGGTCACAGGCTTGATGCAGTTATTGCAAGCAAAGGATTTGCAACTAAATATTAAGTCTTATTCACTTTAATCTATTTTAAGTCTATCTGTTCCAATACTTTTGCTCACCTAAAAATTTGGTGTTCCGTTACAAATAATGCTATCTTCTAAGTTGTGTATCAGATCCAGATGTAAATACCTGGAAATAAAAGCTGAAATGTTGATCTCTTGTCTCATATTCATCTTTTGATGTCAAACCCAAATGTTTTCAGTCTACAGCAAAAATACAGGAATTGGCCTCACTGTTCCAATACTTTTGGAGGGGAGTGTATATTGTGTGAATTATGTCAAGACAAACAAACTGTTTTTGACCACTGAGAGTCTTGGGTCCTGGGGCAGTTACCCAGTTGGTAATCATACATCTGGATGCCCAAAAATGCAAAATAAAATACTAAGAGGTGATTCTTTCAAGGTTGGAAGAAGCCATGTTGTTGCCAAAATGTCCATTTATGAAACAAAGTCTGTACTGTTTAAAACGTAAATATTGTTGTAAATTTTCACATCAAACCCACAAAACATTTCAGGCTTATGGAAAACATGGTCATCAAAAAACCTGGATGAAGATCTGCCTCTACTCATTCTGTGTTCTAGTCATGGAAAAGGTTTGCAAATTTAGGTTTTACAGATCATCCAAATTAGCAGAGATCTTTACATACACAAATTCATGGAAAAAGCCCGAGTCAAGGAAAGCAAAGAGTGACTCTGCTTTGGGATCTTTATGTGTCCCCTTAAACTGGTGATCAACCAAGCATAATGTTTGGTCTGATTTTATTAGCCAAGCATTTGCTTTTATTATCCATCGCTGCATAAGCACAATCTCTACATGCCCTTAACTTTGTGTGAGACTAGCAGGGAGGAATTTGATTTTGCGCTCACCACATCATCAGCAAGGTGTGCCCTGGATTTTAAGGGGTGGTGGTGGTGAAATTATACGGAATGAAACACAACCTGAACACTCAAAAAGTCCCATTCAGCCTGAAAATGTTACTTATTTTGGGGTGTTGCTGATTTAAGAACATGGTATTATTTTATTGAGGTATTTATTGACAGCAACTGTGCTGCAGCTGTGTATTTAAAGCAACTACGCTTTTATTCTGAAACATCCTTTCCGCCGACCAGAACAGAAAGAACACTTCCGGTCGGTGTGTGAAAGGCGGAACAAGCGGCCCTGCGGAGGGAACAAAGGACGGCTGAGTGAGTGTGTTTACATTGTGTCCAACAGAATTATTTGAAAATGTGACATTTTGACCATTTAGTAACTTTGATGTAAACGACGTAAATGTATTTGTTTCGCCATTAGCTAACTTAGCTAGTAAGGGCAGCTAATTTCCCCCATGCGCCAGCGGTAGCGGGTGCGTGCATTGTCCGTTAACGTTAGCCTAGCCGCAACAGCGAGGTTTATTCAAACATCTCGCAAGCGTTGCACACTTCAGAAGTGTCAAAAGCTCTACACAAACCCGTGTTTTAGGTGTGCGCTGTTTTTTGGAATAATTTATCTCAAAATCGATTGAATTGGATATCAGCTTCACCATTATTATGGAGCAATTGTCTCTTTGCGTTAGCGGGTTTAGCTTGAAGGCCGAGCAAGCTAGCTCTAAGCCCCGTCAGCCATTGTTGTGTTAATGGTTATCGGCATTAGTCAGTGATTTCAGTTATCTCCCGGTGTCTTTTTTATACTACCAAACGACTAATTGAAATAGTGAAGTGATCGTTGAGCTATGTTTTTGTAGCTGATTGTTGTTTTTTTTTCTCATGATTTCTTGTCCAGGTTAACCAATATGGAAATAACCTCCTCCCCTTAGCCCAGTCTCCAGCCACGATGTCAAGTAAGTAAACATACACGTTATTAATAGTAGTAACTACAGTTCACTTCATTGGTGGCTTGATGGTGGTGGTTTTACCACCGGTGAATACTAAACACGCTTTGTTTTATAGCCCTTAATGTTAGCCTTGATGTGGGCCTGTAGAATATAATGAACATGGTGCTACAACAAACAAATTATCACAATTAAAGACTAAAGGTGGCATCAGTAGTAAAATACAGAAGTAGTAAGCCAAAGTTACCTTTTGGTTTGGTGCTATGACATGGATGCTTTCTTTATTTCAATACTGGGGGCAGATAGCTTCATATCAGTCCATTTCGCTGGTGTTCAGCTCTGAAGCTGGGAGCATCGCAGATGCAGAAACCAGGGTGAAGACACAATGCATGTGCCGTGCTGTGTGTGCTCTGTCCTCGTTTCCCATTACACTTGTTTATTTCGAATGCAGTTAGACAAAATAATGAAATAAGTTTTGGCCCACCATTCTCTCTTGTGTTCTGCGAATTTGAACAGTGAAGTATGAATTGGGGCTCCAGGACTGATGGTTGGAATCGTTAGGGTTCGCGGTATAGCAGTATGATAAAGGAAAAAGCAAAAATCACTTAAACATAAAATATATAACCATGCACAGCTGGTTGTTGTAATAG
Organism: Oplegnathus fasciatus; assembly: GCA_003416845.1. NCBI lineage: Eukaryota > Metazoa > Chordata > Actinopteri > Centrarchiformes > Oplegnathidae > Oplegnathus > Oplegnathus fasciatus. Next base: position 660,829 of record NTHP01000383.1, on the reverse strand, counting down.
CTGACTAACATTTCTTTTTGTCTTTCTCGCGCAGAACGACCATCCTACGCCCCTCCCCCTCCCCCTGCCCCGACAACAGTAAGTGTCCAACTCTCAATCCCAGTCTCAGCATTTACTGTTTAGTGACCAAGGGCCATGTTAGCTCTGTACACTCTTTTTGGTTCCTTTTCATCTTTCTTTCTTGCTGTCTTACTCCCTCTTTCTCCACATTTTATATTGTTTTCATTTAATTTCTTTCTCTCTGTCTGAACACACGGAGGTTGCTCCAAATTTGTTCAGCTCTTGGTCATCGCTCTCACTCCTGCTTTCCCTGTCATACCACCACTTATTTAAGGTCTTATGCAGAAGGAATCATTGTGCTTCTATGAAGCGTTATTGCTACTGGGGAACAAGTTTCTTTGAAATCTGATCTTTTCAACATCAAAGTCTGGAGTGTAGCACTTATGTGTACAGTTATAGAATCAACATGCTGGTTTGATGCTTTTTATTTAATAAAAATTCAGTAACAGGGCACAGCATTGTGTAAAGTTGAAATGCAATGGTGTGGTCACATGGCTAATTAAATGCAACCTGTGCATAATAGGGGGTGATATGAGCTTGTTGCAAGGTCTGGATTTACATGCAACATTGACATGTTGTGCACTCATTCTGAATGCTAGCTTGCCGGCCAGTTGCCTTTTTTTTGCCTTGCATGATGACGTCATGGAAAACAAACAAGCAAAACAATATACATATATTTTCATGTTTTCCCCCCTTTTCACTTATTTATGTTTATCCCTCTTCCTCCTCTTGTTTGTGAGCCATTTCTCATTCGTGTTTTGTCTCATTTGTCTTCCATCAGCAAATGCCTTCCACCCCAGGGTTTGTGGGCTACAACCCTTACAGCCATCTGGCCTACAACAACCTCCGGCTGGGAGGGAGCTCCGGAGGCTCCAGCAGGGTAATGAATTGATGGAGGAATTTTGAAAAAAACAACAACAAACAAACAGAAAAAGGGGATGGGTGCAGGATAAGAGGGAGGGTAGTAAGATACTGTCTTGGGCTAAATATAGGGGCACAGATAGAGGAAAGAAAATAGTATATAAAAGGCTTAGAAGGTGGTGCTAATGCACACAGAGGCTGTTGGGATAGTGATAATGAAAATGTGACAGTAACAAGAAAATGGGTAGTGAGAGAAAAGTAATGGGAGGTTTTAAAGAAGAGGGGAAACAAGATGTAAATAAACGACCAGTGACAGAGGAAATAGAGTTAAGATGGATTTGTAGTAGTACAGGTTGGCAGGGGTGGCAGCAACAGCGAAGGTCAGAAATTGGGGAGGGGGGGTGTGGGGTGTTGGTCTTTTTTTTATCACTCAATTAGACTGCAGTAATTTTAGTTGAGAAAAAGGGGAGTCCTTCTGTTAAGTTTTATACAAGCGTCTCATTTACAGCTCCCACAGTTTCTTTTTGAAACTGTCACCATCATTTCGCCAGTCATACAGTGAAATATGCCACAATGCATAATAACAGCTCTGTTTAGCCAACAAGCTTTACCTCTAATCAGTGAGGCTATTGGTTAGTTTTGCTGCTAAAACGTAAATGAGTTTTGCTTAATTTTACCGATTACTGTGCAGTGTAACGCCACAAATCTGTAGTATGTAGTAGCTAACTTATGAAGTATTACTAGGTACTTAGCTATAGTTAGTAGTACATCAAAAAAGAACATAGCTTTAGAGTTTTGGAAAGTGTAAATGAAAGTATAATGGGATATTTTCACCGTCCGTTTTAAACCGTATCACAATAACTGTGACGCATTTAGACATTTCAATGCAGGCAATACAATACTTTAAAGTCAGTTACACCAAACTCAATGACTTCCATTCAGTTAGCAAATAAAACAACTGTGGAAACTTCTGAATGACTGGGGAAAACAATCATTGTGAGTAATAGTTTACCCTTTATCTGTTTTTTCCCTTGGACAGCTTTGAGAGCGCAGGACAGTAACCTCAGCATTTTCTAGTTTCCAGTTTATGATTGCATGAATTGTACGTCTCCTTGTGTGGTTTTTGCTTGTAAGGTACAACAGGCAGAATGCCACACATGTGTTGTGGTGTGCAAAATGAATCTTTCAGACAATAACTAATGTTCTCTATAAACCGAAGCAAGATCCCTCACCAGCCATGACATGTAACATTTAACGACAAAAATCCACAAATTTGTCAGGATAAAAGAAATTGTCCATGCTTGGTTTTTTTTCTGGTCAAACCAAGGTGTCTGAGCACCGCACACAACTGTTTAAAGCTGGTGCTGGTGATTACACAGAAATGTGCCATCGGCTTACTATTTCCCTCTTAAGTGCTCTTAATTGCTCCTTCTCTGGAGAGTTGGCGCATGTACCGCTGGGGAATAGGACAATGGTGTGTCCTGAGACGCTGCTTCATGTCAACTTGCAAAGATACTCCTTTTGATGGCACCGCTGTGTGGGCTCACACCATAGACTGTATATAAAGATGGACGACGCGTCTCCACTTCCTCTCACTGTACAAAAGTGAAGCCAAAATATCCTGGATATGGGCGCTGCCATCTTGTGCTGGTGACGTCATTTGGAGCCAGAGTCTGCGCAGTAGTGATCGGGGAAGGAGCCGCGGTATCGAGGTCCCGCCCATACACCCGCCGGACTCGATCTGTAATCAATAATTAGTAACTGCTAGCTAACAATCACCTGCTAAAGTTAAAGTTACATCTCCTCTCTACGTTCCTACCGACGTACAATTCCCGAAAAGACGTCTGCAGGAGCCTCCGCGACTACTTCAATGTGATTGACAGCTGTCAATCATGACGTTTCACCCCGTTTTTANAGCATCAAATAACTAATTAAAACTTTAAACTTATCAGAAAAATGAACACTTGAACAAACATCAACGTGATAAGAACTACCTAAAATGACAGAAACCATCTTTGGGAAAAATTTATTTGCTGCGTACTTTGATTTTTTACTTTGGCCCATGTCCCATCTGCTAACATGGAGAGGGCGGGACGTATGACCTATACTGGAGCCAGCCACCAGGGGGGCGGTCGAGACGTTTTGGCTTCACTTTTGGGGAGCTGTCATGTCGTCCATCTTTATATACAGTCTATGTGCAGGACTATAAAAACGNAGCCAGATCGTAAGCATGTGACACCACCAGAACCATGTGCGCTTTGAGCCGGGGAGGAGGGGACAACTTTGAATGTTGTGTTTACAAACAGCAAACAACAAATCCTACTTGTTCTACCTTTAAACTTGCCTACTTCCATAATGTACAATCAGTCTGTTTATTGGGACTCAGCGGAATGTACAAATGGAATGTACAAACAGAACGTACAGGTAGAACTGTGATGTCATAGAACGCACAGCTGTTGTCTCATGTGTTCCATGTTCCTCAGTTCATTAGTCCACATTCACAACTACTGAACGCATCATATCTGCAAACTGTAAACAAATTGTTGGCCTTTTCGCTGTTGTTCGTTTAGGTGGTAGTATGTTCAC
>NTHP01000383.1:643349-657312 GCA_003416845.1 Oplegnathus fasciatus | reverse complement strand
CACCAGCTGCATGTAGTGGGGCACCAACAAGCAGAAAGTCGTGATGCATTTATGGTGAAAGAGTTCAAAACCCTTTTCTGGCAGCCTATGTGGCACTGCATCACATTTTCTTCACTTGAAGGGCACCCTAGAGAGCCCTTTATCACATTTTGTTTCTATTGGGCCACCGTAGGCGGCATTTTATCATGTTTTATCTACCATAGGGGCACATTTGCTGAGTTTTTTTCGAATATACCACCCCTGAGTAAACCAGTAGAACAAGCTGTTACATTCAATTCAGTACAAAACCAGGTCTACTTAAGAGCTGTTTATGAGGTTTATAAGGCAGCTCGACAGCCAACTATCTACAATAGAGTTATCACACTTTGAAGATTCTGTGTTAAAGATTTGTTCGTACACGTAGCCTGCTGAACACCTCTATTCAGTTCTTGGTTAAAAAATAGAGAGAAACTGGAATGCTTTGTACACAGAGAGCACTGTTTGTTATATTTACCATAATAGCACAAGACTTTTCTTAGCAAAGCACAGGCAGGCCTGTTGTGGCATTATTCACCCTCCATACAGAGGAGGAGTCTTGACGGGCAGTGACATCCTCTTCTCTTTTCTCCCCACGAAACATCTGTGGGGTTACTCTGTGGTTGTTTCCCTCCTGAAGCAGCTGGGGAATTAAAATTGTGAAGCCATGGCTGCTGAGACGGGTGACAAAAAAAAAACATTTTTCAGGAAGACCAATGAGGTCCTGTGGGGTGCAACATTGGTGGTGATAATATATGTGGTAAGTGTTCATCTTATGATTAGATAGATAGATAGATTTGTGTTAATGTTTATTTGCTTAGCATTTTAGTAACTTTATATNGAGGAGCCGCGGTATTGAGGTCCCGCCCATACATCCGCCAGACTCGATCTGTAATCAATAATTAGTAACTGCTAGCTAACGATCACCTGCTAAAGTTACAGTTACATCTCCTCTCGACGTTACTGCCAACGTACAGTTCCCGAAAATACGTCTTCAGGTGCCTCCGCGACTATTTCACTGTGATTGACAGCTGTCAATCATGACGTTTTACCCCGTTTTTATAGCATCAAATAACTGATTAAAACCAAACTTATCAGAAAAACGAACACTTGAACAAACACCAGCGTGATAAGAACTAGCTAAAATGACAGAAACCATCTTTGGGAAAAATTTATTTGGAGTGTACTTTGATTTTTTAGCTTGGCTCATGTGCCATCTGTTAACATGGAGGGGGCGGGACTTATGATCTATACTGGAGCCAGCCACCAGGTGGCGATCGAGACATTTTGGCTTCACTTTTGGGGAGCTGTCATGTCGTCCATCTTTATATACAGTCTATGGCTCACACAGAAAACAGCAGTTGCTGGTGTGTGTTGCCCTTTAATGCATCTTTGTAGACCCATCATCCACACCTCAGTAGGGTTATCTCTGCTGTTCTGCATCCACAAGGATGCTGTTTTTTAGTGGCGAGATGAGCTTTCTTGAGATGTTTCTGAAAAGCCATTTGATTTGCCACTAGGTGGTGAAAATTAAAAAAAAAACACATCTAGCCTCTGAAGTATTTTTCACACAGACTTACATGGGGATGGCAATTCTTTCACATTTTTATAAATGGCTTTACACTGTAAAAGTAAGGCTATACACAAAGAGAACTTTTTTAGACTAGTGCACAACTGTCCCATCTTAAAAACTTTAATATAGAGTTTGATGTTTTCATGGTGGTAGTCGGTAAATTTGACCATCTGACCTATTTTGGTGTTTTAATGCGCTTCCCGTGAGTTCATGGGCATTACAGGCCAGAACTTTATTGTCACACTTGCCAATGCCAAAATCTAATTAAAGTTGCATTTAAAGACATGTAGATTTACATTAATATTAATGAGAGGTCCAAACATCTAATGGATATAATTTGCCTAGTCTTCATGGTTCTTCAGATGTGGTGGAAATGCAAACAGGAATGTTCAAAAGGAGTTGCACCTGATTTAGTTTCTGGTGTTTCAGCCCCAAAACTCACATGGCTGTTGTCTCTTTTTCTAAGACTCTGAAGCCACACAGTAACTTATTTGTTACGTCCTACCTTCAGTCAGCCAACCCTGTAGATACGCACCAACACCATCCTCCCTCTTGTAATGGTTTGATTTCTTTTTGACAGTCTCTAAAACAACTTCAAGCCATTGGCTGCTAAAAATTCATTTACATCCATATGCACGTAAATGAATTGACATGCATCATAAATGCATTAATCCAGCTGTAAGAAAGCATTCAGGACCACTTAAGAATTATGTATTGTCATGTTTACATGTACACCTCTTATGTTGCCTTTTCACAAGGCCCATCCTGATCAGACCATAATCAGCTGATGTTTTATGACGTTAAGATGTTTTTTGTTTGCTCTTCTCTCTAAACACTTTCCCTTTTTTGTTTGTTTCCCCTTCATCTACATCCCTACCATCTCTTCATTCACACTTTTCCTCCCCTCTTTGTCCCCCTTTCCTGTCTCACTGTCTGTCTTCCACAGAACTCCTCAGGCATCACCGTCCCAAAGCCTCCCAAACCTCCAGACAAGCCACTGATGCCTTACATGCGGTACAGCCGGAAGGTAAGCAGGAAGGTAAGACACCCATCCACGGTGTCTGCTTTTACTGCTTGTCCTCCCATCCCCTGAACAGTTGCAGGGGTTTTAGGGTGGGAAACAGCCAAGCCATGACGCCTTCACCACCACCTCAGCCACCTAGTGGAGACTCTCCACTCCGTTATCTCGTTGGCTTACAGTAGCCTCCTGTGTTTGTCAACGATTAAGAGAAATGATAACATCTCCTTGTGTTTCCGTCTGCAAGCATGATCTGCTTCTGCCTTCATTCCCCCCTTTGTGCTTGTCGCTTTGCTGCTTCCCTAGTTTTAGAGCAGAAATTTTAACATTGAATACTGCATAAAGACAAAATCTACTCCGAAAATTCATGTTGACATAAAACTTGTGATTCTGTCTTTAGAAATATTTCATTCCATTCCATCCAGTCTTTTTGCAACACTTACTGCCTAATGCCAGTTAAAAATTCTGTCCAATAGATTTGTCATTTTGAAGCAATTTTTTTCTTTCCTTTGCACTTTTCCTCCTTTATTTCTTACTTTCTTGTAGTAATCTAACTTACCATTAACTGCAGTTTCCCTGTAGTGACCATATGTTGTTTTGTGTGTGTGTGTGCGTGTGTGGGGCGATGCTCCTGCTTGTGCATGTGTGTTTGCGTCTTGTGTTTGTGTGCGCATGCAAGGTATGGGACCAAGTGAAGGCATCCAACCCGGACCTGAAGCTGTGGGAGATTGGAAAGATTATCGGAGGCATGTGGAGGGACCTGACTGATGAGGAGAAACAGGATTACCTGAATGAGTACGAAGCTGAGAAGGTGAGCTGCCGGAAGTGTCCTTATTACTCCTGAGGTTTAGGTCTGCATAGTACTGTCAAAGTACGCTTTGCACAGTTCTGTTGTCCATAAGTCTTTGAAAGCAACTTGTGTTTGTGGAAAGGAAAAATCTGTAGAAATTGCTATAGTCTAATATCACGAATCACAATTTGCCTCAAGGTTCTTTACAGTCTTTACTGACTGAAGTGTCATTTTATGAACAGGGCCCTGTTCAAAAGTGTGGCTTAACTAATTCAGGTTAAAATTATCCTGTTAATTCTTATTCTGCTAATTTGTCTCTTCTAATGTATCTCGAGGATTCATTTGTCAATCTTAAGATTACATTATCTTGAGTAACAATGTGCCATTATTTTGAAATGAATGCAACAAGAGTGGGGTCGAAACCATGATCGGCACTCATCTGATTGGTTAAGTGCTGATCATCTGAACCAGTTATGTGGACCAGGTGTGGAGCTGAGCCTCCCAGCATTCACTGGGGACAAAGACCTACAGACATAAGTATCATTGTATCTGTACTTCAGCACTGTTACTGGTGTTATTGTGCTCCAGTGTTTCCACTCTTCCATTAATGTTATACATTAATGTTTTTACCAGCGAATACGGTTAGACTTTTGCAAGCACGATTAAGCAGATTTGTGACGTGTCTAGTTGTCAATCTAAATCCAATATAATGCACCTATAAAGAATAATTTATGAATGTATTGTTTCTGTCCAAATATAGAAATCCTGTGCCTGCGATGCAGGTACATTTAATAAATGTTACTGTTCAAACTAAGTTTGTCTTTGTGCTCATAGTATCACAGACTAAATCAGAGTTGTTGCAGGGTCGGTCTTAAGGACCTGTTTTGTTTAATATCCGTATCCGTTTAAACCAGAGCTTAATAACAAATGACGAGTAACATGAGCGACTATTAAATTGCAGGACCAGACAGGTAGTGGTATTATGTTGCTCAGCTTATTTGCTTTGTCTCTCTCCCCCTCTCAGATTGAGTATAATGACTCTTTGAAGGCGTACCACAACTCACCAGCCTACCTGGCCTACGTCAACGCTAAGAACCGGGCCGAGGCCGCAATGGAGGAGGAGAGCAGACAGAGGCAGAGTCGTATGGACAAAGGAGAGCCGTACATGAGCATTCAGCCGGCTGAAGACCCTGATGGTTGGTTTTAAATATGGATGTTTGAAAGTCATTTTTAAAGTGCATCAGTCAAGTCATCAAATATGTTTAATAATGGCTTAAAAACCTGAACAGAAGTGAAAACCAGTGCATTTATCATGAGAAAGTGTGGTTCTACAAACAGTGAAACAATGTTTTCCACAGGTTGAGAATTTACTTGTGGTGGTGGGTGGCTCGGCGTGTGACAGCGCTGTGTGTGTGTGTGATGGAGCGGCGTGAGGTGGCGTGGGATCTGACGGGCATTGTTTTGCGTCTATGATTAGCACAATAATGCATATTATCATATTATTAATATGATTAACGGGGCTCAGCACAGCCGGGAGGACATGACGCTCCACCAGAAACATCTCTAAATGCTCAGCAGGGCGCAGATTCTACAGATTCTTTTTTATAACATCTTAGTTCTGATAGTAAATTAGTTAAATCGCCTTAATATCGGCGTTGGAAAAAGGCGCCTACCAAATGAATTGCTGTGTCGCGCACGCCTGGTGTGCATTGTCTTGAGAAGGGGTGGGGTGGGGTGGGGGTTACCAAATGAGCGTCGTCGATTGGAATTTGAATTTTATCTACCTGGGCGGGCCGCCCAAGTAGAGGCTATGTATGGGAAACACTGAGTGAAAGCACCGTTTAGAGTTTTTTTTCACTTTGAATATATAAGGATTTTAGGATGGACATCTTCAAAGCATGTGTAAATGTGAGCAGTTAACCTGCTCCCCCTCCTCCCTCATGGTGGTCAGTTAAGTGTGCTCTGTATCCTCCATCCAGACTACGATGATGGTTTTTCAGTGAAGCACACAGCAGCTGCTCGCTTCCAGAGGAACCACCGGCTCATCAGTGACATCCTCAGTGAGATTGTGGTGCCTGATGTCCGCTCTGTGGTCACCACAGCCCGCATGCAGGTCCTGAAGAGGCAGGTCCAGTCTCTTATGGTGCACCAGGTAGGTTGAGAGGACATATTCTGTACCATCAGGGCCCAGTATGTGAGCTGAGAGGAGCTCAGCAGCTTTTTTCCTTCTGATAAAGCTTTATGTTACTGGAGAATGTTGTCCTGTGCACATGGTGAACATGTCAGTTACTAATGAACCTTAGAGACACGCACGCAGTGAGTTTCACATGTTCCTCTTGTGTGTTTCAGAGGAAGCTGGAGGCAGAACTTCTGCAGATTGAGGATCGCCACCAAGACAAGAAAAGACGCTTCCTGGAGACCACAGACTCATTCAACACTGAACTCAAGCGGGTACGGCAGTACTTATTTACCCAGAGACAGCTGAGTGACAAGTAACGATGAGGTTTCATTCCAGATCATGAAACATCCATTCGGAATAATGTGTGACCATAGATTCATGTTATTTAATCACCCCTGAACTAAATGTGAACCTGAACACAAAGGAGAGGATTAATACTCATGCATTTAATTCTCAAATGTTATGATCTGTAAAAGACAATAGGAGCTTTCATACTGAATGTTTTTACTCACTTTATTTACACTCATTTGTGAACCTGCGCCTTGTTCTTGCTGCTTTGGCTTTGCATTCAGTCTGAAGACAACTTGAGGTTAATTTGCAAATGGAGAATTGAGGTTTTGTTGAAGTCATTGTTTCGCTCGTATTTCCTTGTCTCCAGCTGTGCAGTCAGAAGGTTGAGGTGGACATGGAGAAGCTAGCAGCAGAGATGGCTGCTGCTGAAGAGGCGGCCAGGCGCCGGGCGGAGGAGAGGGAGCGCGAGGCGGCTGAGCAGGCAGAGAAAGCAGCTCAGCAGCAGCAGCAGCAGCAACAGCAACAGGAGGCTGCTGGAAACAAAGCTGCAGAGCAGAGCAGTGCTAATGCTAGCAGCACAGCTAACCCCACCTCAGGGACCAAGGAGGAGGACAAGCCCACACCAATGGAGACAGGTACCTATAGTGTTTTATAAAGCAAAGACGGCTCCAACACCTTCTTCTCCGTCTCCACCATGCTGTGTGTGTTTACTTCTTGTTAATGAAACTAGTTGATTGCAGTTCTCATTGTGATGGGCGCCCTCTCCAGGAGATGTGAAGTAATGACAGTCTCGTACAGTCTCTCATGTCAGAGGGCAAAAAGTGGGAAAATCTCAGGCGGCAGCGTTTGTAAATTTACATTAAGGAAAAAAAACACAGATACTTGACTCAAGTGTATCGATTATGCATCACGTGAATAAAAGTGACGATATATCGTAATGTTGATTATTTGTCCCGCCCCTATTATGCAGTAGCACTCCCAAGACCTGTAAACAGACTTTGGTGGCGTTCCCCTTTAAAAACATATCAGTGAGCCACACTGTTGCACTGGGTGACATGTTCTGCCATCACCATGAACACACACACTGTAGCTTATTTTGACTCAATCCCACACACGCCGTCCTGCTGCCCCAAATACTCACTAGAGCACCAAATGTGGGTTCATCCACCGTGGAAAATAGTCCCCAACAAATGCACTACTTCCTCCTGTTTGTTTGATTTAAAACTACAGTGAGCAGCTGTTTTAGGTCTTTCCATGGAAATAGTTGACAACAAGAGAGTGTCGTTAGTGATTTTCAAATGTGTTGCAACATTAATCTGATCTAAAACGAATCTGTCTCTCTCTGTCCTTCATTCCCCAGATGAGGCAGCACCTGCAGAGCCATCCTCAGACCCCCAGCCTGCTCCACCTCCTCCATCTGACCCCCCCTCCTCTGCCTCTGATAAAGCAACCCCTCCCCCTGAGCCCCCCCGGGAGAGCAGCACTCCAAGCAGCAGTGCCCCCAGTGATGACAGCAGCAGCAGCAACAGCATGCCCCCTCCTTCCTCAGACAGCACCCCTGGAGCAGCAGCCCCTGCAGCTCCTGACCCCCCAGCGGCCCAGGAAGCCAACTCTAGTGCAGCTAACCCTAATGTGGCTCCTGCACCTCCGCCTCCCCCTGCCTCAGAAGAACCAGCCCCTCCACCACCACCACCACTACTACCCCCCAGCCAGAGCAGCCAACAGTATGATATGTAATAGTGGGTTAGTCAGATAGACAGTGGTAGGTCCCTGTGCTTCAGCTCTCCTGTATTCCTCTTCTGGCTGGAGCAGCAGTGCTGTAGTTGTGCAGCAGGTGTTGAAGAAGTGGGACTTAAAGTGCTGATTTGTTGAGCGTCTGATAGTATGGTTAATAAATAGTTAATATGTATTTCATACAAGAGTGATGTAGGGTTTTCATCATCCAGCCTCCTGTACCTGGACCAAACAAGACCCTGTAGGAGAAATTAGGAATTCACTTAAATCTGCATATCTTTAAATTTACTCAGCACGCCTGCTTCGATGATGTGAGTGAATGAATTGAAATCAAAAACCAAAGAGTACAAAACTTGTGCTCCAGTACAAGCCGTTCCTCTTTTCTAATCATGTCACATGATGGATTTTTGTAGAATAAAATACCACATACAGACTTTAACCAGGATACTGGGGGGCTTTAAAATGGCAAATAGTCAGCAGCAACCCTGCTGGCTGCCTAACATCACTGTTACTACTGTCTGCTCCTGTTGTCTAAAATCTGTTCATGCTCAGATACATTTCCAGTTGGCAGGATCCACATTCACAACTTTAGCAGTAAAGCTGACCCAGGTGTGCTTGGGTTGGCCAGAAGTCTCAAGATCAAAACTAATTCTACATTGGGCCGCAACTAACGATTATTTCCGTTATCGATTTAATTATTAGTGTATAAAACGTCAAAAACTAATGAAGATTTGTGAATTGCAACTTCCCAGAGCCCATGGCGAAATCTACAAATGTCTTTAAAGATCTTGAGTTTACACTTAAATGTGACAGAGAAAAGCAGCAAATTCTCCCATTTGAGAGGCTGAACTACAGAATGTTTGGCTTTCTCACTGTTTTGGCTCGAAATTTTATTGAAACGATTCAGCGATAGTTGCCAATTATTTTTGCCGATTATTGTCAACTGCTCATTAAATGACTTCTATTGTTTAAGCTATAATTGTGCATCACCATGCTACTGTGTGAAGGGCACTCAGCACCAGCTGGAACAATGCTACTGTTTCAAGCAGCGTTGTTCTATAATACTTGTGTAAGACACCAGGAGAAAGTGATTTCAGGAGAATGCACGCTGATCGCTGTTTTTCATCGACATACATAGTTCAAATGCAAACCTCAGATAACTCCCACTGTGTAGACTTTGTACTGTTGGATGTGGCTGAAATGTTTGAGTTACACATACTTGTATATTGCTCAGTCTTGATGTATAAACCTTTAAATCAGCCCTTATATTTTCTTAAATAAGACCACAGCTGCAAACTCAAGGGGTTTCAGTACATGACATAATTCATGTTTGGAGTCTGAATTGTCTGAAAGCTCAGCGTATGTTCTGGTGATAAAGGGCGACCTCGCATGAAAGGACCTCAACCTTTTTTCCCCCGAATTTTGTAGTTTATCAGTTTGTGTGATTTGCAAAACTACTACTGTTACTTCTACTTTGTGTTTTTAGAGACGGAGTAAAACCTTTTTAGACTAATATAATCAAATTCAGCCTTCGTATTAAACCTGTACTCTTGAATCAGAGGCCATTTCTAACGTGCTTCACTTTGACGGGGGATGATGCATCTTGTGGGTAGTGCAGATGATTGTTCCCAAGTCTGACGATAGTACATTTTAATTATTTGTGCACCCACATTCTGCATGCTATACTAAATACTAACCATAAACCTGCAATTGAACAATTACTGAAGTCTTAGTCAAAGAGTTTGAAATGTAAAAAATGTAGGAGTAAACACGTGATGTGCACAAGAAACAAAAAAAATGAGATGATGGGCATGTCTCCAAGGTGCTTTTTAAAATCTGTGGATGATAAGATGAACTTGCATTGAATATAAAAGTTGACATGGATGTTTGTTCCCCTGTATTCATCACGTTTCTGGTGAAAGAACGGACACGTACTCAGTTAGCATTTAATCTGTAAGAGCTTCTCTACAAGGTGAGGCTGTTTTTTAAAGACTACGTTTCTCCTTTGAAATGCATATTTCTGTTGACACCACAAGCATTTAACTTCAGCAGAGAAATGCACACGCTACCTTCATCCAGATGTAACCTCAGTCACTTGTACATTTAAAGGACTGTTTTCTTACTTGAATTGGACTGTTTTTAGTAATATGCCTCTGTTTTTTGCATCTTTCTTTTGTACTGTCTGGACTTATCTATCCAAATAAAGATGATTTCTCAGTCTTTTGACCTCTTCTAATATTTTCTCTATATTTGCCTGTTATTTCAGAAATCAGATTTGAGTTTTTATAAGGGTATTATTTTAACATGGTTGTCCACTTTAGTATTTGGTCTACAGCATACATTTTCCAAGCAGCAGTGAGTTGGGGCTGGGTATTTTGAGGAGGAAGAAGAGGAGGGAGACAAATGCAAAATACAGGAAGGTCCATTAGCAGAACTGTCCAGACAAAGTTATCAACAGGGTCGGTCGAGATGAACTGTGCCTCGCCTGGAGAGTGGATAAGATCAGGCAGCAGCAGCAGGGGGCGGTGACAGAAAGCTGCTGTCAAGTCGGACAGTTTCCAGCAGCCTTCAAAGAACACACAGGAAGTCAAAGAAATATTTACATCCTGTTAGATCCACCTGTAGGACACCTGTTAGCACATGTTATGATAGCTAAGAAAAGTAGATATTTCTAAAACAATAAATCTAGTTTTCACAGTGGTCTAAGTTTGTCTACCATAACTTTTTATTTGTTTAATGATGTCGTTGTTATAACTGAGGAGAGAATCGGAAAATGATTGGGCAGATTTTAGCCCTTGGAAGTCAATTATTGAATAAGTAGCCTACATAGAAAATGTATGTAAAGGTGCTGTCATTTAAAAATCATATGAGCCTAAATTTAAGAAATTGAACGACTGAATCAACAGTCCAAACGTTCTCACAGCTACAGACAGAGGCTACACATGGGGAGGATCAATTATGACTACAAGACAAAAGTTTCCTTCAGTGATCGACATCATTCGACTCAGTTAAAAACAATTGTGTTATTCCTTTAGCAGGTTTTCTGTCGCTTCACAATAACCTCTGGAATTCTTGGACTAAACATATTTTACTTCTCTGGCTGACAAACGTTGTCATCAAGTTGTAATTAGGCTTTCTTATAATCTTCATTTTTTGCTTTATTATTTATTTATTATTATTTATATTTGTTTGTAATTATATATATATATATATACATGGAAATGTGTGTGTATCTGGCATTGTTTTCTATCCTTTGTTCTTTTCATGTCTGCCTTGTAAAGCACTTTGTTAGTGCTGTATAAATAACCTTTATTATTATTATCAACCACAAGATGTGTTTGTTAACAGATTAAACCTTCATTGCACAACTTGAGACTAATAGCCTACAATCTAGCGTTAAATATTACTGTTAATATTACTGTGTAAAATTACACAGAAAATTAGGAAAACGTGGTGTTTGTGGTCAAAACTAAGAGCCAATCAGCTCTTTGACCAGGCAGCAGCCAGCCTGGCTCATCTCAAACGAGCCTATTAAACCTTGAAGTCACGTGTCTCTAATTCACACAGCACAGTGCCTGAGTAGGTATAACATGTTCATTCTGCATCACCCGGGTCTAGAGCACACAACCTTTGCCACCAATGGCACATCATGATCATGCTATCGGGGAAAGGGGAAAATCAGGTGTGGCTTCACATGAAGACTTACACAACCACCAGGGTTGTGATGACAGCTGTCCGTGCATGTAAAGGCAGATTTCACACTAGTGTCAAACATTTTAGAATTTTAGAATTTAAAGAATTTGTGTACTTCATCTAAACAACATAGAGATGTCTGTAATTTATGTTTACAAAGATTGATGGCTCCATAAGTGACAAACTGAAGTTTAAAGATGCTCCATTTCCACTAACTGCGATAGTTTACATGAGGATAGAATTAAAATTCTGTCAAAATCCTGCATGTTTTTGAGATACAATTCTGACATTTACCACACTACATCTACCATAACATCACAATTTTGTCGTTTATTTTCATGAACATTGGAGATTTATTTAGTGAGAATTTGCAGCAGCTGTTTACAGTGAAACATTCTGATGCACTGTGGGCTCAGTTTTGGATCATTAAAAAATCTGTCTGGATCGATTGTGGAGGACAGTCTGAAGATGCAGTGCAGCAAGTTTGGTGTCAATTGAGCAAAAAATGTGGGAGGAGATGGTTTATTTACTTTTACAGTTGTTGAGAAAAACAGAGTGATGGACTTCATAATTCCTGCCAGCTCGAAGCATCTGAACCGGAACCTGAATCTGGTTTATTGCCAAGTAGGTTTACACGTACAAGGAATGTGTTTTTTGGTGTTTTGGTGCATAACAATAAACATAATAAGAGAATAAAAATAGAAAGCAAGTCAGGAAACTTAAATAAAATAGAAAAAAAAATCGACAATAAAAAAGTGGAAAGATTTATAAAATATGTACAATATATCTGTTTTTAAAATGAAACAAAAGAGCTGTACAGTTTGTGCAGGAATGATTAGAAGTACACAATAAATCCTAACTAGGAAACTACAGATGCAAAGGAGAGTAAACAACAAGCAGAAAGAACTACAACATAAACTGACGTTGAGCACTATATACAGTAAATTATCTATGGAGACCCAAAGTGTTCAATATTAAATAAAGAGGATATTATGAACTAAATACAATAACATTTCTTTTCATCCTTTTCATTCATCCATTTCATCCTGCTGTATTTACGCATATGATCATTTCATTATGTTAAATAAGCACTTTGCATAAGCATATTAATGTGCATCAATGTGTGTAAAATGATTTTAAACAGTAATGTAGTCTTATAATGCTGAGAAAAATGAGTTGTACTCATATACTATGCTGTATCTGAACAGAATAATATATGATACAATATATCATGGAGTAAAAATTCTACGGCAGCAAATTGCTGCCACCATGACAAAAACAAAATTGCTCAGTTTGGCATCAAAACATGATCCTTTTCATGTTATAACAAGATATTTTCATGTTATTGTAACAACATATGACATCGTCCTGTTATATCACAAAACCAACGTGTGTCATTAAAACAGGCTTTTCTCCTTCTGACACAACCTCCTTCCATATGATGTTAAAACGAGTGAAAGGTCCATCCTGATTGATAAACTGATGACATAATTATAAACAGATAACATGATTGATAAACTGATGACATAATTATAAACAGATAACATGATTGATAAGAAAAGTTAAACTGAAGTACATAATAACATGAAAAATATCTTCTAATGACATGAAAAGGGTCGTGACACGTGAAAACGTAACACTTGCTATAAGGAGAAACAGCATTTCTTGTCAGGGTGGCGGCAATATGCTGCCATAAAATACAGAGAATAAGAAATATAATACATATAATATTATTCATGTGTGTCAAAATGCACATATATTTATGATATAAATGTAATATAATGTGTACTAATACTTATAGAATATAATATATGATAAATGTGAAATAGAGTAAACAAATGAAAACTTAATATATAATGATACGGAATTACAAGACCACTGTAAAATCCAGTTTCTTCATACTTGCATTAAAAAAGTGGAGTCAAGTGTCACCCAAACTCAGGATGCAGTTAGGGAACTAAAGCCTCAGCTTAAACATGAAGGACAGAAAATGCATCACGCTACATTCCTACCACTGCTATTAACACCAGTTTAAGATTTCATATTCCCAGAGAGACATTTGTTTTCACAGCTAGTACAACATAGAAACATACACACACAGCAACAAACAGATATAGACAATACATAAAAGAATCGTAAAAGTCATGACAGAATACAGGATGTATCATGAACTCCTGTTGCTCACCGTTAAAGGTGCCATATGTAACATTCAGAAAATGCTTGTTAACAATGACACCAGAGGACGTTAAGTCAACTGCAGTCAGCATCCTGTTGCTCGCGCATGTGCTCTCACTCCGTAGGCGCGAGCCAGCATTGGCCAGAACAGTGACGTGACACACAGAGACTGAACGTGATTGACAGGCATCATGTTGACAGCTTGTTAGCTGCTTTATCAATCTCTGTTTGTCTACAGTAGCTTTCACCGAGAGGCTCAGCAGCGTCAGCAGAGCTACATTAGCTGAATGAAACTCTAACGGTGAGTGAACCAGATGGAATATTATAAAGAAGATGTGTTGCTACACTTCATTATTCACGTGATAGTTCCCATCACAACTCGATGCAATAATGTTTCAGCATAATATGTTGACCCCAGTTTTCCTCCGACGTCGGTCACATTCCCATTTTGCCAGACGGCTTCAGTAGATCAAACTTTTGGGTTTCTTGTGCTTA
>NTHP01000383.1:624913-643338 GCA_003416845.1 Oplegnathus fasciatus | reverse complement strand
ATGTAAACTCTTTTTAATGCACAGATTAAAGGAACTGGGGGGATTACATTTCACTGAGATTGTACTTTAAATGATTGCATGTGACAAATAAACTTGATTGATTGAAATACTGGTGTAAGTGCTCCTGCAGATCCTGATCTGTAATTATGAGATAAGGTGTCTAATTTTTTTCTTTTGTGAATGCAGTGCACTTCTGCAGATATAACACTACGTTGTCTTTTATCTTTATCTTAGAATATTTTTTCAGATTTTATTCTTTATATTTAATTGATGCTCCTGACTCAGCACCCTTTCATATATTTTCTACTTCCTATGTTTATTGTTCTGCACCAACACACCAAGACAAATTCCTTGTTATGTGAAAACCTACTGGGCAATAAACCTGATTCTGATTCTGATTCTGAGTCAAACTGCTTTCACCTTGTGTCTCCTTTAATACACAAATAAATAAACTAACCTGAACTAAACTTCTCCGTGTTGTTGACAGTATCTGATCTCTTCAGTAAAAATACCAAATCATTTGGAGTTGAGTCTCTTATTCTCTGTTAAAGTTGTTGAAGTCATGCCTACAGGTTTGTCTCAAATTCAGACTCACTGCAGAGGCAGGGTGACACCTGGCTGACGCCGTGTGGACGTGAATAAACTCCTGGGCTGCATGTTAGTGACACTCCGGACTGACGCGCATCTATCGGCGTCACCGGCGCCTCTGACGGTGGGAGGAGAAGCTTACCGGAGCGCAGCAGCGCAGCAGACACACAGATGGTTAGTGTCGGTCACCATGAGCCACCGACACCGCGCGCTCAGCTGCCTCTCTATCGCGCTCGTCCTGCTGCTGCGTCACGGTCTGGGGCGCGTCGCGGAGCTCGCGGTGGCGGCAGAGTACTCCTCCAAAACCGACTTGGACTACGAGTTCGGGGACTACCGGGGGAAGTGGTGCATCGACGACCACGGGTTTGTTTACGGCATCGGAGAGGTTTATTACCCGAGCCCCACGGCGTGTCCGTGCACTTGCACCGTGGACGGTCCCGTGTGCGTCCGGCCCAAGTGTCCCCGCATCCACCCCCGGTGCACGCGGATCAGATATAAGGCATGCTGTCCGGTGTGCGAGGCTATGGCCAGGGTCTGTGTCTACGGGGGCAACACGTACCGGCTCCTAGAGGAGTTCAGGGTGAGAAAGATCCAAACTTCTACCCCCCGTCCCAGTTCACACAGCTCCAGCTGCACAGTGACCGTGCGTTATATGTGCATCATCTATCTATAATAAAGTGTCAGAATATTATTATTATTATTATTATTATTATTATTATTATTATATCAGTGGTGCTTTGGGAGTTTCCGTGTACAGGTGCTGTGCAGGGAGCTCATGTGACCCACTGTACTTACTGCTATCTATTTCTTTCATTTCTTTTGTCTGCATGCCATAATATTAACAAGTCAACTTAAAGGTGTCTGGTACCCTGTAGTGACCATGTTATATTGGATTTTCTATCATATTAATATCAGATTATCTTTAGGAATCTTGGTGTTATTTGACCCTCAGTTGAAATTTGAACACCATGTCAACAAATAGGTTCAATCCTGTTTTGTTTTTTTTCAACTCAGAAACATTGCAAAAATCAGACCCCAGTCACCACTGGTAGGTCTTCAGCTGGTACAAAATGCAGCAGCTGCTGTTAACTTGGACTGGCCCTCGATCTCACATCTCCCCTATTTTAGCCTCACTGCACTGGCTCCCAGAGAAGTTCAGGATCGACTTTAAGATTATTTTAATTACTCATAAGGGACTACATGGCTTAGCTCCTGCCCACATTCCCGAGCTACTCAGCCCTTACACTACAGAGCGGTCACTTAGGTCATCCAACCAAAACCTGCTGGTTATATCTTGGGCCAAACTAAAAACCAAAGGCCACTGCTCTTTTGCTGTCCTGGCACCCAGACTCTGGACCAGTCTCCCCCCTCCCATTATCATCTGAGTCTGTTGACTGTTTTTTAGGATGGCCTTTCTATAATTTAAGGGTGTGCTCTGGCTGGTATTTCAGAATGTATTTTCTTGTATGTGCTTGTGTTTTCTTTTCTGTACTGATGTTGTTGTAAAGCACTTTGTAACCTGTGTTAAAAAGGTGCTCTATGAATAAAGTTTACTTACCTACTCATGTTCATAGGCTATGGAAAATAGAATATTTGGATATTATCATTGCTGGATTAACCCAAGAGCTTCCCCTTTTTCCACTGTGCATTGTGTGTGTCCTTACCTTGAAGGTCCCATCAGGTATGGTGCACACAGCAAACTATAGATGCAGCTTCATTATATGTTGCCTATAAACCAACCATGCTGAACAGTACCTGGCCTCAGGTTTGGTGTGTGTCAGTTAGTCTGTGGTATTACTTGAACAGTTTTGTGAGGGAATATGCACCATATATCAACCAAAATAAGAGATAATGCTTTTTTTTGAAGGGTAGTTGTTCTCTTTGGTTAATTCAGCCTTGATATTGTATTGATAGCTTAAAGCTGCTCAAGGCAAAAAAATGTATAACAACGAAACAAATGACTATGTGTAATTTGACAAACCCATAGAATGACTTCCTGCCCAGCACCAAACAGCAACAGGAACATTCAGCAGCTAAAGAGCAGGAGTTGGTAGAGACCAAAACAGCGGTAAAAGAGAGTGAATACTGGACTTTCATTTATCAGGTGGACCCAAAAAACAACTCTAAATGAATGCTAATGTTTCTCCAGTACTGCTGGATGTGTAAAGCCATACCAGCCTTTAAGGTGATACTATGTCGTGTTGTGTTTACAGCTTGTTCCGCTGCCCCCAAGACACTTTTAGAAATTGCAAAACTGTGCATTTAGTCCAATTTTAATATTTTTACATGTCATAACAGAACATGTTTGACAAGTATTACATTTCAGAAGCTGTTACCTTTTGCCCCCTGAATGAGACACTGACTAAATGTACATCTGCAGGTCCAAACCTCTGCTATTACTTTCCTGTCCCCTAGGTGGCATGTGTACAGACAGAATGTGCAGCCTGCTAAATATGAATGAGAGAGATTGTGAGTGAGTTACAAGCTAGTTGTATTAGCTGCTTAATGTGATGTGCTGTTGCATCATCATGTCAACAAACAGCTGACGTGCAGCCATGTGCTCGGTGGGGATTGAGCAGTGGGAGAACAGGAATTGACTGTGTTTTATGTAACTGATGGTGTGTTAGACAAAGTGCATCCAACCAGTCCAATAACACTAGAAACAGATCAGCTGTCTTGGTGTGTGTTTGTTGGACTGTCTACGTACGTATGTGCATGTGGTGTGCAGGTTTAGCCACATCCTCTGTGACGTACCAGTGAGGTTGAGCCTACCAGTCATCTCTGCCATGGTCTCATTTGTTTACTGTAATTACACCAAATGGTCACAATGAAGGACACAATACTGACACATGTAAAAGCTTGAAGTAAATGAAATTCAAATTGTTTGTGTGTCTCAGTTGTCGAGGTGTGAGCGATGTCGCTGCGAGGCCAACAGAGAGGTGTACTGCAGCATTTCCGACTGTCCCGCCCCTCACTGCGTCAACCCCACCTACGAACCCAACCACTGCTGCCCCATCTGTAAGGCTGGTAAGACTAAGTCGGTGCTGGGTTTCCACCCAAGTGCTCTCCTTTTGTCAGCTCAACACTTTGGTCCATGACAGAGTAGCTCTCAAACTAATTTCAGGATGTCCCTTAAATTATCTGTGGATATTCATGGTCCACAGAGGATAACTGGTGTGTTTGGTCACTGTTTGATCTTTACTCTTGTGCCACTCTAAAGCCAAGGTTTCCACCTCCACAGGGGCAATTAAAACTATGTAATAGGTATATTGTGATGAAAGTCGCTAAATTCAGGAATGCTCCTAAGAGGATGAACCTTTTCCATTTTGGACACTTAAAAAGCCTTTCTCTAGAGCCTCTTTTGGTGGTAACTTTGCACACAACATGTCTTATAATCTAACTGGGAGATTGGCATAAAAATCCTGACCACATTCCCGCTAACAAGGGGAGAAACAGCTTTGATTTCCAGAAACTATTAAAACGCATCAGCGAGCCACACTGTTGCACTAAAAATGAAACTATATATTTGTGAGGTGTTTTTAAAGACTTACATCTAGTGGGCTCAGAGCCACAGGCGGACTAACACATTGTTGATTTTGGTCATTTCATGGGATTTGTTGACAGTAAGAAAGCCAGAATATCTATACTAGCAGAGAATAGAATATCACCAGCCTTATCCTTTAGCAGAGCCAGTTCTGAGAGAAAGCCTTGGTAGCGAATGGCCCTCACCAGTGGTCCTGATAGTTAGGAACTTCAGCCCTGCACATTTTTTAACACATCCCTCCACAACATCTCTGAAATGCAACTAAAGCAACAGAACTGCATCAACTGAGAGCTAGCTGGTGAGATAGCCACAGTTAGCCTTAACTGAAACTAAAGCTAAATTTGAATCTTATTATCATTATTATTAATATTTCTTTGCTGTTACCTGTAAATGAAAACCATTCATTTCAATGAACTGACTTCTTGGTAATTCAGTCTTAGCCCACATAACTAAATTAAACCATTAAAACCAAACATGATGGAGAAAAGCCCGGCTAAGCTCCTGCTAAAGCTTTGCATTGTGAAGAATATCCAACAACAGAGTGCAGTGTCTCAGTATCATGTAGATGATATAGCAGTAGTTTTAAGGATAAAATAATCAGCCCAAAAAGACAACTTCACTACTTCAGTTACTGCTCTCAACCTTTGTTAGTGTGCATATCAAACAACTTTGGTTTATGAATTATGGGCTCCAACTTGCAGTCCTATTGTACCTTCCATATATAGTGTATGACCAGGTTGACATCTAATAGTCTGATTCAAGGGTTTCCCACTCACAACCTCTCAGCTGGTAACACCTTATTACCCATGTGCACAAGTCATCTACAGGCAGCTTGTAGCAGGAGCATAACCACATGTGCTGTCATGGCCCATCTCACTGACTGTCTCCTTAACACACACACACTTCAGCTCATGCCCCCTGCGTGTGTTATGCACGTCATTAGAAGGCTGTCATTGTAACAGTGTGTGTTCGCCCAGCAGCTCTCAGAAGCAGTACCAGTTACGTCACCTCACACACCCTGCAGCTTATAGAGCCATCCCTGTTATGTCATATATGCTTTTACTGGCTCTGGTATTAAAGTCTCTTTCTAACATTAGTGGGATTTATGTGTGTGTGTGTGTCACACAGGAATAGCAGCAGGGATAATAACTACTCTTGTATTATGTGTTGCTTTTTTGCAGAATAAAATGGAAAGCTAAAGCAGCTATGCAATCAAATGCAGTATGTCACTGATTCATTATGACCACCTTAAAGAAAGCCACATGAACATGCTACCTGCTTCCCAGTTGCCTTGCTGCTTCGTGGCAGTTGTAGTTAAGTTGTAGTTTCTATTTTTCCTGCTCCTCTGCAGGACAGACAGTGGGACAGATGGTTTGGTTTGTTGCATCACTGTTTTTTTTTCTTTTTTCTTCCCGCTGCTGCCAAATTCCCTCACGTCAGCGGTGTTTTATCGAACATGGTTGGATCTGGCATCAGATGAACTGTTCTTCCTGTCCTCCTGCTGACTGGCGTTGGTAATTGTTTCGCAGGGAGCTGCCAAATAAAGAAATCCCCATCTGTGAATGAGGGGTGCAAATCATATCATGGGCAGGCTGTTTATATTTTTGCTTGCATGGTATTCAGTATGTCCAGCCCAAACACAACTGCCTTCCTGAAAATATCTTATCATGTATTACAAGCACATGTTGGAGGGGGAAAAGAAACAACATCTGCAGGAAGGAGTTTTTAGAGGAGGAGACAGTTGAATTTGTCAGTACCTGTAGCTTTTTCTATGTGTTGCTCGTGTTGAAAATAAGTATATTTCCCAAATGTTGAAGTCTCCCTAGAGAAGAAAATAAGACTGTAAGAAAGCTCTTTAAAATGTATCAGGAAATCAAACTTTCAGGCATTCATTCATAGTACAAAAAAAAGGGATCCAGGTTTGTGTTTGTCCAACAAAAGACAAAATCCTGTCCTGTCTTTCCTGTCGCTCTAGGCCCCAACTGCTTTGCTGGGAACAGGGTGATCCCAGCGGGGGAGCGTGTGAACATTGATGAGCGGACAGTATGCTACTGCACCTACCGGGACGGGACCTGGCACACCCATCCCCAGGCCACCTGCGAGCAACGCCTTCAGCCCAGCCCGACACCCAACGCCCGCACCGAGCCCCCCGGGGACGAGGAGGCCAGGGGGAGAGGGGGGAGGCCGTTTATTCCCAGACTGGATGTGATACCATGAAGTGGGGTGTTAAATAAATGTCTCCTAGAGGCAGAGCTGCTCTGCAGGTACAAATAAACTGTAACTTATCTATTAGTATCAGGAGATCTAAACTGGGCTTCCTTATAGCATTACTCAACCTGTACATTTATGTTTAACACAACCACTGAAATGATTTAAACAGCTCTGCCTCGAAGAAATGTAGGATGATCTGCAGGGTGGTTGGTGTTGGGGTAAGGAAGGTTGGCGACACTCTTATTTGCAAACATGACTTTTGAACACCTGGCAGGTCTTTTTCACATTTTATCAGATTTAGTTTACTGTACTTTCATTTTTAATATTTTTTTTCTTCTGTCAATACTCTCAATATTTGTTTCAAATATGAAAACTAATTGAATTGAAAAGAGAGAATTTGCATGAAAATGTTTGAAATTTCACATTTTCATACACGAATGAGATGAAGTACTGTTGAAATAATTGGTTAATGGTTCACTAGACCCCCACAGCCATTAGTTAGTGTGCTACGCCTGTCAAGCTTTGCATTCTGGCACAGCACCTACGCAGTTTACAACGATAATGGTGGCAGATTTACTGTTTTTAGTCATTTTGATTGGCCATTGATTTCAGACAGAGGCAGACAAAAGCAGGCTTCTCATTTCTAGCCGGTGACCATCGATTAGTTAATCCATAAAGATCTTTAACTCTGGCTTTCACACAGTGGGGAAATACTGCACAGTGGATGTGCTATCACCAACAGGGATTTATTTTTAATGTATCCTTAAACCCCATAAATGTATGGAGTTAGTTAATGACGTGCTCTTTGGCCTTGGAATTAATGCTCAGTTATTACTATAGCTAACAAGCTAGTTAGCCAGACATGCTAATGATTGCAGCTTTCATTAGAGCAGACAAACTTTAGGTTGTGTTTTTGGTTTTAGAGAGTAAAATGCTGAGTATTGTTCTTTCTAGAGCCTCTGGCAGACTGCATTAATTGCCAAGCTGTGATTAGACAATCAACATCGTTTTGGGGGATTTAAAAAAACTGATGAAGGGTCGAAGAGGAGCACACTGACAGGGAGATAAGTATAGCGCTGAAAAAGGGTGAAAAAGGCCACCTTTGTTTGGGCAAATATTCACTGCTGTTATAAAATTGTATTATATATATATATATTTCTCAGTTTATCTCTTCCTTCATATGGGCAAATCTACAATCTACCTACCTACTTACTTGACACTCCTTTACCCCATAAAACCTCCCATCATTCCACTGGGGAATATGGATGGAGTCAGGGAGTGCCAGGGTGTGTGAGATGAATGTATTGGTGATGTACAGTAAGTGACAGAGTGTTGGGTGCAGGTGGCAGCCTGCTGGTTTCCGTCTGTGAGCAGAGCGAGGCCAGAGATGTCCAAGTAGACCAGACACACACACACACACACACAATGCTGAGAATGTGTGTAAGCAGAAATACTGATGATTCACACACCACCTGGGCTAACAGACGGTATACACTGTATATATGTAATGTTAGGAGTACATGCCAGTAGGCCTTGATGTATACTGCACGTCAGTCATATTCCTGTTAGTCTCAGTTTGTGACTGTTGACACTGAATAATCTGGCTTTTTTTGCCCCTGCAGTGAGGCCACAGATGGTTCGGGCTTTTTTATAACATTGTAACATTATTTCATGTTCTCCTGACAACACGCACGTCAAAGTGCTGATTGCCAGAGCTTGTACAGCTGACAAATGTTTTAAACTGACAATTCCCTCAGTTAAAACATCCCCGCTCTGTGCTTTCTGACCTATCTTTGAGTGTTCAACAGTTCCTGTCATCACCTTCATGCTGGAGACGTGTCTGTGTACTGCTGATTAGGGAAGAGTGCAGTCAGTTTAAATCAGGTTCAAACAGTATTTAATGGTACTCAGGTTTATAACACTTTTCCCCAGTAGTGTGTCTTACTGTAGTGTGAATGTTTTCCTTAACACCCTCCCACTTAAATGTGTGCTGTGTATCTCATCTGTAAGCAGCTCCAGTTACTGTGTAAGAACTGTATGGAAGTCAATATTTTTATCTGTAAGCTAAAGGTTGTGAAATAAAGCTTTTACCGATTGTCATACCTTCCCTGAGTCTTGTTAGGTTTCAATACACCCTCCAGTGGTAGGTCTGAGGAAGTGCATTGACTAGATGCAACAATGACCTGTTAAAATAAGGCATTTGAAGGTTGGTGTATTCATGTATTAAACAGGAAAATTGGACCAACTGTAGACAGTGATTTCATGGCTGACTAGAAGTGGTGTTCAGATTTGAAAATAACTGTAGATATAACATGTTAACTGTAACAGTCATGTGGACATGTACACTTCTTTAACTTTATGTACCCCGTATTCATTTCTTTTACTTTCTCTACTTATCTGTATTTATTTCTGCTGTAACAACCTGTCTAGAGTACAAGACGAGGACCGTAAATATCAACAATGCATAGCAATATAAAATAGGTTACCATGAAGAACTTACATCTGATTTTGTTTTGCATAACAAGCCACATTTCCATAGCTGTGGAATTGAGTTGTGTAAATCAGACTATGAATACTACATCATAAACACTTGTACTTCATACAGATAAGTACATACACTGCAAAATCCAACAAGACGATCTGCTTGCAGAAAGCCATTTGTCCAAATATCCATTAGTTACTGGAATTAAGCCTCATAAATGCTCCCAAAACACCATCAGATCCATACAGAACAGTAACAGTAGCTCATTAACATTTTAACTACGTTCCCTCAAAAATATTGTTTCCTTTACATAAAGTGTAAAAGAAAACACCAACACATGAGGCTTGATTACCAACAGTTTTTATTGAAAACAAAGGTGCAGGGTCCAGCTCAGGCTATGCTGCCAGCGTTGGAAGCAATCCTGGGCCAAAGGTCAGCGCACTCTTTGGCCACTGGGCCTGTGATGGCAGAACCTGCAGATACAGAGAAGGAAAACACTTATTTTAGTTCCAACATGGCATGCTTCATTAAACATATTAACAGAATGGAAAAAAACAAACATAAAATGCCACGGTGACTGACAAACGTCAAGTGGTGTCAACTTCATTACTGAATGCATTACATGTTTTGTTTTAGGCGTACAGCCACACATCTTTAGTGTACCCCCCACAAACAGTGTTAATGCACTAATACAATAGAAAATATAAAAGAGTTAGAGTTTATATCATGTTGACCTTGGTAGTATTGAGCAAGTTAAAGCTGTCTCATCACTGATTGAGATCAGTCAGCCACAGTGTGTCGCTGCCATCTCACCCACAGTGAGGAGGTCAATGTTCCCTTCTACGACAACTCACCCAGCCACTGAGCAGACAAAGCAAGTGCTTTTGGAAGGGGGAAATATCTTCCTATTAACCTACCACCTGTATCAGCACGATGACAAAACACTGACATTTGTTACTAAAGTGATGCAAATGTCCTGCTGGTGAAATAAATGCTGATGCCACTCTGTATAAAGAACTAAACTTTGGACAAAACTTTGAATCTTACTCGACACAACTACGAACAAAAACAGTACTGCTGAATTCAAGACTTTTTATTGTGGCTGCAAGAATCATCAATGAGAAACTTGACCACCACAACCTGTTTCAGTGTTAAACATGAAAGAACCTGGGGGGCTGAATCAGCCACTCTGCAGTCACAGTATCTGAACAGGACTAAATTACTGAAACCAACATCTAAAATGCCTCAAGACGAGTATCTACCAAGCTACTCTCAATTCTGAGCTTGAGGTCATTACACACCAATACATAAGCTAAGGTAATACATCATGTCTGTTATTCCCTGTGTAAATGACCCTGCTGTCAAGACAACTGTACAATGAGCATGACAGATGACAACGAGCCTGGTGTAGCATCCAAACAAACACACCTTTCATTTCTCCTTTGTTGTTTACTATGACACCCGCATTATCTTCAAAGTAGAGGAACACGCCATCTTTTCGCCGATACGACTTCCGCTGCCGTATCACCACCGCCGGATGCACTGTGGACAGAGGGAATGTGGTTAATAAAGTCACAGAACACACACACCTGTGTTAAACAGTATTTTGACTTGGGTGGAAAACAGACAGTCATTGCAACGGAGAGACTGGCAGTAGAAACAACCATTTGACTTAAATTTGATCCATTGATCACTGCATCATCCTGACTACTGTATTGTTAAGTTATTATGTTGCAGTATGAGTTCTTCAGTGTCCTGCCCATGAAGCTGGGAATGAGACAGCACGTGCCTCTAGTCTTCCTCACAATCAGCTCATGAAGTTAAAAAACTAATGCAGACACCCTCCAAATGTCAACAGTTTTGCAATGGAGCGGTGACTAGATTTGGGCGGTATCCATTTTTTATACCTTCCTGACATTTCACCTGGGTATACAGTATATAACGGTATTTGTGTTTTTAAAAAAAAAAAGTGTAAAAGCTGCGCTGCCGGTGTTAGAAGTCATTGTAGCATGTATAACATCGTGTAGCCCAGGAGTGTCAAACTTATTTTAGTTCCAACATGGCATGCTTCATTAAACATTAACAGAATGGAAAAAACACAAACATAAAATGCCACGGTGACTGACAAACGTCAAATGGCATCAACTTTCATTACTGAATGCATTAGATGTTTTGTTTTAGGTGTACAGCCACACATCTTTAGTGTACCTCCCACAAACAGTGGTAAATGCACTAATACAGTTAGAGCATTAACACATTTATATCATGTTGACTTTGGTAGTATTGAGCAGGGTAAAGCTGTCTCATCACTGATTGAGATCAGTCAGCCACAGTGTGTCGCTGCCATCTCACCCACAGTGAGGAGGTCAATGTTCCCTTCTACGACAACTCACCCAGCCACTGAGCAGACAAAGCAAGTGCTTTTGGAAGGAATAGAAGTCACTGTAGCATGTATAACACTGTGTAGCCCAGGAGTGTCAAACTGATCTGTGAAAGGGCCGGTGTGGCTGCAGGTTCATTCCTACCAAGCAAGAGCACCTCTGATCCAATAAATCAACTGTGTGAAGACAGTTCAGTTGATTGAATGAGTCAAGTAAGGTGTGCTCTTGCTTGGTTGAAATGAAAACCTGCAGTCACACCGGCCCTTTCAGCATACTGCATCTATTTAACAGCGGATATCACCTGTTACACTGTAAATTATGCTTGTTGTAAATACACACTGAAAACACTACTGTACTTCATAGGGACTTGTGTAAACCAATTACTCAACACTCTACCTGTCCAAGTGTCTGCAGTCATTGCAGAAGATTAGCAGAAATTACTTCAGCTTAAATGCAGGACGTGTAATTGTCAGTGCAAATGCACCCAATACCACTGTCCTCCACAAGCACCTAAGCACAAACTAACATCTCAGTGGTTCATATGAGACTTCATGAACTGCCTCAACCTCTTAACTCCAACACTACAGTAACTTGCACACAGACGAGTCGTTTCCACTCACCCTTCTTCCTGAGCTCTGGCTTGCCTTTCTTGACTGTGGCCATGACCATGTCACCCACTCCTGCAGCAGGCAGACGGTTCAGACGTCCCTTGATGCCCTTCACAGAGATGATGTACAGGTTCTTGGCACCTGAAGGACGGTGGACGGACACACAAGAAAGGGGACAGTGTGGGAGAGGGGTGAGTGGGGGGTTACAAAAGTACAGAGTTTGAACATTGTGGTCTTCCATTTTAGGAATGACACAGGCTACAGCACTTTGTCAATTTGTCTCATCACTGATTGAGATCAGTCAGCCACAGTGTGTCGCTGCCATCTCACCCACAGTGAGGAGGTCAATGTTCCCTTCTACGACAACTCACCCAGCCACTGAGCAGACAAAGCAAGTGCTTTTGGAAGGGAGAAAAGCACCGAGAACAGACTGGCCAAAACACAAATCTTACAGTGTGCCAGAATTACCTTACAATCATTAATATGAAGATATTTATGCATTTGTTTTAAACCATTAATACAACTGCCTGCTAACTCAGCGCCCCACACTGAGCTGGCCTAAACACATTGTAATGTACACACAACATGAACTGGCCTCCATATTTATGTTACAGTATATTTTTTCAGAATTTAAAAGTTGTGCACAATTCCCAAACATTTAAATGTGGAATTTAATAATGCTCACATTTCCACACTTCCTGACCTCTCCAGAAACCACGCTTATATATATATATATATATTTATTATTTTAAATCGTACACCTGGGTTCATATCATCTACACAAAACCTAATTTGCATATTTGAACAATGATAATATAAGTTAATTAAGGCGTACCTGTGTTGTCAGCGCAGTTGATGACCGCTCCCACTGGGAGACCCAGCGAGATGCGGAACTTGGCTCCAGAAGAACCACCACGTCCTATAAGAAGACAGGAACACAAAATTAAAAGATCAGTTTCACCTGTGCCACTTCGCTCTGCATTGAACACCCAGTTTAAGCTGTTTTACTCCCAACTTCTCACATTAACATTTTAATTGTTTCCCATAAACAAACAAACAGTGATAATCCTGATTCACTTGTTGATAGGTTGAGCCGATCACTCAGCTTTTATGTTTGCATGCTTTTTGTCAAGCATGTGATCCAACACCACATGGTGTCACTTTAGCAGCTAACATCACATATGACAAGCCCACCCAGGGGTGAATGGCAAGTGCAGCCAGTCTAACATGTAAGTTTGTAACAACAGATGTGTGAGACTTCAACATACCATCACAATGTCAAAACCCATAAATCTCCAAAACATCAACTCTTCATGAGCAAGAAAACCTTTTCTCAACCCACAAAGGAATAGAAATGTTTAAAATCACCAAAACTGGAGATACGTGGTCTTAACTTGCCTGCATGATATCAGTAGCTTGTTCCAGTGTACCCATCTCTCACAATTCACTACTACTACTACTACATCTTATAAGGCTATGACTGCTTTTTTAAATAACTTTATTTAAATACTGAGGGTCCTTACACACATTCAGAGAACTTCCGTAGTCAATATAGGAAAAGTTAGTGGACAGAAATACGCTGACATTTCTCCAATAAATAAGACTGACACTTCCATCAAAATGCATGTATCTGTCAGCACCGAGGCTTACACTATGAGAAGACGTCAAGAGACTGAAGAGCTAAGAGAAAAAACGCTTGGTAAACCTTCAAGTAATTGACCCTGCATGAGCTGTTTGACAAATACACAACATGTTGCCATTTTTCCAGTTTCAGAGCCAGGTCACTTCTTTAAATTTTTACCTTTCTAACAAGTTTTTTTTCTTTTAATTATGTGGGGTAGCGTCACCTACACTGTACGTACTGTCTGACAGCTAACGTTATCGTTGCTTTGCACCCCATCATTTGTTACATGTCGTGCATTCACAAATGATTTTGCTCCAATATTGGCTTAAATTTAATGCTCACCCCTCCACCATCCACGAGTCACACTGACCTGTGTGTACCGGCTCTGCCGAGCTTTCTCAGATAGCTTTAGCTAGCTCGGGCTAATTTCACTTTGCTGAGACTATTCGCAGCACGGGACCCAAATCTTCAGTTCAGTATAATGTCAAAACATTACACTTATCACGACTAAACCAGTCTCAAATTTACAGCGAGCAGCACATTCAGATATTCGGCCTCTAGCTTCACTTGCTTCGTGCCTACATGGCGCACACAGCAAAACATGGCTTCCACCAACTAGCCAACGAAAATGCTACCGCTCAAAAATTGTTAATTGTTTGCTTAAATTTAAAACTAATCGCCTTAATATGTTGTCTTCCCCTCTCTGTCACACATAAACTAAATTATAAAATCTGACGAGGCCTCAGAAAGAGCAGATGAATGTGGATTTTACAAGGTGGGATTCATACCTCTCTTAGACATGGCTGCAGTAGGGAAAGAGGAAGACGGAGAAAGGAATTGTGGGATATAAAGTTGAGCAGAACTTCATCCGGGTCACGGCGCGGAGACATGCTGCATTCAGGGGCTGTCGGAAACTTAAACACGAAGTTAGCATTTACTGTATTTTTGAATTAGGCAGAATTGTTATGGAAAGACATTACGACATTGATCACTTCAGTCTTATTTTCCCTCCTCCCTTGTTTTCATTACTCCTTAATGAACCCAAGCAGTACTAATGTCATATTCAAACAATAAGAAAGCTGTTAAAATGATCGAAATGTGCTCTTGTTTAAGTAAAGAAATCACCTGGCCTTTGTTGTTGTTAATGACATATTTTACATACATTTGAGAAAAGAAGAAAAGGGAAATTACAGCATCACGGGCAGGCTGAGACCTGAAAAATTATACACAGGTAACGTAGCAAAAAGTCTCAAAAGACTGGAAAACCAGGAAAAGACAAACAATGCTTACAAAAATGTTTGACCTAAATTATCATTAACATATTATCACCTCATAATGATATTGTGGCAAAATTGTCAGCAAATAGTTCCTTTTAGCTCTGTTTTGGTCTCCACCATCTCCTGAGAAAGATACCCAGTTTATTACCTGAGAGATGCTCCCCTATGTTCTCCAGCTACTCACTAACTTTGTTCGTCTGCCTTTTTTTGCTGAAAGCACAAGGTGGATGAGAGCGATGGGGATAAACCAAAAGTTGTGGGCCGAAAAACCAAAACAATGAGCTGAATGATAAAGATAAAGCTCTGCAGATCAGAGGGAAAACTGCAGAGTTCGGTGATAATTCTCTGTGGGTTCATCACTATACGTGACCTCTTTCACATTACAAGGAGTCATTTGATCCATTGTTAGTATAAAATACTGGATAGTGCAGCTTTAACTTCTGTATCATCTACAACTTTTATTGCTTTTTGTAAGCTATATTCTTTACAAACTTGGTTTCACCAAGTAATAAATATGTTTGTTATAGAAAAAGAGCATCTGTGTAACATAGTAGGGATGTGAGGTGATGGGTAATTGTCGATAATTAATCATATTTTCGATGAAAAAGGCTTGTCATGGCTCAAAACAATAAATGTCTTCAGATTATGTTATGGATAACATGCAAGTAAATCTAATGCACTGCTAAGGCTGATGGGAAATAGGTTTTGAGGTAGCTTGTCCTGAACTAAAGTGGAAATTCTGACCTGCTTGTGGTGCTCGATGATAATAAGATTCATCCTATGGAGACCACAAACACACCATCAAAGTGACATTTACTGACCAAGCGCTCCAAACTATAGGAGAAAATACCAATAAATAATTTTTTCTACATAATGAGCTTTTCCTTTCTTAAAAGAAAAGTTCAACATTTTGGGATATAAGCTTATTTGCTTTCTTTCCGAGGGTGAGGTGAGAAGATACCAATCTCATGTCAGGAGGCAAAACTTGTAAACCTGCTGTTGTTGTTCTCCAAGAAATATTTACACCACAAAACTCCCTCTAAAACAACAAATTGTCATTTTGACATTTCTGTTTGTGTACACATAAAAAAGTGATTCAAGGTGTTAATGAGCTTCAGATGAGCTGGTGTGGTAGGCCCGTTTTCAGACTTTTCAGAAAATGGAAAATTGAAAAATAGAAAATCGGAGAGGTTTAATTCTTGGGCCTGAGAGGGCTGGGTCTAAGCGCCCAACTCAACTTACATCTGCTTGGCTGGCGAAGGCCGCTTGGGATTTCCTGGAAGGAGCCGTAGCTACTGCAGCGTGCGAAATTCAAACATATGTAACAAAAACATCTTTCCGAGGTCGGGTGGAAGTCGACGATTGTCTGGATTTGGACTTGGCGGTTGGCATAAACTGGTTTGTGACTGGATCAGGATGGCGACTCGGGGAGATGAAGATGAAGATACAGATTTTGATGACTGGACTCCAGTCTCTAACATTAGTGGGAGAGAACAAGGACAGGGAAAGAACAGGCGAGATGAATTAAGTCAGAGCAGAAAAAGCAGCTTGGAGGAGAACAGTTCAGATGAAGGCAGTAGAGTTGTTCGAAAAAAGGTTGTGAGAGAGGAAGTTAAAATAATCCTTAAATTCAGAAAGGAAGATGAGCATGTCAATGTAAGTCCGAAAGCGTTGTCTAGGGAACTGAAAAAGAAGCCAGGAGAGATGGAAACTTGTTGGTAATATGTAAAACGGAAGAACAGAAAAATAAAGCTTTGCATATTGAAAGTATTTGCAAGAAAATGGTGAAAGAAGAATTCTGGGTGAGAGCAGAGTGGCACAGGGAGTGATAACAGGTATCCCTGCAGATGAAGACTTGGAAAAACCCATACGGAGTATTTACGGGGGCAAGGTGAGTAGAATAAAGAGACTGCAAAAAACAATCAGTGGCAAAAGGGTTGATAGCTTGTCTGTTCTTCTGGAGTTTCAGGAGTCGGTACTTCCAGAAAAAGTTAAAGTCGGATGTATGAGCTTTCCAGTTAGGCCCTATATCCCTCCCCCGCTTCGCTGTTACAAATGCCAGAGGTATGGGTACATAGCAGCAGGTTGCAAAGGAAAGCAGAAGTGTCCCAAATGTGGAGGTGAGCATAGAGTGGAAGACTGTAGAGATAATGTACAGGATAAGTGTTGTAATTGTGGTGGCCAACACAGGTAACATATGGTGGTTGTGAAGTCAGGAAAAGGGCTGTGGAAATTGAGCAAGTGAAAGCAATTAACAACATAAGCTATGCAGAGGCAGTACAGAGGGTGCAAGGACAAAGGAGAAGGGATGAAACTGAAGTCAATGAAATCTCAAGAGCAGAGGCAGGTCCAACAGAAAAAACTATCCACTACTGACAGTGGATACGCTGATTTTGTTCATGTAATCAATTGTACTGACCAAGTCAAACACAAAACAGAGAAAATTAAAGTAACTGTGAAGGGAGCTGAGAAGTTTTTGGGTATAAAAGATATATCCTGGAAGCATATCAATAAAAGACTTGAAGCAGATGGGAAGCCGGGAGGCCCAGGTGATAAGTAAATCTGATTATTCTGCAATGGAATGCAAGAAGTTTGATAGCAAATGGACAAGAGTTTAAAGGATTCATTAAAGAGCTTAAAAAGAAACCAGAAATCATATGTATTCAAGAAACTTGGCTTAAGCCAGCATTAGACTTTGTTATTAAAGGCTATGATAGTGTCCGCAAAGATAGAGGAGAGGGCAGTGGAGGAGGGTATATAATATTTATAAAGCAAGGAATACAATATAGAGTTTTGGGGAAAGGAACAGAGTTGGAATATATAATAATAAAAATTTGGACAAGAGAGGGAAATATTAAAATTGTTAACTTTTAAAAGACTGTCAATAGAATCAATGGATGAACTCGTTGTACATTTAGGAGGGAAAGTGATATGTTGTGGAGATTTTAATGCACATAGTACGTTATTGGGAAATTGTAATGATGACAATGGAATGGTGATCGAAGAGCTAATGGAGAATAAAAATCTAGTGTGCCTAAATGATGGAAGTGATACAAGAATCAATATCAGAACTGGCACAGAATCTGCAATAGACCTCACACTAGTGTCAGATTCATTGGCAGGCATTTCCTCATGGGAAGTAGTAAGAGGAACGACAGTAGGAAGTGACCACTATCCTATAGTAACTGAAGTAGGCTTGAGTGTGGAAGAACATGATACAGGAGGACTGCAGAAATGGTCTTTCAGTAGTGCTGATTGGGAGATATTAAGGAATATTAGTGATCAAGAAATGCAAAAAATTGATATTAATGAAGATGTTAACAGTTTAAATATCTCTGTGTGTAAAGCTATCTTAGAGGCAGCAGAGAAGGCTAATAAGAAGAAGGGAGGTAAGCACAAAAAGAAGATTGTACCATGGTGGACAAAGGAATGTGGTAAAGCAATTAAGTGTCGAAAGCCAATTATACATTAGTCCAACAGCACCATTGCCAGCAATACCACCGTGGGTACTTCCGGACGCCACAGTAGATTTCACGTTATTAGAAAAGAAGAACAAGGATAGGGAGTTTATATATAATTCACACACCATACAGGCATGTATTGATAGTTACCACAGTTACATCCAGGTCTACACAGATGCATCCAAGGATTCAGTTAATAAAGCTGGAGTAGCATATATTGTCCCAGAGTTTCATATCAAAGTAGGGAAA
>NTHP01000383.1:570963-608703 GCA_003416845.1 Oplegnathus fasciatus | reverse complement strand
GCGATATCTGTGGCATTGTGTTGTGTAATAAAACTGCACATTTTAGAGTGGCCTTTTATTGTGACCAGCCCAAGGCACACCTGTGTACCAATCATACCGTTTAATCAAAATCCTGATATGCCACACCTGTCAGGTAGATGGATTATCTTGGGAAAGGAGAAGTGCTCACTAACACAGATTTAAACAAATTTGTGAGCAAAATTTGAGAGAAATATACCTATTGTGTACATCGAAAAATTCTTAGACTTCTTATTTCAGCTATTTCAACTCGTGAAAAACAGGAGCAAAAACAAAAGTGTTGCGTTTATATTTTTGTTCAGTGTATTTTAATCTTACTGTGACCACATTTGATAAATTTATCCTACATACCTGATTAACCATTTGTTTGATTTCAGGACAAAGCACAGGTCTCAATGAAGTTTAGTGGAATTAATTAGGCCCTTTCTTACTTTTTTATGGGTGTACTGGCAATCTTGTGTAAGCCTCCCCTCCAAAATACAGAAAGTTTCTCACAATAACAAAGCAGGCTCTGTCACTTTTTCTTACCTTGAGCTTATTGGAGCCAGTTTTGTTAATTTTTTCCCTGTATTACCTGGCATTCCGTGAGAATATAAAGAAGGAAGACTAGGACCGCACTCCAATTCGACTTTTTAATGTTGCCACACGGATGTTTGGGCAAGATGCCCTTCTTCAGCGTGTATTCTGGCAATTTCACAATCAATATACACAGGTGGGGTTAATTATAGGTAACCACAACCCGCACAACAGGTACATCCCAACAGGGGGAGCCACAAACTATCCAGGCACAGAGTCTCATGATGGATACTGAAAAGGATACTAAAACATGAAAAACAAAAAAACCACATCATTTACACACTTCATAAAAACACAAGTAAATGAAATCTCCTCATTCATCCCTTAAGGAATGAGAGTATCCAGAAAGTGTATCCAATACGCCTCCATCTGGAGAAGGATTCTGTCCCTGTTACCACCTCTCCGTGGCATCTTCACCGTCTCAATGCCCACATAATGTAGTTCACTCAAGCTATGATTAAGTGCCTAGCAACCAATGATTCCTTGAGAATAACAAAAACACAATAAGATCAAACAGGAGAAATTTAACATACTAACCATTTTTGCTGTTAAAACAATAATGGCCCTAATACTAGCAACTGAATCCCCCCTCATACAAGGATACCAATTAATGTTAAGCACTTTTTGTGCTGTCTTTGGGCTAAAATAAACAAACAAAACCTTTGAGAGCCTGTCGGGTTAACTTACATAAAATCATAAAGTGGTGTTGTCCCAGCAACTAAAAAGACGTAGGTTAATTAGAAACAAGACTTGGTTGCCGTATTTTGAGTCCTTCACTGTTGGCCTCTTCAGATTTCAAAATTTCAATTTTGCTAGGTGTGACGGCCCACAGCTTCCACACAGGAAGCTGTTTTCTTCTTGCAGGAGCCTGGATGGGTCGTCAGAGTAACTGGCTGCACCTTGAAGGTGGGAGGGGCCAAAGAGACAAAAGGGCTGCTCTCCCAAGCTGTGCTCTCTTCCTGGGCAGCCTTAACAGACACCCATGGCCGCCACACCTTTTTAGTTTGGTTTGAGTTTGCACCTGGTACAACACTCACACACATTCTTACAATCATCCATACATGCCTCACACTACTGATTACTATCTCCACACTCCACCCTATTTTCTAATTAATTCAATAAATTAATTTGGCTTTTTGGAACTTTTGTGTGTGGACTCTCCTTTGTTGCAAGTCCTGTGCCAGGTCTGTAAAATAGGGTAAAGGAGCTCAACCATCGTTGGACCCCCATCTGGTGCTATAAGTTCATTTAAACCTCTAGACCCCATAGCGCCCCGGAGCGCCCGTTCTATATTTCACTATAGCACCCAAGAGCACCCGTCATTTTAAAGTTATTTTTAGCGTATCAAAAACAGGAAGTAAAGTCATGAGCTTTGCATTATAGATACTTCAAGTTGTCATCGATGAACTGGAACCGGAAACATACATCATAATGTTGAAATCTTTGATTTTTTCTTTGGTTTCCACCCGGTTTCCACTTGCAGATCTAAAAATATCTCTGTGGACTAAGCCTCCCTGTATTTATTAGAATCTTATGGAAGCCGTAAGATTGTGTTGTGAGAGAGATCCTGACCCAGTGTGCATCGTGGAAAGTTTTTTGCTCAAAATTACATAATCACCGTCACTAAACAGCGGGACCTACCCAGCTTTCCCTGCCGGAGACGAACGCTGTTTTCCGGTGGGCAGTGCGCCACCTCGGCAGGGAGGACTGAGTAGGTGGCGGCGACTTTTCCACATAAAAATTCGACGATTTTTTTCTCATAAAAGTGACCACAGACACTACACATTGTTGATTGTCAATTTCTTTCTGTTTTTGAGATAGAGCTGTTTGTTTGCTAATTTAAGTGAGAGTTCTCAGTGAACTGCAGCAACATTCTAGAATTCTACTGGGGTTTCGAGGGTTAGCTTGTTGTTTGACAGCCATTGAACTGTCATGTAGCTAATTTAACGCAATTTTTTTTTTTTAAAAAGACCACAGCACAAAAGTTGGCACTCCCAAATGGTTAAACTGGTTACGTTAGACCGGATTTCAAGACCCACCCTTGATAACTCATTCCCAAGCTAAAGCAAAGCTTAACTAAAAAGTCTCTATTCATAGCTACCACCGAGGATAAGTGCCTTAAGCAGGTGCAGGTGCTGGAATGATGACTGAGCCTTGTGCACTGCCAGAATTATTTAATTATTTAATTTGTGCGAACGAATTAATCAAAACGTGCAAACAAATTGTATCTCGTGCGTATGCAATAGCATTTCGAGCATTCAATGTAGTAAAATGTGACCTCAATTTTTTTTTTCTTTCTATGGCCACTCCAGGGCTCCGTAATCAAATGCTCTGACAAAAAAAGAAAAAAATCTATCTGTAGCTGTTGCAGGCCTGTAATAAGCCTGTCCAATCATTTCATTCGGGTCAAATGAAATGATTGGATGGCCGACCTGCCTGTATACCTACGTACCTGTAGTCTTCCACAAGGCAAGGCAGCTAAAGCTAGTAAACTAGTTGCACAAGAGTGAGAAATAGAAAAGGCTACGACCAAAAAGAGGTTGGATTTTCAATGATGGCAAGAACTGAGGGAGTTGAAGGGCTGAAAAGTGACGCTCTTGAGTACTAACAACAGCCATGTTGGTTGTTTATGTTCATTATGATAATGTTCAGTGTTTTCTTACATGTGAATGAGACATGAGGCAGTTGGACATGGTTAGCGATGACAACGATGTGCTGTGCTCCTCTCCCCAACACTCTCGTGGACTCGTCCTCCAGCAGTAGTCAGGCGGTGCGCGTTCGTGTGTTTTGGGGGAGTGGCTTTGGAGGGGGGCTAGTGCTAAAAGGCACTAACATTCGGCCTTTATTTTATGGATCTGATATAGAGTGTTTCAGGCATAGAAATAGCTTTTTGGCAAGAACAATGTAAACTACTTGTTTTTCCTCAAAAAACACATTACATTAAATATCTGTTAGAGAAGTAACTTTGGATATGATTTTACATTACAAGTTCTTACATTGCTCAGTAAGACATGAATCATTTTTCAGCAAGGTCAATGAGTATACTAGTCCCTCAAAATACATAAGAAAAAAGTAAAACATCTTATATTTTTTTAAAAAAAAGGTCCTGTCTGTCCTGCCCAGAGGAATCACTTTTTTTTAGTTTGTCTGGTTTGCCAGCAGCTTTTGAATTATGCTTTTTTAATGCAACATTTAAATAAATATTGGTCTTCTGATTACTGGAAAAGCACGTGTTTGGCTGGCTAGCAGACATACAGGACAAGACCAGTAAGCTGGCTTGGAGTGGCAGAGTGGTAGGCAAGGCTGCACTGGCCTGGCTGGCAAACAGTACAAAACCAGCAGAACAGAATGGTAGTAGCAGACTGACTGGGTAACAGATGCAGAGCTGACTACTCAGCAGCACCTAGGGGGGTTCATGATGAAGCATGCTGGGCAGGTGTGACAAAACCATAGAGAAGTAGCTAATTTAAAGAACTTTTCATTTTGTGTTGATTATGGCAGTCCCTGTGGACAAAGGCGGTAGTGTTTCACCTAACGTTAGGTTACATGTTCCCTCCATTTCACCCCCTGCTGCAAGGAGACTACTTCCCCGGGAGGAGAGCAGGCGGCAGCTCCAGAGACGGACCTTCAGTTAGCAGCTGAAACAACTAGAATTCAGCCAGAGCAAACCCCAGCGCTGTTTCATCTGATATCGCGGAAATCCCCGAACCGGTGGCAGGCATTAAGAATAACTATTAGAAACTAATAGAATTAGCATAGCCAATCTTCTCGCTGTTGGTCTCGTTTGCTTATGCAGGTCATACAGAGGCATCGGTATTAAATTGAGACTGTTTCATAACCAGTTAAAAACTCCATAGGGTACTTTTAATTAATTGTACCAGCAATTTTTAATGACGTTTAACTACCAGCAAGCCACTTAAAAATGTAGTTAGCCTATAAGTTTAAGAACTCCTTTCCTCACATGGACACTGATGTTCTGCCCAGTTTCTTACTATTCAGAAAATCAATTTTGGGAGATCTTTAATGATGTATGATGAAAATTCTTAATGCCTTTGGATTAACTTTTCAAGTGACAACAAAGTACCCAGTGGATAAGAGTTAGACTGCTTATATTCCAAGTTCCTGTAAGTATGTAGGCTACTTGAAGGCTGAAAATTAGGGGACAGAAAAATGGTGACATTGTGAATATGAAGCCACATGTAATTGAACCTTTTTAAAAATACAAGAGTAAACTGGTGTAACAACCAATGTTTATTTTTAAAAACAGTCTGCGAAACAGTATGGGCAAAATCAGTGCCATATTGATTAAAAAAAAGAAAAAAATGCTCACTAGTCACCAGTCCTTCAGAATTTATAGGCAGCTCTCATGTCTGCAATCAAAGCTGCAAGTTTGCCTTTGTTGTGTAGCTTTGCTCTCCAGTGGTACCATTCAATGAACAAAAGGTGTTCTTTCAGTGTTTTTAAAGTCATATTCCCCCTTTAGCGGTATATGTCGGTCTTGTAGCTCCTCCATGCTCGTTCAGTGCGTTGGGTGTGGGCTCCTGTGCCAGGATGCATAAAGAACCTGTTGTGATTAACTAGATAGTGAATGTAACCATAATCACACAAACGTCTGTATGATGCTCATGAGTCACTGAGGATGGTTGTTCCACAGTGCACATACTTTTGGATGATCAGAACCAAAGTTTGTGCTGATCTTTGCCTCACAAGTTTGAGCGCTGGCCTTCTCCTTGTCCCATTCATTTCAAGCATGCCAGGAACCCATGCTCTTCTCCTCCAGGTCGATTGGAACCGTCCATGGACATACTGAAATCAGACAAACGACAAAGTCCATGGTTGTACTTTAGAAGGATTTGTGAGAATACTGAGATTTTGTCTTGAGAATTACATTGTGACTGTGCAATGATCAAATATTAGGTGAGTGAGGCTGCTCTTTAAGGTTTTTTATTTGGAAAGGACAATGCATATTAGCTAGAGGATGCAAGTTTCCACATCAGGCTTTTACAAGTTGAATATTGGACCAGGATTGGCTTCCAAACTATTTATGATGTCACAAATCATGCTTGTAGGCCTGCCCCTTAAAATGGGACTTTCAATGAACACATGGAAACTTTCCACTTTCAGCAGATGAATGTGAAAACAGCTTTGTATTGTCAAAGTCTGCACATACATCATTCTGTACAGTGAAGCTCCAACATTCAACTGTAGGAACAAGAAGATATACATATTTTTTAGTGGAGGGGAACTGAAAGGGTATTACAATTCCTGGCCAAATAAAAGGAAAAGAGAAATGCCCAATACAGCTTTAATATGTGTTTTGTACATGTTAACAAGCATATATAAACTTTGGACACCTTTGGTGGGCACTTTGGCACTGAAACTGTATCTAATGACATAGTAGGCACTGACAGTATAATTTAAGAACAGAAGTTCTCTCTTCAGGTGCACCTGAAACGCTAAAGACAGCAGCATCAGTAACATAAAAGATAAGCTACATTTCCCGTTTATACCCGTATGACATCTCCATGTTCCTAAAGAACCACTGGCATAGGCCATAAAAGTCTACACTACTTTAACTCATAGGAATAACGTATAGATAATAAGTCACATGGAATGATCTTACATAAATTAGCAATATTTATAACAGCATAATCAATGTCAACAAACAAGAATTAGCTAACTTAACTTACTAATGTTAAATAAACTACTACTTTGCTTATAACACTGCAGTTCTTGTTAAGTTAAAGTGAAAAGCAGTCCTGGTAACAAAGAGCATGTCACAAATCTGCAAAAATAAGAAGGCAAGGCTATAACGTTAAAGGTAAGACAGACTCAACTATAAACTACACAAAAGCACTAAGTTACAATCCTGTATTCAACTGAATCAAAGGCCTAGAAAGAAAGATAGGCAGCGCTGGATAAAGGTTGCCCCTACGTGTTCAGCTCACTGAAGCGATGACGCTAAAATTCAGTCTTAATATGGCTTACACAGCCATAGGGGTTGAAAAGACTCAGAGCTTCAAGTAGAAGTAGAAGCAGGGCAGAAGCAGAAGTTTACTTAGTGTGAGATATTTAAAACTGTGTGCGCTTTATACAAATGTGTGATGTTTACAATCCCATGCATGTTTATTTTTAAGTACTTTTGCACTGTTACATTGCTGCTATAGTATTGGTTTAGTAGTTTTGTTACTATTTATATTTTTTCTTACAGTTTGAGTTTGTGTACAAGTTGTATATATACACACTGTGATTAATAAATACTACAGAATGATAGCACTCAAAGTTGTCATACACTTTACTTTTATTTGAAGATGGAAAGAGAAATTATATTGAAACACAAACAACTTTCTGTAGAAAAATATATACAGTATATTTACACACAAACAACTAGTAAAGGGGATATTGATTTACAACAATACAAACAACTTTCTGTGAAAAAAATGTATATTTACAGACAAACGCAGGTCGTAAAATGTTCACTTGGCCTGTGTCCTCTGAAATCGAATTGTGAGGTCCTGGCCCATACCCCCATGTTGTTCATTATTAGAGTTAAATCCACTCTTCATTCTATGATCTATAAATGGAAAACAATAGCAATTAGATCACTACAATCCGCAAACAGGGGTAAAGTAAAGGTAAGATTTTTCACATTATCTCAAGGTTTAGTCTAGTGTATATAGTTAAAAAAGTAGATTGTACACATCCACTCTAGTAATCAGGTGCTGGACAAACAGAAGATGTGTTTCGAAAATGTTTCGATCACCAAAGGATCTTCATCCTTCGCATGCATTGCATTGCAAAGCGGTCTGCATGTAAATCATAGACTATTGTCTGCGATCTACGCCTGGTAACGCTGTACAGTTGGTGTTTACTGGAGGCTTCAGTAAACTATAATTTTGTGTCATTATACAGGTGCTTCCTTCCACTCTTTTTTACATTCACCCTTTACAGGTTCAACACTTCTGTGACTGGGAAAGCGAACAAATAT
Source organism: Oplegnathus fasciatus (assembly GCA_003416845.1). Lineage (NCBI taxonomy): Eukaryota > Metazoa > Chordata > Actinopteri > Centrarchiformes > Oplegnathidae > Oplegnathus > Oplegnathus fasciatus. Next base: position 601,121 of record NTHP01000383.1, on the reverse strand, counting down.
GTAGTTGTAAGCCACTTTAATGCAAAGGGGAAGACTTTTGAAATGCCAATAGGTACAGGAACTAACACAAAAAGCAAAAGCCAAGCACAACCAAGAGCTGCACAAGAGAACAGTCAACATGCTTCAAGCTCAAATCTCTTGAGGTTGAAGCTTGAGGAGCTGTGTTACGTTTTGTGGAGCCATTTGTTGTGTTCGTTTTTTTTCATTTGATGTGCGTTACTTTGGTTCCTCACCTACTAGCTTTTAATACAATTTCATCATTGCATTCAAGTGGCTTACAGCTGATTAATTCATATTACTATTGAGGCCCTTTATCAAAGCCCTTGTTTTCCCCACCTCTTGTAAGTGATTATGAAAACATCTTTTGGCCCTTTCCATTGAGCGTTGGTGCTCGATGGTTGTGGAAGCTGTAGTCCAATGCAGCCAACAAGGCTCTTGCTTCATAAGCAGAGGGGTCGAAGGAATAGCGCTTGCTGGCATACGTCAACATGGTTGTGAAATTCCTCCAAGACCGAGGTTGACCTATTACAAATAACACCTTTGAGCCTCTCCCAAATGCCCATTCCTGCCTGCCGGAGACATGGTAAAGGACTCCACGCCAGAGGCCCCGAAAGCACACGCAATGGGCAACCTGTATTATCAAGTTCTGGCTCTCATTATCACCGTGGCACTGTAATAGAGTATTTGGGTTTGTCCAATCGTCATTACTAATGTGTGAAAATACTGCATAATGCTTCATAGTTCAACAGAGTGTAGTGCACCATCATAACAAGGTGTGACAATCGGTATCAATTGTCATAAAAAAGTTGACTGATGCTTGTTTGCAGTAACATTGTTCAAAACCTACCATGAACTACTCGTAGTGTTGGGCCTCCTTGCAGCAGTGCCAGAAGTGGGCAGTGATGTCCTTCAAGATCTCTGATTGATCCTTCATCATCCCCGCTTCTGTAGATTCCAAAACAACCAAAAAAAAAAAACTTGTAAGAGGGTTCCCACACCTTTATTAGACCTTTTTAATAGGTTTTACAGCACCTTACGGCTGTGGTAAATTGTTAAGACTTAATTTAGAGTTCTTTGGACACTATTAACATTTTTGTGTTTCATTACATAAGAATAGACCATATTTATTAAGTGTTATTAAGGGAGAATGACTGTTCTTGTGGTACTACCACCTTATAAGGCCAATACTGAGCAAAGCATATTAAGATTGTAATTCATGTATCAATAAGCAGTGACTAAGAGGTTATTGAGGGAAAACTCTTAGGCATTAGGCATAATAGTGTCTAAATATAGTATACTTTTGGTCTAATACTGCATTATATGCAGTCTCTTATTACAGCATAATTTAGGCGTATCCATCTTTTTTATAGTTCTATATTATAGTTTGAAGCAAATGTGTTCGATATTCCTATAATCCTATAATATTCAAAGAGAGTGAAGGCTATCTGCCGTGTATTTTGCCACAAGGTGGCACCTTATCCTTAGGAGTAGGTTTGTGCTTACTAAGAAGTGTTCTAGTCAGACTAATGCCTGTCACTGCATTTATATATTATATGATTCCTATTAATGTTATTACCATTTGTGTAATTGTTTCCATTGTTAGCTGTTAAGTTGACTATTTTTTAATGTTAAGTATCCACTTTTTCAAGTGACCATATTATAGAGTTGCAAAGTGGCAGGAGTTATTTTGGGCACCCCTGGTTGGAAGTAAAAGTCCCATTGATTTTTCCCAACACTACATGACTCACAGTTGGAGCTCGGATCAGCATGAAACTCTCCTGGTTGAATCATCAGTACAAAAGATTAACAACTGCGTTAGAAAATATCTGGTTCTTTGATAAAAAGTTGAAGGTACAAAAAGCCTGTGTACATAAAAACTTCAAGGTAAAAGTTAACTACTCCCAAGGTGCATTTTGGCAAGAAACATCCACTCACCAAGCTTAAGACTCTGAAGAAAACTGAAAACACAATCTGCAGCTTAAATTAACTCATTATGGCACCTCTGAGTGGCTTCTTCTCCGTGGCAACAGAGGCCGAGGCACATGGGTATTGTAGTATTTTCAATCGTCTGCCATGCCAAAAAGACAGAACATGATTTCTCAGAAACAAAGTTGTAATAATTAAAACTGGTGCCCACAACATAAACCTTGTTATATTATCGAGGAGAGTCCCACGTTTGTATGTTCAGTAACATTGAGGAGATCATTTAAATAAAAAAACGTAATGGGAATCCAGAATGGGAAAAGACTTTTAGAACCAACAGCCTCTCCTGCTTCCCAACTATATTGCACTGCATATTAGAGTTTTGCTATTGTATTGATTGTAACTTATACATTTTCATTTCTGTATCCGCACACATACACTCACACCAATATGCCTACTCAACCTAAGAATATAAGATTACTGGACTGTACAACTATATCTGAATCCTTCAACCTTCATGAATAAATACTATATTGTCATTGTTGGGGAGAAGTGAACTACTTGTAATTAAACTAGTAGTTTAACTACATTTTGCAGTAGTTTGCTGGTAGTTCAGCTACATTCTTATTTGCAGAGTGATTCAAGAGGTTAAATTACTTTTTTACCATTTTTTGTGTAGTTAACTACTTAAACTACAAACAATTTTGGTCCTTAAAAGAAAAGGAATGATTTTTATTTTTATTTTACCGTTGCTTCTCTACTGTAATTGAAACCCCTTTGACCAGCCCCACCTCCTTTTTCTTTCATCCTGACTGCTGTGAAGGCGTCCAGGCAATGCATTCGTCAGGCAGCCACCACCACACACTTGACCATTGTGTAGTGCATGTGCAGAATAATACAAAATCCAGATTTGTTTACAACACAAATATAACATTCCTTGTAATTTTGTCCTTGTGAAATGCCCAGATGGGATTGTTTTGTTTAGGACAGGTTCAGGTCTCAGGGGTACTCCAGGAAGCTGGATTGTTGGCTTACCTGTGAAAAATATTTGGCTATAGTTTTTATTGTTGTGAATCTGAATTTGTAAAACTAAACTTGAATATATTAGGTGTTAATTAGTCATGAATATTAATTATTGCTATTTATAAATAAATGTTCAGTGAAGTTGTTGCATGCTATTTTAGAAGTTACTTGGCTAACTGAGTAATAAAAACCACAGCTGACATTCCTGCACTTTCCCATGGATAGTGGGGTATTTTATATATATGACCTGTGAACAAGTGGGCACTTTTTGCAATAAACTTAAACGAGTGGCATTTTTTGCTGACATGTGACTCTTTTGTATTATATTTTGTTATAATTTCATGTCACATGTACATTGTCAATTTGATAATTTTTTAACAAAGTAGTTTGAACTACTTTTTCTAAGACGCTCCCTAGCTTTGCTGTAATTCAACTTCTTCCAGTGTGAAGTAATTGGTAGCTTTGATAGGCAAATGCCACACAGACAGCCTCAGAGAGATACAGATAGACAGTTATTTCTTTTGATTTCTGGTATATATGGCATGCCTTTCAGGAAATTATTTAAGAGAAAAGTGAATGGAAAAAGTTGAGAATATGGAATTCTATGATTTTCATTATGGTTGCTGACAGATGTTTTGTTGCAGCCTGTCTCTTATATACTACTGAATGGTTTTGTCTAATGTGTTTTGGAGGAAATGCAATGGCTTGTGGATTATGTTCACTGCCAACCCTTTTTGTAGTCCACAAAGTGTTTCACTCTCTCACACAAGTTGGGAGGTGGCAGGAGTTGATGGTGAGTGTACTGGAGGTTACATGCTGCATCCTGCATGTAGTTAGGTTTACACCACAAAAAGACTATGGTTATGGAAAGATCATGGTTTTGGTTAAATATTGAAAACATGTACACGTATCACTGTTGACTTTTTCAATATTTAACCAAGATGACAGTCTTTCTCTTCCCTTAACCGGGTGCTTTGAGTTGCCTAACATAACACTAAAAACAATCATGCTTTAGTTGCTGCATGCAGATATTGTAGGGCAAAAATGAAAAATGTTGATAGTGAACATTTGCAGATATGAATGTTTTGAGACTGTGATACATTCATCAAAAAAGTTTCATTGTTTGAAAAAAAAAAGTATTTGCTGTTGCAAATTAGTAGTATATAAACACTCACTGACTAACTTATTCTGATGCACTGCAGCTGCCTATGACCTGTGTGCTAAGTTAACATTGCATGAATGAAACAAAAGATGTGAGGTACCAATGTGGTGTCAGATATCGTAATCATCATTAGCTCTCCTGCAAGTGCAAAGCAAGAACCGAGCCTTTAAAGTAGTCACAGTCCCTCTGCCTTAGCCGACATGTTGTTATTGACAACATTCATCATCTGGAACTTTTCCATTTGTCAATTACTGTAGGGTGTTGAAATGAAGATGATGATAAGGGTGATGGTGAAGATGGTGATGATCATCACAGCAGTGTATAGTTGAATGAATCAGCTTAAGGCTTTTTTTCTTCTTCGTGATTTGTGCATTTTAGTTTGCACTTTAACTTGTGCAAACTATACACAAGTGAAGTACTGTAATTGAAGATTATGCTATTTTTGCAAATGTTGGGGTGGACAAAGAGACAAACCAACTCCTGATATAATATGGGAGTCTTTCAAGGTGTACATTAGAGGAATAGTAATTTCATACTTAGCAAAGACAAAAAAATTGATGCACAAATGAAAGAAAATCAGTACTGCAGCTTTAGAAATATTTAATAAAATATCTGGACAAGATTTGGAAGGTTGTCCGAACATGACTAAGACTATAGTATGACTAAAGACGATGACTTGTTACTTTTGGCGAGAGCCAATACTTATAGATTTAATTCAAAACATATTACTTAATTACATTTAAAAAACCTGGTATATTCTTTCTGAAATTTTCTATAAATATGAGAAAAGATATTACTGTACTTGTTTTTTGTGGCAATGCAATTAAAACAACTTTCCAATGATAAAAGAGAACTATTAAAATGTCAGCAATATCTGAGGATGAACTATTACAAACAATTAAAACATTTTCACACAAAAAGCAGGTGCAGTGTACAGTAAGTTTTAGAGCTTTTTCACTGAAAATAGCTGTGGTGCGGCCAAAAACTACGCTGATGAGAGCAGTGAGAGTGAGCCAAGACAGTTGCAGGCCGTAAATCCAAAACAATGAATTGAAAGACACTACAATATTGTATAAAGCTCTGTAGGGTTGAGGGGAACTGCAGACCTGGTGATAATTCACTGTGGCTTCATCACTACGAGTGACCCCTTTCATATATAAGTAGTCATGTGATCCATTGTATAAATATACATGTATGACAATAATATAGAAAGATATGAAAGATGCACATCAGCTAAATGATGAGGATTTCACTAGTTCCAAAATGAATTAACATCACAGATTTTACTAAAAAAAAATACAAAATGTATCTTTAACTTTTTTGTTACCACAAACGATCAACACCTATCAGAGTGTTTTTTTTATTCCAGTATTTAGTAGTGCATTTTCATAAAGTTAGTGGACTCGTGATGCCTTTCAAACTCCACATTCCCCTGACGGCAACATTGGCATTCAGCTGAGATAACCTGATGACATAATCAGCATTATTTTCTCAGACTTGACAAAGCTCCTCCAGAGCCACGGAAGACTTTATACAACTGTTTTCACAGGCTGAGTAGTAAAGCCTGTGACCAGGAACTGATCATCATGTGTAAAATCAAGTGCAGGGATATGAAGATGTCAGATGCTGAGCATACAACCAACAGTACCAGTACAATTAAATGCAGTGTAGTGTAATATGGAAAATGCCATTTCATTTACAGCATCATTTGGGGGTACATCTCTTCTTCTCTTTCTTGTCGGTGTTTTTCTCATGGAAGACTTTTCCATCAGGCTGCTCCACCCATCTCAGCTTGACTTCTTCACTCAGGCTGTGGTCCTTTAGTCTCTGATTAAACTGAAAAACACAAAGAGGGTGGGGTGCAGGCAAAAGACCAGACTGTCCAAACTCACAGCAAAGGGTGGTCCTGTAACCTCAGCACTCCATACATATATATTTATATATATATATATATAATGTAGAGAGTGCTCAAATCACAGATGGAACTAAGCAACAGCCGACAATGTTGGACTCCGAGCTGAAATTTTAGTGAGATTACAAACTATTTTTAGTGCCCTTCCACATAAATGTTGAATCAATCAAATTACCAGCACCAACAAAGGTCGTTGCTAAAAAATCAGTGCCCCTGGAGAACACCACGTAGGGGGCTGTAATTACTATTTTGACCATATAAATACACAAGTCAAAACCAACATCAAGGAACCAACATCAACAACAGGTCTTTTGGCATCAAGCTCAAACATCATTACCTTCTGCAAGATGTCTTCCTTCAGCTCCTCCATGTCCACAGAGGAGTCAGTTTTCTTCAGCACCACCTGCACCACCTGCTTCCTCATCGTGGGAGCTGTTTCATATAAGGAAATAAAAAGAGTTTAAATGTAAAATGAAACTAAAAATTAAATGTAATAAAATTGGGTTTCTGTGAATGTTGAATTTTTCAAATTTGTTAACATCTGACAGCATGCAAATCTGAACTCACCACTGTAACATACAAAGTTCTGCTGGCTGTTGCAGTTCTGGTTAAGCCATTTGCCAGAGTTTGAAACAGCACAAGAGTCTGTTGGTGTAGTGGATGGTGCGCTGGGAGCCCAGTTACTGAATGAATGTGCGCTCCCATCTGACCACTTCCATGAGTCTCTGTAGAGGCCGATCCATGTGTATTTGTTCTGAGTTATGCTCTTCATCTGTTCATTCTCAGCTTGGTTCCTCACACTGGCCAGGTCAGTGTAGTGCTTCCTGCAGTAGCTCTGAGCCTCGCTCCAGGTCTTGAACTCATTCACAAAGATGAAGCTCGATGAAGTGTGTTCTGTTCCTACTGTGCCTGAAAATATTTCAGTAATGCTGCAATCAATGATGCTGAATGAATATGACTATCTCTGAAAAACATGCTACTTTTGAGAATATTTTGCCATACTGGTACCGTAAGGGGCCGTTCAAATGTTGCGTCTTTTGCACGCACAAATTCAATATTTTCAATGGAGACGTGCGACAAGTGTGCTCAAAACCAAAAGCAACGCTGTCGCGGCGCGCATTCGTTGCTTTCTACGCACACAATAGGTATAGTTCTCTCAAATTTTGTTCACAAATTTGTTTAAATCTGTGTTAGTGAGCACTTCTCCTTTGCCAAGATAATCCATCCACCTGACAGGTGTGGCAGATGCTGATTAAATGGTATGATTAGTACACAGCTGTGCCTTGGGCTGGTCACAATAAAAGGCCACTCTAAAATGTGCAGTTTTGTTACACAGCACAATGCCACAGTTGTCACAAGTTTTGAGGGAGCGTCAGCAGGAATGTCCACCAGGGCTATTAGACATGAATTGAATGTTCTTTTCACTACCATAAGCTGTCTCCAGTGTCGTTTCCGAGAATTTGGCAGTACAACCAACCGGCCTCACAACCGCAGACCACGTGTAACCACACCAGCCCAGGACCTCCACACCCGGCTTCTTCACCTGCAAGATCGTCTGAGACCAGCCATCTGGACAGCTGAGGCAACAGTTGGTTTGCACAACCAAAGAATTTCTGCACAAACTGTCAGAAACCATCTCAGGGAAGCTCATCAGTGTGCTCATCATCCTCCCCAGGGTCTTGATGAATCCCGGTTTTCACTGTACCGGGCAGATGGCAGACAGCGTGTGTGGTGTTGTGTGGGCAAGCGGTTTGCTGATGCCAACGTTGTGAACAGAGTGCCCCATGGTGGCGGCCACAGGTGCATTTTATTGATGGCAATCTGAATGCACAGAGATACTGTGACGAGGCCCATTGTCATGCCATTCATCCGCCACCATCACCTCATGTTGCAGCATGATAATGCAGGGCTCCATGTTGCAAGGATCTGTACACAATTCCTGGAAGCTGAAAACAGCCCAGTTTTTGCATGGCCCGCATACTCCCCAGACATGTCACCCATTGAGCATGTTTGGGATGCTCTGGATCAGCGTGTATGACAGTGTGTTCCAATTCCTGCCAATACCCGGCAGCTTCGCACTGCCATTAAAGAGAAGTGGGCTGACATTCCACAGGCCCCAATCAACAACCTGATCAGCTCTATGCAAAGGAGATGTGTCGCACTGCATGAGGCAAATGGTGGTCACACTAGATACTGACATTTCTGATCCTTGACCATCCCATCAATAGTATGTGGAGCTGCAGATAAAATCATTGTTTTCCAATTACAACATCGACAGACAAAATAAACAGTACAGCGGAATGACAGCAGTTGTGAAGTGAGATCAGCTATATTGGCATTTAAAATGATCGGGAAGGGTTAGAGGCGACAGAAGTTGTCATATTCAAATACAGTCTGAAAGTATCTGTTACCACATCTAAATGAGCTGCCAACATGTGTTTGTGCTGGCAGAACAACTCTAAACTATATTATAAGTGTGGTTGCTGAAGAACAGACACTCTGAAACAGACACTCGCATCTGAAATGTTTTGGACATTGAAACCACAGCAGAGCCGTGACTGAGATGTAGTGCAACCAGAACCCTACATTTGGCTTAAGAAGTTGAACATGGCAAACCCTATACCTGCTAAACATCAGCATGTTTGCATTGTCATTATGTCATGTTAGCTCGACATTAGCATTCAGCTCAAAGCACTGTTTTGCCCAAGTACAGCCTCACAGAGGCACTAGTGTGGCTGTCCTTACCGTTGTAGCAAATGAATGGTTGTGTCTCGCTGCATATCGCATCCACCCATTCACCGGTATTTAACATTAAGGCACAAACTTTGTAGTATGCTAGACCAGCATTGGGTTCACCATGAGCCCACATCCTGAACCCAGCCTCTTCTCCACCATAGTAATCCTGATTTTCCAGACACCACCTCCATGCTTCTGTGTCAGTGTGCAGTCCAATCCAGATGTAGTCATAACTCCCTATGAGGTCATTGAGCTTAGCCAAGTCAAGCTCATTATGCACAGCGGCCAGGTCGGTGTATTTCCATCTGCAGTAGCTCTGAGCTTCGGCCCAGGTCTTTGCCTGTTCAACAAGGATGTAGAGACGAGGAAAACACGCAGGTAGAAAACACAGTCCTGTGGTAATGAGAAAGATAATTATTTTGATACATTCATTGACAAACTCAGTTTGTACAATCAGAAATATGAATATGGCAGAGATAAGAGAAGCGTGCAAATATAAAGAATGTGGCCACACACATGAAAAGTTTCATATTGAATTGAACCACATTTCTAATCTGCTAGCTCACCCTAGATTCTTTTTTTTTCTTGTCAATTTGACTACACTCCCCTCCAAAAGTATTGGAACAGTGAGGCCAATTCCTGTATTTTTGCTGTAGACTGAAAACATTTGGGTTTGACATCAAAAGATGAATATGAGACAANTTGTCTCATATTCATCTTTTGATGTCAAACCCAAATGTTTTCAGTCTACAGCAAAAATACAGGAATTGGCCTCACTGTTCCAATACTTTTGGAGGGGAGTGTATATCAGCTTCTCCATGACACAAATTAATATCAAAATACCTAAATGTAAGACATATGGATTTCATTGTTACTCATACTGACCTGATAAGACCATTATTATAACTGCAGTCTCTTTCATGATGTACCTTTGGACAGCTTGGTTGCACCTTGAACTGATAAGTGTAGATGTGTTAATGTTATTTTTTTATAGTAAGAAAACATATTTAAAAAAGTATAAGATGAGAGGCCCTGGGGCAAAAATGAGATATGATTTGTGGTGCTAATACTATAACAAAAAACAAAGTAACAAACAAACAAACAAACAACAACAACAAAAAAAACAACAACTTGCAATTAATTAGACTACCAAAAACTAATTACTGCACAGTGAACATGCAGCCTTTTGGTAATCTAGACTTGTCTAACAATGAAATTCTTTTAAAATTAATATAGACATAAACATAACATACACCACTGTAACATCATATAATATATACATTCTACATTCAAAATTTTGTCACTACATTGAATGAATTGTGGACCAACATGCAGTGAATCAACCCTGTTTCCCAGAGGTACTACTGATTTGTCCCCATTATGTTTTGAAAGGATACATAGTTTCTGCCTTAATAATGTTCCCAAGCCATTTTTTGTAGTGTGGGAAGTGCTACCTTTATGTCTTGCACACAAGTTGTAGGGGGGTGGCTGGGATGGACGGTGCGCATACAAAGCATAAGACTTTGATACTGGAGACTGGCGTTCGCATCTTGACTCCAGATTGTGGTTAAGCTTAGGCAACAAAAGCACTTTGTGAAAGTGAAAGATTGTCAGTTCATTGTCTTTTCAGTTAAATGTTACTAAGGTAAACACGTCCTGTCTTGTGCCTCAAGTCATTTTTGACTTTTTCAATACTTAATCAAGACCACGATTTTTCCCTAATCCGTTTTAGTCCCATTTAGTCACTATGAGTGGATATTGTATAGCAAGAGCGGATATCGTGGGAAAACAAAAGAAATACGTTGTCAGTGAACCTTTGGTAGACATATTCAGTTGCAACATTTTTGCTAATATTAAAAACGTGTCTTTCATAACATATTTGTTGTTGAAAAGTAGTATATAAATAGTATGTAAACATAATTTCTATGAGACAGGGTTGAGCCCATCTCTAAAAGCTATTCAAAATACAGAAAACCTCAGACTTTCATCATGAGAGCTTTATCAGGTATGAATGTTTTAAACATGTGAAAACTACATTACATTTAATACATGTAAAACCATCTGAAGGTACCCCATAAAGCCACAATTATCCTTACCTGAAATAAATGTCACCTGATTTGCATCTAGCAGCTGAAGCAAATATTCTGTCTAAGAACTGATGCCTCTCTCTGGTTGTGGAAAGAGCAGTTGCACATCCTCCTATGTTAATATGTAGAGAACAACCACCCTTCTCTCTGTCTCTTTTTTTTTAGGGATGCACAGTATAATCCGTCATCACAGCAGTTTTGTTTAGCTCAAACAGTACTGTTCTGTTGACTGGGAGACTATTTGAATAATTAGACATGCCTAAAGGGATACTGGAGAACTTCCCTGATTCACACACGACACTCTCGTGACCCAAAATCAGTGGTGGAAGAAGTACACAGATCTTTTACTTGAGTAAAAGTAGCAATCCCACAGTGTAGAAATACTCTGTTACAAGTAAAAGTCCTGCATTCAAAATTTTACTTAAGTAAAAGTACAAAAGTATTTACATCAAAATATACTTAAAGTACCAAAAGTAAAAGAACTCATTATACTGGATGGCCAATTTCAGAATAATGTGTATTATATCATTGGGTCACCACTTTAATGTTGCAGCTGGTAAAAGGTGGGGCTGATTTTAATTTGCTTTATATACTGCTGGGTAGCTTGTGAATTTCCCCACAGGGATCATTAAATACTTATCTTATTCTAACCAATAATGCATCATCATTTATTTGTTGATTGTAGTTTGTAATATTAATCTGAATCTGCAAAGTAACTAGGAACTACAGTTATCAGATAAATGTAGTGGAGTAAAAAGTACAATATTTGCCTCTGAAATGTAGTGGAGTAGAAGTAGACAGTGGCAGAAAATGGAAATACTCAGTAAAGTACCTCAAAATTGTACTTAAGTACAATACTTGAGTAAATATACTTAGTTACTTTCCACCACTGCCCAAAATATTCATGTAATGTTTTGTGGAAGTGCCATTTTTTATTTGTTTGATCATCAGACAGCACGTAGTAATCATCAGTAAGTTCTTAAAAAATAACTTGTCATTGATCGCATTTTCTCTGAGCAACCTGTGCCCTCCCTCAAATTTTATTTGAATGTGGGTTAGTTTGTATATAAGCACAGATAATGGACATACAGTTTGCACACCATGAAGAGTGTGGTTTACACTTATTTCCTTCTATCATGAGCAGATACTGCAGCCAGTCACACGCAGACTAGATGTTATAAGAAAGAGTTCCCTATAGGTAAATAAAAATGATTTCCCTATTCCAGGCGAGGTGCTGCAGCTTCTTTATGGCCAATTCATGCAGTCTGTGAATTGTTCTTTGTTTGGGACGCTGGGACCAATTTGCCTTGGGAGATTTGCCTCCTACCAGGAGCTACACAGTTCCCAGGGTCACAGGGACACACAAACCCCTTCACCATGATAAGGTGGCAATTCGTGGAGAAGCTGGATTGGGGGATACCATGGATACTCACGAGCCTGGGTTGCCTCTATGCGACTTCGAGTTCCTAAGTGGAAGGCTCTGAATGAAAAGAATATTGCTTAGGGACTCAATAGTTCTCCTGGGGGACGTCAATGCTCGTGTGGGCAATGATGGAGAAACCCAGAGGGGAGTTATTGGGGGTTAGGAATGGCCTGCCCGATCTAAACCTGAGTAGTGCTTTGTTATTGGACGTCTGCGCTAATCATGGATTGGCCATAGCAAGCACCATGTTCAAGCATAGGGTGAATCATAAGTGTTCTTGGTACCAGAACACCTTCTGTTGTGTTCACACCAAAAGCGAAGCGTATTTTTGCCTCACATTACTCGCGCAAGTTTGACCGCCGGATCATTTGTGTTTATTCGCGTTTAAACACAACCCGTGAATATTCGCCTATCCATCTGTCTACGTTGAGAGGCAGTTTCAAGTCACACATCGGCAGTAATCTGGACAGATTTTGCAGTGATTTAATTGCAATAAATGGATCAAAATAACGCAGAAATACCTACATCCCAATGCCGATTTGTAAAAAGTCTGAACTGATGCTTTGTCAAGTCTGTCCACAAGACCACAAGCAAACAACTTTTAAAATGCTTGTTTTCTTAATGGAGTTCGGTTTGAAAAGTACAACCGATAGCTGGAATCAAGTAACAGACACATATTTTCAGAACTTACCAGGTAAGTTCCTTGTTTACTTTTCTCTAAGCAATCTCTGTATAAATATGAAGTAGTATCATAAAGCTCTGGGTGCCCACAAACGGACATAATTTCTGATTCAACGTCAGGACGTCAGCGATGTCAGTGATGTCTCAACGCTGATAGGCTTTCGCGACACAGTGTCACACGAATTTCTCGCTTGAGTTGAAATCGTCTCATTCGCGTCGCCTGGCACAAATTTGCGTCTATTCGCGTCTTTGCATTGACTTTGTATGTAATCGCGCCGCGCGAAAAATTTGTTTCACGTTTGGTGAGAACACAGCATTAGGCCAAAGATCGATGATCAACTTTGTGGTCGTATCATCTGAGGTCTTATGTCTTGGAAATTCGGGGAACAGAGGAGCAGAGCTCTCAACCGATCACCACCTGGTGGTGAGTTGAGTCAGATGGCGGTTGAGGATGCCGGACAGACCTGGTAAACCCTAAAAACCTAATGTGTAGTGAGGGTGAACTGGGAACGTCAGGCTGAGGCCCCTGTCCGCAAAGTCCACCTCTGGGATAATTTATCATGCATCCCAGGGGGGTTTGGGGACCTGGAATGTGAGTGGACCCTGTTCAAAGCCTCTACTGTGGAGGCGGCTGCTAGGAGTCGTGGTCAGAAAATCGTCTATGCCCGTCGTGACCTAAGAACCTAAGAACTTGCAGGTGGACACCAGCAATGAAGGAGGCCGTCAAGCTGAAGAAGGAGGCCTTTTGGGCTTGGTTGGCCCAGGGGTCTCCTGAAGCAGCACACAGGTACCAGAAGGTCAGAAGGGCAAAAACCCGGGTGTGGGAGGAGCTATGGAGAGGGACTTTCAGTTGGCCTGATGGACGTTCTGGCAAACTAATGACTCAGGAAACGGAAAGCATACAGGGCAGCACAACGGACTGACTAAAATGTACATGTGAAGGCACATTGTAGCGGGTCTCAAGCACTTTGACCATATTAAATCCTGTATTCTCTACGGCCGAGTATGGTCACATATCTGCAGCCATAAACACTCTATTGCATTAGTTATTACTTTGGCATGGTCTAAATCTCTAAAAGGCTGCCTGAAAGCTGTGGGGAGAAGGATTTGCCTTGAAGTGTTTCCACGGACGTACCCGACTTCAGTTGAGCAATGTTGGCATACTTTGACACTAATCATTGTCCAATGAGCTTGACTAACCTGGCTAACCAGACTAAGCCGACTAACATGCTACAGCTGATAGACAGCAATTGGTGCACTGCCCAAACTTTCCAGGTAAAACTCGTGCTATAGTATTTCTTTTCCGCTGTGCAAGTAGTGACATAAATACACTATGTTGACAGTAATTGTTAGGGTCACAGGGCGTACCGAACCAAACGTCCTGTACTGAAGGGTTGGGGAACACAGATGTTCTGTTACACCCCTAGTGTACAGTGTACAGTATGCATGGTTGAGCTTGATTGAGCCATGTTTTGCATGTGGGACTGAATGGCCTCCAGGAGTATGTCCAGGGAGTGGCCTGGGGACGGGCCACCAATGAAATTTGATTGGCCACCTCAGGTGCCATCCCATTATCCTAAACTATGATTGGCTATCTGCGCGGTCAAGAGGCGGGACCTTAGAGGTGAACCAAATATTTGACGAGTAAACTAGACTTTCGTTTGTAAAATACTTAAAAACTTTATAAAAGTGTATGCAAGACAACACAAGAACAGGCAAATTAAACTGTTATAAATGTCCAGGATGGTTGTAATTAATACATGTATCTTGGGCTGTGTTGCAAGAGGCAGTAGCTTTTGTGGCAGAGATTTGAATTGAAGATTTGAAGTTTTGCACAATTTTGTCAATACAATATTTTGTTGTTGATTTATTCTGTACACTCGACATCTATTGCATGTCTGTCCGTCCTGGGAGAAGGATCCCTCTTCTGTTGCTCTTCCTGATGGCTTCTTACATTTTTTCCCTGTTAAAGGGTTTTTTGGGGGAGTTTTTATTCATCCGAGTAGAGGGTATAAGGAGGGTGTCGTATGCTGTACAGATTGTAAAGCCCCTTGAGGCAAATTTGTGATATTGGGTTATATAAATAAAATTGAGTGGACTTGACTTGTCCACTTAGGCTTATTGGTTTAAATTTCTTGTTGGTACTTTATACCGTGACTGTATTTTTGAATGTGCATTGTTTTCTTTTGTATACAACCTTTGTTTGGAGATACAATTTCTTTTTGAGAACTTAAAGAATAAATTATGGAAGCATTACGTAACATTTACTCTGTTGTGTTGTGATTGGTAGGTCTATTTATCTTTGAAATATATATTAAAACACAGTAATGTAAGAAACTGTAAGATGCTGCAATGTTAGTAATTAAAGTAGATATGAGTAGTGGAAATGGTAAATTAATGCTATTCCGAAATGTGTCTGTGCTTCATGCCACCCCTCCGAGTCAACGGAGTCTGGACACACCACTGGTGGCCTAATTTAACCAGGTTTGTCCCTGTGAGCCCCTCAACATGCAAAGTAAGCACTTGTTTACTCTGAAATACAGCAACGGTAGGTATTGGGACAGACCCTTTGGTTTCATAACGGCACCTTCCCCCCACAGCTCCCTAATACATAAAAGATGCTGTTGGATAGCCCTCACCTGGAGCACAAGTACTACCCAGCCTTCAGAACAGTTGTGAACATGTTATGTGGAATCAGAGAACTCTTTGTTTGATACAGTATGCCGGAACACCAGACAGCATATACATACAAGCTTAAGTACCCCATCTTCAACTGAATGAATTTTTTTTTTTCCAATTCTGCATTGACTGATTCTATTTTGGTAGATGCTTCCCTCCACAGAGAAAAAGGTTGTTACCAGCATGTTTACAATAACTTTAAATCTACCACCAGAGAGCAGCAAATCACCATCACTGTTTCTGCAGACTCTCATTTTCCAGCTTAGTATGAAAGTTAAAACCACAAAGGCAATTAGTACACGACACACAGACGTTCACTGAAGTGCTTAAAAAAGACCAGTGTATGGAGCTCCAAAACACAGATAGTGTACAGTACATCTAATATCAGTACATGATGGTGAGAGGGTGTCACATGACAAACTACGATACTGGGCTCCAGGTAGGGTGTGGTGGCTTGTGACCCGAAGAATTTTAATTTAAAAAATTTTAATGTCTGAAAACTATGAAATCCAGTCTAAACTATATCTCCTGCATACCTCCTGAAATATTCCATCTCCAGTTCTACATGTAAATAAAAATTGACTGTTAAAATGTTTTAAAACCAAATGTTTGTTGATGTAATATACAAAACTCTGAGAACATGACAAGTATATTAACATGTTGTGCAACGTAAACACCCATAAATGATGGAGGAACCTCTTTGGCCTTTTCATTCAAATCAGATTGGTGGTGTAGTAATAATGTACTTTCAGTCTGAAAATATTTGGCCTTTTATGGAAGCACCCTAATTTAGGCCAAATATTGCAATTTGTAGGAGTTTGTGTGCAGCACATCTAGTCTCAGGCAGATTTCATGGTGTAGGATCCAGGCTTGATCAAATCTAGAAAATTATGACGTGAATTCTGATCACTGCATGCTAGTGTATCATTTATCAAGTTATTTCACAATCAGACCAGCTGATGCAAATATTTCTGGCAACTTTTGGCCTGGTGTTCACATTGTGTGACTCAGAGTATTATTTAGATACTAGAGCATATTACTCTTGGGTCGGCAGATATCGGATGGGAAACATGAGGTTTGCTGGTAGATATGTGTAACTCAGTTATGAAATTGGTTACTTCAGAATCAGAATCAGAATCAGGTTTATTGCCAAGTAGGTTTTCACATACAAGGAATTTGATCTGGTAAGTTGGTGCATAACAATAAATGTATAAAATATAAGAAAGATGAAAGCAAGTACTGCAGGACAGAAGCATAAATTAAATATAAAATACACAATAAGAATATCAAAAAATATTATAAAAATAAAGATAGAGACAATATGTACAATATGTTATTTAAATGAAATGAGAGAACTGTACAGTTGTGCAGGAATGTGCAAAAGTATTTGCTATGGATTGTAAAGGTTCACAGTATTAAGTTTAAAGAATATTGCAATGTGCAAGATACAGTCCAAAGATGTGCGTTAATGTAATGCATTGAGTCAGGTGTGTAGACTTTACGTTAATGTAACGTGTAGAGGGTGAGATGGGAGTACANGTACAGTCAGTGTCAGTGGGGGTCCTGGGCCTTGTTGATGAGGCCAGCCGCAGATGTGAAGAAACTGTTCTTGTGGCACGAGGTTTTGGTCCTGATGGACCGCTGCCTCCTGCCAGAGGGGAGTGTCTGAGTGTCTGAATACTTGATAGGGAAGAAGTAGGCTGACAAGAAGGATATTTAGAAGGAGGAAAAATCTTTTTTATTTTTATTTTGGGATAAACAAATTTGGTTGTTGGTCAAAAGACATGTACACATTGTTCTACAACTATGGGTACTATGGTGCACCTAATCAGGTGTTTTTACTTATTATGCCAGATCAGACCTCTTCTGTTAGCTTTGTTACACCTGTTAGAGCAGGACAACTTACACCTTCACACATTTTTACTGGTACATGTTGATGACCTCACATAGGTCTAATCAGCAAGAATAGGTGAAAACACCTGTGCAGCTGTGTAGGGCCAGCAAACAGTTGCTTATTTACTCACCCAGCAGGTACAGAGCAACATTAGCATTCATTACAAGTTGGGTGTGTCTGGTCTCTACCAACTATTGAGGGAAATATCTGTCTCTTTAGCTGCTAAATGCTCCACTATGTTCACCAGCTAGTCTCTAATTGTGTCTGTCCGGGTTGTTGAGCAGGTAGTGTACAGTGGCTTTTTACAGCTTTTCTTTGAAAACAGCTGCCTGCTGCAGCCAAAAACAACACTATGAGAGCAGTGAGAGTGAACTAAAACAGTAAAGTTGTAGCTGGACAGCTAAACAATGAGCTGAAACTTACTATAAAGCGCCGTAAAGTCGAGGGGAGCTGCAGATTCAGATGATAATTCTTTGCAGGTTCATCACTACGAGTAACACCTTTCACATTGTTTTCATGTTGTCATTTGATATGTTATTATAGCAGCTTTAACAACGAAAAGATCAACATTTGTCTGTTCCGAAACTATGTGTTTGCTGAGAGTAAAGAACAATGGGCTAATGATATGTGGACTAAACCAAAACTATGTACATTTAGGAGGATAAAATATGAATGTGGTACAGGGAATTATGTCGTATGAAATCTCATTAGTCTAGAAAATTAGTTCCTTTTTTTCTCCTTTCTCCAAGTAACTCGCTAATCTAAATGTTTCATACGTGGACAACCTACTCAATCTTGCATCACCCATATTGACAAAATCAATTAGTTTTTTATCATTGCGCAGTTCCCAGTAAAAAGGACAATCGAAAACAAAAAGTCCTGTTTAAGGATAAACTTTTTTTTATTTTCTTTTTTGGTGTACAATTTATTTGAGACATAAGGACACATAATGTTGTAACTGATGTTTTTTCTTTTGGTTTTGCATGTGTTACCGGGAGATGCACGTTATATTCTTTTGGTGTCTTGTAATCTGGATGAGGGATGAGTCAAATGTCATGTCATGACACAGAAGTAAAAATTTACTAACTAACTAACTCGGGTTGCTTTCGCTAACCGTAAATTACCATCTTCCCTGCAAAACTTTGTGTAACCAACATTTTTTAATTTAGTGGGCACAAATATTCCAACCCTATTGCCAGACAATAATTCTGTGAAACCCTGGATTATGTTCAATGATAACATTTTTAAACGTTCAATGCCAACATTTAGAATTCTTCTGTGTGTGTGGCGAATACAGTATGGTTAAGGCTTAGGAAAGATTGTGGTCATTGCAAATAAACTGTTGTTTAAGTATGGTTAAGGTTAGGAAACTACACCACTTGGTTGAGGTTAGGGAAAGACCATGGTTATGATTTAAAAAGACAAGTAAAACAAACCTTAATTGCAGGTGATAGGATGCAAACTTCAGTCTTCCACATATAAGTCGGACATTCTGCAAGCCAATCATTCACCCCTAAGTTTGACATCCTTACTACTTTGCTATATTAAGGGCATAATACTTCCTACATTGCTATTCACTCGTTGGCACTGGACGTAATTCGTGAGGTGTAGAATTCCTAAGGATACTGGATCTCCTATTACTCCGTTTTTACTAATAACACTTAATTGTATTACAATTGCACAATCGCATGTTCCTTTAATGAAGCCTATCCACCTACATTTAATCAGAAACTACATTTTAAATAAAGAAAACTATCTGACTGTCAAAAGAAAACAGGATACACAGAATCATCTAAATAGAAGTTGCTTTATCATCTGATCATTAATGTCAGAAAGTGACTATGCCTGAGTCAGGGCTATTCTGTTCGGACAAAGAATTTCCACTAGGAGAGCCCTCCAAGGGCTACCTTGACATTTAACATTTTAGTCTGTTCTTTGTCTTCACCAGACACCTGTCATGTAACATACCGATTGAAAAGGGCCTTTTTGGTTAACTGTAGATAGAGGAAGTCTTATCCGCTTTTTGATAGATGCCTGGTAAGGATGAATAACAGACAAAACCCAAAATGTCAAGGCATCCTTTCAATTTGTATCTTTTTGTGTATTATCTAGCTTGACGGTCTGAAGTCCTTACAATCAAAAAACACTGGAATGACTGTCGCAATTTAAGTTGAAGATATTCAGAAAGTACTTTTAATAAAAAGTTTGGGAAACAAAAGGCATTTAAGTGAAATCTACATTAATTAATAAGCTTTACATTACCTCTGTAGTGATGAATTCCCTAGAGAATGGTCACTTATGAGGTCCACTGAGCCTTTTACCCTCTTTTAGCTCCTTGTTTTGTTTATACAGATGTAAATTTAATGTTCGATTGAAAATGAACCACTCTCATCTCTCAAGTCCTGTATGCAGATGGTTTTTAGCAAAGGAGGGCTAATAGTGGTAATACTGTGGTCAAGTAAGATTCCTTCAAATGATACGCCCCTATGCTAGCGAAGTGGTTTGGGCCAGAAGGTTAGATACAGGGAGATGAAAGGAGTGAAAGGACATAAGGTACTGATCTTTTTTTTTTTTTGCTTTTCCATATAATGGTTACAATACAAAGGGTACTTGTTCTGTATTTATTGAAAAGCGGTTGATGTAGTCAATATAAGTTCCGCTGTTTTAAATCAAATTTTTTAAGCATCTTAAATGCGACGTCACCTGTTGCACGTTGGTATGGGCACATGCGCCATTCCCTTTCAGTTCCGGCTTGGGACTTAGAGAGACAGGTACGGTAACAAGGTGTTGGACGTACTATATAACTATACTATATACAACTATATTGTGATACACACATACTGTGAGTTTGGGCTTGGGACTGAGAGAGACAGAGAGAAAGCTGTTCATGTGAGAGTGCATTGATATTCATCACCTTGTCCTGTTGTATACTGTGATTGCAGAGTAAAACACACTGAACACTGAAGGAGAGCTGTGTGTCCTGTTGGTTCTTTATCAAGCCACCGTGATACCGGTGGCAACATTTTGGGGGCTCGTCCGAGATCTGCAACTTCTTCATGTTGTAGATCCTAACAGAACCACAGTGATGGATGTGTAGAGACGGAGGCAAGCTGCAGGTCTTCAGGAACAGAGGTGACTGATGCAGATAGCAGCCGCAGATGGGTCCAGAGAGAATGCAGGCAGGATGGCTGACGGTGTTACACGCAACAAGATAGTGTGGAGCATCCAGAAACTTCTGTTCCAGCGGTCTGAGGACCAGTTGCATGAATTGGCCACAGCCATCAGCGGGGAGACGACTTCCAAGCCCCCAGACAGCATGGGGAACAATGAAGCAGAACTGTTTGACTAGGTGATGACCTACATGAACAGTGACCATCTGAGTGAGGACCAGGGCCTCTCACAGCTGCTCTGTCTTCAGGACCTCACTCACCAGGCGGCAGAGGAGCGCAACATGTCTGACACCTCAACTGAGAGAGTCCTCTTGTTCCAGACACCGGCACAGCAGAGACTTCACCCATGCTACATAGTGAGTTGGTGAGATTGTGAGATGTGGCAGCACTACTGGCACAGTGTGAATTTAAAATTTTTGGTGGTCAGATTTCATACACATGTATTGATATGAGTTACAGAAACATTTGCAAGCAGATTGACGATGGATTAAAAGCAAATATCTCAGCATCTGAGGTTGTTATTAGGGTGATAAAACCAGGTGCTTTTAAAGACATGTTATATAACAATGGGCTGACAGTGGCTCAAATCACAGACACCGCTCAGCGAGTGCTTGTGTAGTGCAGCGGAGTGAGGGAACTGAAAACACTTCTGAGAAGGAAGCAGAGCAAGGGCCTCTGTATGCAGACATGCAAGCCAGTAGGGAAGCCATACTGGGGTTTTCATCCCTTACCAAAAACCTGGAAAAAATGTTTACTGTCAGAGGCATAGTGGAGGGGAGTAGACATTGTGTGGATGCCATGGCAGTGAACACAGCAGTGTCTCGAAACAGACAGCAAAAGGGCAAGTGTAACAGCTGTGTCAAACAGGGTAATGAGAAGTGTGTTCAATGTTTCAAGTGTGGTTAAGCTGGGCACAGGGCAGTGGGCTGTTTGCTGAAGACAGGGAAACTTGAAGGGGTCACTGGAAGGGGACAGCCTGTGACCTTACCTTCAAACATGTCCCCAACTGAGGGATTGGAACATAGTACAAATTTGGATGCGACTCAAACTTAAGTTGAGCAATAAAAACAAAAACAGGAAACCAAATTTGTGGCACCACTGATTGGAGAGAAATGCATACTCCCATGCCTGATAAATGGGGTGCCACATTATTGGATACCGGTGGCCAGGTCACTATTGTTGGGCGTAGTTGGCTTAACAGTAATCTACGAGACACTGTCATTGAACCTATAGAAAAATTACTGGAAACAAATGAGCATCTTGATCTAACTGCAGCCAACGGGTTGTGCATGCCTTTTGAGGGGTGGATTCAGGCGGTAGTGGAAATTCAGAGTGTCGAATATGGACGACTGGCCATAGCGGTGCCCATGTTATTGAGCCAAAGTAACCTCAGCTTTCCCCTTGTAGGTTTCAATGTCATGAGAGAAGTTATAAAGAGGAGAGGTGGAATAGATCTCCAGGCTATACTACAGTTAAGAGAAGCATCGTTGATACTTGGGTTGACTCAGTTGGGGCTATAATCAATGGGCAGCAAGACTTCAGCTACATGGTCAAGTTAGGGAAAACTGGATTCAGCATTCCAAGTTGGCAAGTTAGAGATGTGAAGTGCTGGGTGTGGGGCTGCCCAAAATAGGCAGAGACAGCAAGACAAATGTTATTTGAGGAATCAGATGTATTCACCAAGGGTGGAGGAGACATAGGGTGTGTGCCAGGGCTCAATCTGACAATTAGACTCTGTGATGACACACCTGTGCAGAAGTCGTACAGCTCAATTCCTAAGCCGCTCTACAAAGAGGTGAAAGACTATGTCCACACCCTACTCGAAAGAGGCTGGATTCAGAAGTCCAAATCCGCATACTCTTCACCTATTGTCTGTGTGAGGAAAAAGGACCAAAGTTTGAGGCTGTGCCATGATTTCATGGGTCTGAACAAGAAGACCATACCAGACAGGCATCCTCTGCTGAGAATTCAAGATCTTTTGGACAACCTGGGAGAGTTCACATGGTTCTCCATTCTCGATCAAGGCCTGCCTATCACCAAGGCTTTGTGTCACAGGAGTCCAGGCACATGACAGCTTTCAGTACACCATGGGGCTTATACGAATGGGTTCGTATCCCGTTTGGATTGATGAACGCCCCAGCTCCATTTCAAAGATGCATGGTAGAGACACTTGCTCGGCTCAGAGATGAATGCTGCTCACCATATTTAGATGATGTGCTGCTATGCTACTCACATCCTCATGTAGAGGATGTTAGGAAAGTGTTGCAAAGGGTGCGTCAACGTGGTATCAAACTGAGACCAGCCAAGTGTGAGCTGTTGATCAGTTGGTTGAGATGTTGACTAAACCCCAAATCTGGCGTATACCCCGATTTGACCATTCATTTGACCATTCATTCTGCATACGGATGCTTCCAACGAGGGACTTGATGCAGTACTATATCAACAACAGCAGAGCAAGCTCAGAGTCATAGGCTACGGTTCAAGGACCTTATCACCAGCAGAAAAGAATTACCACTTGCATTAAGGGAAACTTGAATGTCTAGTGTTAAAGTGGGCTATATGTGATAAGTTCCATGACTACCTATACTATGCCCCATCATTCACAGTTTACACTGATAATAACCCTCTCACCTACGTGTTGAGTACAGCCAGACTGAATGGACATCGCTGGCCGACATCAATTTTAATATTAAGTGCCACCCCAGAAAAGCCAATAATGATGCAAATACACTCTCTAGACATCCCGTAGATCTGCAAGAGGGTGGTTAGGAGTTCACTGAAAAGATGACACATGATATCATTTCAGCTATCTGGCATGGGAGCAAAGCCCCAAAGAGTGAGCAGGTATGGGTTGCTGCACTGTCCATTGAGACCCCAGGGCAAAGGACAAAGGATGGGAAGAGGCGATCCCCTTGAAGAGTGAAGAGATTCACAGCAGGATGATTAGGGCATCAAAGACGTGGTGGCCTATGTATATAAAGAAGCAACCATCATCAGAACTAGACCGAAGGAGCCTGTGTGCATCGGCAAAGCGCTTACTTCATGAATGGAAGAAACTGGCTTGATGATGGAATCCTATACTAGCAGGTTGGTGACAGGAGGCAGTTGGTACTCCCAGAAATATTCAAAGAGAGGGTATTGAAGCACCTGCACAATGACATGAGGCATGTGGGTGTTGACAAGGTTCTACATCTGGTAAGGGAGAGATTTTATGCAAAAGGAGGTGAGGAGTATGTCAACAGGAAGTGCAGTTGCATAAAACAGCAGCGACCCAATGTCCAGCAGCGGACTTCAATGGGCAAACTGACATTTAGTGCTCATTTTGAACTAGTCTCAGAGGACTTTTTACACCTAGAGCCAAGCCAAGGTGGTTATGAATACATACTTGTGTTAGTAGACCACTTTTCTAGGTTTGCCCAAGCTTATGCTACCCGCAACAAATCTGGGAGAACAGCAGCAGAAAAGATATTCTATGGGTTCATCCCTAAATTTGGGTATCCAGAGAAACTTCACCATGACCAGGGGTGAGAATTTGAGAACCGGCTGTTTCCAAGACTCCAAGAACTGGCTGGGGTAGCACACTCTCGTACCACCTCAAGGCAACCCAGTGGAACGGATGAATCTCCTGCAGATGCTGCACACTCTCCCTGGGGACCAGAAGACGCGATGGAAGGATCACCTGCCACACATTGTGCATGCATACAACTGTACACGGCATGAGGCCACCAGGTTTTCACCACACTTCTTCCTCTTTATTCTATGCTGCCCATAGACTTCCTGTTTGGCCACATTCAGACAGATGAGCACAAGTCATACCCAGAGTATGCTCAAGGGTGGAGCAGAAGGATGCAGCAGGCTTATCAAACGGCTTCAGAGAATAGTCAGAGGTCCTCTGCCAAAGATAAAAGATATTATGATCAAGGGATGAAGGCAGTGGCCCTTCAACAAGGGAACAGAGTTCTTGTTAAAAACATGCCAGAGCAAGGTGGACCTGGCAAGGTGCGAGCTTATTGGTAACTGGCGGTTCATAGAGTAGTAGAGAAGCTGGGAGAGGGCCCAGTGTACAGGGTACACAGAGAGACTGGGGATGCCAAAAACACCACAGCACTGCACCGGAACATGCTTAAGCTGGTGAATGATCTACCTTTTGAACAGACAAAAGAAAAAAAAATACTGACGGAGAGCTGCATGTCCTGTTGGTTCTTCATCAAGCCACCTTGATACTGGTGGCAACAGGAGCTCTTGATAAACCCACTGTACGCTATCAGCTGAGTGCCAAACAGCTGACAGAAAAGGTTAGCGATTAGCTGGTAATGAAAGTCGAACATCCAGCAACTCAGAAGCCAGATATTTTTCTCTGGAATTGGTGAAGACTAAAACAGAGCTAAAAGGAGAGTAAATATTGGTTTTACATCCATCTGGTAGCCAGAAATAAACTCCAGTTTGATAATTCTGCTCCATATCTGCTGGAGGAGGGAATTGTTTGCTTACGTCTTAGCAAGCAAATGCCTGCTTATACAGGGCCAAAGAAGCTTTAGGCTATAATATGTCGGGGACTGCCCATTGTTCCGATGGCCCATTAGTCGGACGGCCCAATAGTCTGAAAAATGTCCCATTGGACCAAAAGCTTATCTGTCTGACAGCGCGTTGTGCCGCAAACAAATTCCCATTGCTCCGACGGACCAGTTACCCAAAAATACACACTCTCCCTGCAGTTAGAAAGAACTTACTAACTACACCACTCGTTCTTCTTAGGGATTAGGGGTTAGGGTTAGTTTCTCATACAAACAAAAGCACATGGCTAATTATTGTGCACATGATGTAGCATACTGCAGCAGCGATATTACAATGGTAGTGAGGGCTTAATTCCCTAAGAAGAATTGTCCCATTTATTTTCAGATAAATAGGCCGTTGGAGCAATGGGAATTTGTTTTTGGCATAACGGGCTGTCGGACAGATGGGCTTTTGGTCCAATGGGACATTTTTCAGACTATTGGGGTGTCAGACTAATAGGCCGTCGGAACAATGGCATGGCACCAATGTGTCAAGGCTGTGTTACCTTGCATTGGGGTTTTTGCCCCTTGGTGGCCAGCGTTGATTAATGTAGCTTTAAAGCAATAGTTTGACTTTTTGGGAAATATTCTTATTTGCTTTCTTGCAGAGAGTTGGAGAAGATTGATATCACTCATATCTGTTTGGTAAATATATGGCTACAGCTGGTTAGCTTAGTTTTGCACAAAGACTAGAAACATGGGGAAACAGCTAGCCTGGCTCTGTCCAAAGGTAACAAAATCTGCTTACCAGCACCTCTAAAGCTCACTGATTAACACATTATTTCTTCTTTGTTTAATCTGTACAACAAACAAAGTGTAAAAACGACAAGGTGCGTTTTTATGGAGGGTTATGTGCCAGACTATTTTTTGGCAGTGTGGTCTTCATCAGCGAATGGTGCTTGATTCAATACTGAAACATGCGTCTCTAGACTGCACAGGGTCTTTTGAAGATGTTCACGTAGATGTTTCTTTTAAAATTATATGTACAGCTTGTATAACCCTTACGTTTTGCTTCCTGACAAGAGTTTGGTTACCCATAACACCCCTCTCTAAGTAGACTTGCATAGACGTTTACATATATCTTTGGAGAAGCATAACTCCAGCTTCACGTATTGTGGAACATTTGTCACATGATACCAAGTGGTGGAAGTGGTGACAGATCAGTCAGTTCCATTTTCTGGTGCAGACTTTGAGATGGGGTTGAAAACACCTAGTAAGTGGACCTTGAATTATGATTATTTGGTCACATATATTGTTCCCAAGGTCAAGAATCATGCTATCATATTTACAAATAATACCATGATATATTGCATTATTCAAATGCATAAGGATAATGAAATTCACTCAACTCACAATGATATGAAAACAATAAATGAAAAAGAAACTATTATATGTTATTATTATTACCACAACACCTTTTTGTTCCTTGTACCTTATATTAGACAATTTTCCCCAGCTAAAGGCCATAGAAGTAACTGTCACTATCTCATAAACTGACCATGCATCAAGGCCCTTGGGTCCTGGTATGTTTCAAAACCCTACAAAAAGGCTGTGAACCTTTTCCTGTTGGGTCCCAGTATGTTTTATAGTAAATGAGAGAGGGTCCCAAGGCGAAAGAAGCTAAATTTCTCATTTCTTAGGTCATGGACTGAACAGTACAAAATCCCCTGAGGTGATGATGGTTAACATTTTGTGGAAATGTAGATGGGGAAATATATTTTTATAGATGTTTAGCTGATTCTCTGTATGATGAATGTAACAGTAAACTAGGCCTCAATTCCCAACTGGCAATATACGTACATATGGTATATTATATATTGTATATATTATATTACAGGTACTACTAGATAAAAAGAACCCAACACAATTATGTTATTTGATGTAGACCTGGAAATCAAAGAGGTAACAGTAAAGTACAAAAGACAGAAAGGGATATTTGACCCTGATGAAAGGCATGGATTATAAAATGGAGAGAATCAAGGGAATTTCAGTATTGTGCTTCAAGGAAGAGGTTTTCAGTCAAAACGAAAAGTCCCAACTTTCTACTCTAGTGATCTTACAAACTTTTTTTACAATTTGGATTTTTCATTTTTTATTAATTATATTTCTTGCCAGTTTTATTTTAAATGGAGCAGTTCTTTAAATTAAATTCCTATTAAAATCAACAACTGCATATAAACTAACTAAACTCTAACTAAAATAACTATGTCAAAACTTTATCTCATACTATTAGCAGTGTGGCTTTATGGATGGCGG
Source organism: Oplegnathus fasciatus (assembly GCA_003416845.1). Lineage (NCBI taxonomy): Eukaryota > Metazoa > Chordata > Actinopteri > Centrarchiformes > Oplegnathidae > Oplegnathus > Oplegnathus fasciatus. The sequence goes on along the minus strand of NTHP01000383.1, from coordinate 573,622 downwards.
TGTCGGTCAGCTGGTCGCTTCACCAGGTTTGTCCAGACTGAAATAGCTTAACAACTGTTTTATTTTGTGCAAATATTCATGATCCCCAGAGGATGAATCCCTCTGACTTTGGTGATCCCCAGAGTTTTCCTCTAGCGCCACCATGAGGTGGACATTTGTGGCTTTGAGTGAAATGTTTCGACTATTGGATGGACTGCCACAAAATTTGTTACAGATACCTACGGTGCCCCGAGGATGAATTCTAATGACTTTGGTGATCCTCTGACTTTTCATCTATAAGCATCATCAGGTCAAAATTTTGTCCAAAACTTTATGACCAAATACCTGCAAAACTAATACATTCCATCAGCAAATGTTAGCGTGCTAACATGCTTAGCTAAAATGTGAACATGGTATAAACATTATCTGCTAAACATCAGCATGTTAGCATTGTCATTGTGAGCATGTTAGCATGCTCATATTAGAATGTAGCTTAAAGCACCGCATGGCAGTAGACTTGTTTCCCCATAATTATGATCAAATTACAGTTTTTTCCAGGATATTTTCAGAATCAGAACCAGAATGTAGGGAAATATTAGTAATTATTATTTATATTAATTATTTAGTATTTAATTATAAGTAATTAGAAATTATTATTTCCAGGAAATTATTAGTAAATCATACAGACCCATAAAATAAAGCACCTTTATGTTGGGAAATAACTGTTTAATTTCAAAGACATCTCCATGTTGCCAAGAATACTACAATACAAAAATACTGAATCATTTAATTATTGGGCCAAAAGAAGTCAAATGTACTGAGTCTAAAAATATTGGAATCAGCCTAAAAACATATATATCTGTAAAATACAGAGGACATGAGCTCATTGTCTTCAGTGGTAGCTATGGCACTAATATGTCACATACTGTGGTCTTAAGGATAAGATAGAATAACTTTGTTATGATATGAGGGATATGTAAATGTTGTAAGTACAGGCATACAGGAATTTGTTTATGTGTGTGGCCTTGTAGACCTTTTTTCAAAGTCTCTTTGTGAAGTGAATACGCAAACATACCGCTGTCGGACGTTGTTCAATAATTCACATCCAGTGTCCTCTGCACAGTGACTTTTCTTCTTTCATCAAAGGTGGTGGGGGAAAATGTGTTCTCTTCCTGCTGTTTTTGTCTGTCTGACAGTAACTCAGTGAGGTTCAGAGTGCACATCATGTGCATGTAGCGGTTTACACTTGAGTCCAGCCTGTGACCTTTGCTGTGTCACTCATCTTTCATCTCCTTTTCTAAATTCTGAAAAGAAGGGCTGATGCCCAAAATGTCTGACTCTGAATTGTCCCTACCAATATTTCTACTGACCTCAGACAGTCTTGTCATTTTAACTCCACCACCGTGTTACCAGTAAGATCTTAGCAGAGTTGCAAGGTTTATGTGTTTTCTGCAAAAAGTGGGTTATTTTGATGAAGAGTGAAAGAGCAGGATATGGGGGATACCTGACCTGATGACCTGGCAACCCACTGAACTACACATTGTCAGTTAGCTGCAGCTCTAGCAACAGTGGTAGTCTGAACAGTGATGAATGAACAGCGGTTTGAAGCAGTTAGTATCATAAACATTTCAAACACTGCGTAATTTAAAATTTGCTGGATATGACTAACATCAGTCAACTGATATTATATTTACAGTTCAGGCTAAGATGTCAGCTAATTTGCGATCATTGCTCACACATGTCATTTCATCAAACAACTTTATTACTGTAACACAAGGTTTGAGATGGTTTAAAGATGTTAATGTTTGGGCATTGCTGTGGGTCTGTTCTATTTTATTAAGTGCAGGAAACTTTTGAGTCGTGTTGCCCAAATTTCGGGTGAGGTTTGAAAATGGTTTATAGCAGACAATATGTTCGCAAAGAGTAGCAAATAACCTACAGGTTATTATTCATTTTATTTTCTTGTAACATTTATTGTGAAAATCTATCACATCTAAATTTTTGATTATAGTCTATATTAATAAAATAAAATCTAGAATATCTATTTTAGGCAAGTTAAATAAGCAAATACATATTGAAGTAGCAGTAATGTGAAGATGGTGCGGAGACAGGTATGTGGTGCGAGTAGTTTGTAAGAGTCCAGTATAACTGTGCCACAGTCCATCGCTGTTATGTCCTATGCATATTTACAAACCTGCCAGAATCCTGCCTTTTAAAAATGATTTTAACTGTTCACACCCAGCAGCTAACACTTCCTCTTGCACTCCAGAAAGTCCTATAGACTACGGAGCCCCGAAGTATTCAGTATAAAAGTATGAAATAAATAATGCTATGAATAAATTGTGTAAAATATATAAATGAACCAACAATGACCAAACACCTAACCCTAACCCTAACCCTAACCAACAAACCAAATAATCCTGCACTGTTGCTCACTTTTTGCTTTTATGTTATTTTAACAGAGTCCAACAAAGCTGCAAGTTTATTAATATCTCAGGCAACCATGATTTGAAGTAATTTTACTGTATTTTAGCTCTAATAGTAGCAGTATTTCAGGAAAGTTTGATGATTTTTGTGGTAATACTGTTTACCGTGATATTTTAGGCCACAATAGCATAAATATTTGACACATCCCTAGTCTGCCGTTGAGTCCGTCCATCACTTTGGTCCGGGATGAAAT